>JAMPIV010011977.1:0-49866 GCA_024509875.1 Oreohelix idahoensis
GGGGTAGGGTTTTGTTTAAATGTGAGAGGTTGTTGTATATGATTGGGTTATAGTGTGTAATATTTTGTGGGAGTCTTGTCTTGGGTTTTTTGTATTAGGAATAGTGTAGAGGGGGGGTAGGAGGGTTATATTATGATAGGGGTGTGATAGAGAGGGGTAGGGTGGGAGTGGTGGGGGGGTGGGTGGTAGATAGGGGAGGGGATGGATGGGGAGGTGTTAGGGGTTATTAAGGTTTATGGGGAGATTTACGGGTGATGAATGTAAGAGGGTGTTGGGGTAGTGGGAGGTTTAGGGGAAGTGGATTTGGAAGAAGGATATATTGAAAAAAAATGGTTGGTTGTTATTGGATGAGGGTGATAGGTGGTTTATATGAAAGAATTGGTGGGATAGGAATTGAGATGGGGGGTGGGTAGGAAGAGTTGTGGGGGAATGGAGAGGAGGGGGAAGGAAATGGAAGAAGATAAGAGAAAGAAAAAAAATGAAGTAAAAAGAAAAAAGGGTGGGTGGAAGTTTTTTTTTTTTTTTTTTTTTTTTTTGATTGTAGGAGGGGGTGGTGTGATTATAGGGGGAAGATGGTGAGGTGATGAGAATGTGTGATGAAGGTGATAGGAAATAGGGATATTTGAGTGTGTGAATGGTGGGGGATAAGGGTTTGTGGATGTATTTTAAGGTGATGGTTTTTCTGTTCTATGCAAACACTCATTTTATGAAAGTATACACAACTTCTTGGTAATCGTTTTCTGATTATCTCCATGTTTTTGGCAGATAAATATTATTGACAATTATTGCTTTTGTGATGAAACATGACGTTCCTTTGAATTCGAATTTATTTTTCAGTGCTATAAAAGTCGTTCTTCTTTGCCTTTCGGTATTCATATTTTAATCAATGTCAATTCATCCCAACTTTCCCTATATTGATGGCCAGAAAATATAAACCTACACCTGGCGGGAATGTTCTTCCGCCATACGCAATCCGGCAATCTGTCAATTGCGGCATTTATTGCCCAAAACATTGTTCTTTTCTCTGTGTTTTTTCTGAGCCAAAAATCTATATTGATCTGTCATCCAGCATTCTTGCTTTGCCATCCATTTGGATTTTGTTATGGTAAAAAAATGGCAAGGACATCGGCGCACTCAATGTTGATGCGTTTTTGCAACCCGATCAATGAATTCCATGCATGATTGTTGATGTTGGAGTTCCATAATCCCTGCCGCACTCCAGTTCCTATCACAAAAATGTATATAAGATGTCGTTATGAAGAACTCTGCATTTAAAATGTCGTCATGGGAGCCGCGCTAGCGGTAGTGGTTACAACACGCTCTGGCGACTGGGTGGTGATTCAGGTTTCAGGATCAAACCCGGGCGACGGCATTTGAGGATTTTTCGTCGACCGGGATTTGGACTGGATTAACTCGAGACCTGGCGAGCACATTTGAAGGAGTGTCGTCGACCAGGGATTGGCGGCTCCTGAGCCGACCCAGCTCTAATGGGTACCTCCGAAATCGGCGAGTATCTGCCTGAATGGCGAGGGACACCTGTCTCTGTACAAGAAAAGGGATACTCACGTAAAATCAATGTCAGGTAGACATTAATAATAACCTGAGATTTCGCCTCGAGTGTTAGCTGGGCGTACGGAAAAAAGAAATGTCATATGTTTTAATTGTCCATGGTCTTTAATGAACTATATGAGAGATAAAAATAGTGTCACATCAGTCTGTCAAAGGGGTGTCTATGTAGTTAAAAGTTAGTTGAGCTTATCCTTTACAGGACGTGGCAATCAACCCCAGCTTTTATTGGCTGTTTGTGATTTTTTCTAGGCAATTTTTTTTCATTCAGTAGTTTGCCATTGCTTTCTGAACGGTACGGCGCTTATACCATTGTTAAAAATCCACACAAAGCGATCTGCTACCAAACCGCCTGCAGCAGGTTTCGAACCTGGTATATCTGGATTATGAAACTGCGATTCATATCCCATTAGGCCACAGACGCCAGTCTAATGTAGAAGCGTGTATGAATTGTCTGGGGAAGCAGTTACTTATACCCTCCAGTTTGTCCCCTCAGAGAACCATGGCATGTATTAAACTCAATGTATGGGACCCCTTAAAAACGAGCCACAAGCTTCTGACCATGTCCAGTGGTTGCAAAGATCGACTGTAATCCCAATGGGACATGCGGCCACCAGTGGATACACTGAACTTAAATATGTACTGTTAATACTCCCGCTTAAGCACATCTTCATATCGTTGTTCGTTGATATTTACAGAGGAATAATTAAGTTGTCATTAATTGTGGTATATCTTCATCAAGCCAATGTGCGTGTGTCGTGTTTTGGTGTAGTGTGTATGTATGTGTGTGTGTATTCGGATTACTGTTATCTTCATTCACGGCTCTGTGTTTTGTTTTTTTTTTTGCACTCTGTTCCGTGATTGATTTTTATTACCGCCTGGTAAGCTTTGCCCCAATCACAAAAATTAGACATAGATTATGAACTTTGTCCTTAGATGATTTGTTGTTTTGTAGATAACAAGTCTTTGAGCTGGATTTTCTTTTAATATAACCAAAATTGTAAGTTTTTTTTGGGTGCTCCTGATGCTGTTTAAACTCGTTTCTGCCTCCTCCCCCTTCTTCTTCCTCTTCTTTCTCGTATTCTTCTTCTTCCTCGTCTTTTTCCTCTTCCTCGTGTTTACCTCTTTCTCCTATCTGTGACGGTATTGCCTCCCCTGCTTTGCAGTAGTGGTCCAACAGTGGCCAAAACTCAAGATTATCTAATACGGGCTTCAAAGGTATCTACCTTCGCACAAGATTACTCTTGGCAGAGATGTAGATAGAAGGGTGATGATACTTCTATTACAAAGCGAGTCTTCACAAGATATTCAGAGTAAGCGAGAACAATACTGCTTTGGCTGAGTAGGTTAACTCTGTAATTCTGCTACGGGGGGGGGGGGGGGGGGGGGGGGGGGGGGGGGGGGGGGGGGGGGGGGGGGGAGGGGGGGGGGGGGTGGGGTGGGGGGGGGGGGGGGGGGGGGGGGGGGGGGGGGGGGGGGGGGGGGGGGGGGAAGGGGGGGGGGGGGGGGGGGGGCTTTTGTGAAGAAGGATTTTAAGCACTTCTTAAGTTCTGCTCGTTTAAGCCCTCTAAACCCTGATTTACTCAGTGGAATTCTATTTTTTTTAGTATAGCTCTGTTAGAGTGTGTGTAGTAATTTGACTGAGACAAACGTGCAGTAACTTTAAATGATTAAATTGAAGTTAAATTTGTAACATTACAAATAACAAAATGTAATAATCACTTAGGTTTTTTTAACAGTTGGAAATAATTTGAATAGTTATGGATCAAGAAAGTTATCATCACAATCTTTAGGGAATGTGAGATGTTACAAGAAGGTCAAGTGGCAGCGGATATTTGGACTGAGCTGCCAGTGACGGTTATGCGCCTTCTTATGGGTTGGTTCTCTTCACTCCGCTCACACACTCGTCTCTGATCAAGGTTGTCGGGAGTTGCTCGTTTCCCAGAAACGTCAAGGAGAGTCTAACATGTGAGCCCTTCGTCTTAAAGCTTAGGCCACTGTTCCATGCGTGTTCCAGAGATAGTACTTTCTGCTGGTACCACCAATAATTATGGTAAAAGAATAGAACGAAACGCTCTTCTGAGTATGTCGTTTTCCACCCCATTGTTATGGGTTCCTATCTTCCCATACCACCATCCCAATTACTCAGACTTTACCCTCGATGAAATTTAAATTTAATCCCTCGGGATAAAACTTTCTTTACATTTAAATAGAATAGCTTTCGTAGTTACTTTATATTTAAATGAAAAGGTTAATAATATAGATTGAGTCTGTTTACAAATACCCCTCCACTGATTGAAAAGTGTTTACAATATAAATTGGATATATTTTCATTTCTGTTTTACACTGATTGAAAAGTTTGAAGCTTCCATTACTTTAAAATGAATATTTTCACATTGACATTTACACTGGTTTAAACCTTGAAAACTTACATTAATTTCAAAGTGACTATGTTTATAGGGACATTTACACTGCTTTGAAAATGTAAGTATTATACTTAGAATGTACATCATTTCTTTCATCTTTTCCTCCCTGCTCCATAGGGAACCTGGAAGTACTTTATGCTTTTAGTTCTCGTTATGAAACTATCAATAAAGCAATCACTAGCCCTTGCAGTCGTGGTTCATGAATCATCATTCTATACGCTGAGGTTGCCAGCCTCAAATGACTTTGACATCCAATAGCGAGTTTCACACATTAAACTTCACATGGTAATATACTGAAGCACATTAAAAACGCACCACTATTATATTTACTGATGCCGAGAAGCTGGAAAAAAAAGTGTGGGAATGGATTTTCCCCGTTTTTGTCATGAGGTAGAGAGCGAATGGCTGCTGGAATGGAAAGTGCATGATTCAACCCACGGGTTTGTGTACAGACTACATGAAAACAATGAAAGTTACACGTGCAACACGATTCCCAACATCTATGACCCTGAAAATGTGTACGCGTTGTGGCAGTATACTCGGTATAAAAAGGCCGTTGAGACAAAACACCCAGTACATGTGCTTGAAATGCCACGACTATCAGAAAACGACCACCAACGAGCCATTGGTATGTTGGAGACCGGACTGAGCTCACGGGCCATTGCCAGAAGGATGAATTGCCACCACAGCACTATTGTACGTCTCAATGAACGTTACGGAACCACTGGCAGTGCCCGAGATAGACTTCGGAGTGGCCAACCACGAGTTACTACCCATGCGCAAGATCGTCATATTGTGCTGAGTCACCTAAGGAATCGTTCTCTTCCGGCAAGTTAGACAGCAAGAGCAATAGTGGGTAGACGTGGGCAAGTCTCTCGAATGACAGTCATACGACGACTCAGAGATACAGGCCTTACTGCAAGACGACCTTATGTTGGGCCAAACTTGACTCACAGACATCGTCAGCAGCGCCTGCAATGGGCAGAGCAACATGTCAGATGGACTAGACTGCAGTGGAATGCTGTCCTATTCACAGACGAGAGCAGATTCAACATATCCTTTGCTGGTGGACGTATGCGGATTTGTCGACGGTGTGGAGAGCGCTTTGCAGATTGCTGTGTTCGTCAGCACAACCGATTTGGAGGTTGCAGTATTCACATTTGGGGAGGATTCAGTTTTCACCATCGCTTGCCTCTTCACGTCTTCCGTGGAAATGTTAATGCTGTGACATATCGAGATGAGGTTCTGGATGCATTGGTTGCTCCTGCGTTCACAAATTATCCAGACTTGCAGCTTCTCCAGCAGGATAATGCACGTGCGCACACCGCATGCATTACGCAGCAATATCTACAGCAGCAGAACATTGTGACGATTGATTGGGCCCTGCCCTATCACCAGACATGTCCCCTATAGAACATATGTGGGACGAGCTTGGACGCAGAGTCTACAGGCAAGGTTCTCCAGCTAATCTGCAACAGCGCGAAGCTGCTTTTACACGTGAATGGGACTTGATTCCCCGGAATTTCCTTCAGAGACTTGTGCGTTCCATGCGGAGCCGCTGCCAAGCTTGTTTGCAAGCACACTGTGGACATACCAGATACTGAGGATAGTGTGAATGAATTTTTTTTTATTGGTTGCTTTTTTGGTTTTCTCCCTTGCCTGCACAGAATGCAATGAATTTCATAACAATCAAATGTACAAATTAATGACCAGCATGGATTCATAGGAAAATGAATAAAGATTCCAAATATGTAAACTTGTAAACACTTATATTTACATTTTACACTCTGTTCCTGGATTATACAGGTGGTGCGTTTTTAATGTGCTTCAGTATATATATATATATATATATATATATATATATATATATATATATATATATATATATATATATATATATATATATATATATATATATATATATATATATATATATATATATATATATATGTTAGTTCACATGTTAGTAATGAAACATAGAATGAAAAATGCACTACTTACGCCAATCTTGGCTACAGATTTGTTGCTCAGATGAATAAAAGAGAGGACACAAATAAAAATCTGTACAAAATATGTCTCTGATCCTGTCGGTGTTAAAACGAAATCGTGAAGAGGTCGTCCAGTTCGTCACACTATCCTTTGCCTTTATCTTCTTATTCTTCGTCCTCATCTTCTTCGTCCTCTTTTTCCTCATGTTCTTCCTCATCTTCTTCCTCTTCTTCTTTCTCTTCGTCTTCTTTGTCCTCTTCTTCTTTGTCCTCTTCTTCTTCTTCTTCTTCCTCTCTTTCTCTCTCGTCGTCTTCTTCGTCCTCTTCTTCTTCGTCCTCTTCTTCATCATCTTCTTCTTTGTCCTCTTCTTCTTCGTCCTCTTCTACTTCCCCTTCCTCTTATTTTAAATTTGTCACTTCTTTATAGATAGAAGTACAGGAAACAAATTATCTGGCAGAGACAAAAGTTACACATTTGCTGTACCTATTCCAAATACTTTGAAACCTGGGAATATACATGCTTTTATTAAGGTAGATCTTTAGACAGCTCACTGTTTACAAAGTAGATGCTCACAGTTTCTTGGTTGCCTACCGCTGTCAAATCCCATTAAATTCGGAGAGCTGTCGGAACCTTCATATGTAATTGGGTTGGCATAAAATACGTCATTTACTCTGTTGAATTTTGGAATAATTATTCAATTGCTTAGCACGTAACAATAATGAAGATGAGAAATAAGAATTAGTAATTCTCAATAATGGTAACTAGAACGATGTTGAAACATTTTATGAAGACGGAAACGTAGAACAATAGCGGTTTACTGCCTGTGTAGATTCCCGTCAGAGGTCACGGGAAAACCTCCGTCGGATTGTCCCGTGTCCACATAAAAAATGACATATTTTATGCATGGAATCTTTTGCCATTGGAAGTCAGAAGATTTCTTTAGCTTTCTGAATAGCTAATCCTGTCCTATGGAAGCAAATCGTGAAAGATTAGCAATTAATCAAGAACACCCTGTACACTAAAGGGTATATGTATTCTACAGAAGAACTTCAAGAGTATCATCATGCAACCCGAGCTTCTAAAAAAATGCAAGTATGCAAAGGAACTTAATTAACTCCTATTAAAAGACGCAGTCCACTTTGGTCCATGTTTATGAGTAGAGAAAAGTTGTAATTAATCTTGTTTCAACACGAATGACTGCAAGACAAAGAGACTGAAGACAATACGGAGACAAAATACTGGGTAGTTACCATCGTGGCCACAGAAAGGAAGTCAACAGCAGAAATGATTGCACTATTACTGAACACAGTAAAATTTGTGGAGAGACATGATCACATATTTCGGTGGGCATGGCACTTGAAGAAGAAGAAGTAGTTTCCTCTGTCTATTCCTTTGATTGTCCCGTGGATTTCCCGGGGGTTTCTGAGAGGGACAATAAAAGAAAAGGATTACCGCTTCCTCAGGTATATCGTAAGAGGCGACTAACATGAGGTTGTGTAATGAGGCTCGCAACCTCATCATGGTCAAACATATTGCTACAGAAACAACCATTATAAGAACACATTAATGGGTTTTGGTGCAGTCTTCTGGCAAGGGGCAAGCTCCAGTGGTGGCTCTATGCTCAGTAAGGAGCGAAAGGAAAAATGATGATGAATGAATTGGTTCGATTGGAGGCCTGCAGCATGGAGATGATATCACTGTACAACTTTGAAGAAGCAAATTTGCAAATCTGCATTAATAATTTTGAGAACATGGAGATCTTGCAACCCAACGTGGTCTTCACGTTAGTATTGGGCTCAACGAGATTTCAAACGAGTTTTTCTTTATATTACAATGACCTATATTCTGAAGCGATACTTGTGGCTGCATTTTGCATCGCTCAGAACTACTTTTACTTACTACATGACAAAGGGCATAAATTTTTGCACATTTAAAAAAATATATTTCTAATTGCATCATCTCACGTCTCTAACCTCGTGTTTCGATAACCTTTGACCTATCCATACTAGTTTTATGTTCTAATTTTAAATAATTAATCTGAGAAGAGGTAAAAAAATCTGTCTCTCCCCCTTCCTTTTTTTTTTGTTTTCAATTTCCATTCACTGGGATTTGAGTTCAGACAAGGATTTTATCAAATATCACGTCTAAATTCGCTGCCGATGGATAGGACACACATTGAGGAAACCTGTTGATAGCATTACAAGGCAGTCCTTGTTCTGGAATCCACAGAAAAAGAGAGGCAGAGGTAGACCCAAAAAACACATGGAGAAGAGAACTGAATACAGAGGTTAAATTGATGAGGACAACATAGAAAGAACTTGAGCAGATGTCATGTGACAGGAGGACTTGGCATGTGTTTGTTGAAGGCCTATGCTCCTTGGAGAGCTAAAGGGTATTGATTGATTGACTGACGTCTAAATTAACCTCATTGTTTGTAATTTTGTTGATTCGTTGTTTGTTTGTTTGTTTTTTTTTTTTTTTAATGTAACGACTCTTTGTCAGTAGAAGTAAGAAAGAGAGTTCTTGAGTATTATGTAGAACCAATTATGACATTCGGAAGTGAGTCATGGGCAATAAGTAAGCAAGTAGGAACATCACTAGAAGTCATAAAGATGTGATTTTGCAGAAGAATGATAGAAATACCATGGACATCTGAAAAGTGTAATGAGGATGTCCCGAAAGAGGCCAATGCGCAAAGAAAGCTTAATCATCATATTAGAAGTAAGCAGTTCACTTACTTTGGGCATTTTATGAATAGAAGAAAGATGAAATAAATTGTGATAACAAGAAATATTGAAGGCGAAAGAGACAGAAGACGACAAAAAGAGAAGGTACTGGACAGTGTGACGTCATGGCTATGACAAGAAGTCAACATCCGAGTTGATAAATAGTTCTGAAGACGGGAGATTTAGAAGAGACGTAGTCGCTTGTGCGACCTAAATAGAGAAATCGGTTGGGCATTAAATTATATTCTTCCTTGATCCTTAGCCGCCGACTGTCAAAGCAGTCAGTAGCCATCACGCCTGGTGGCATCATGTACGGCAGCAACAAACTGCTTCCATTTTGTTCGGTCGGCGGCCGTCCTTCGTACAGTGCCCCAGCTTTGGTTCATTCTTTGCATCTCAGCCTCCACAGTTCTACGTGAAGTTGTTTTTGGTCGGCCTCTCTTTCGCTTTCCTTCGGGGGTCCATAGCATAGCTGTTCTTGTGAAGGCATTGGGGTCTCTTCTGAGGACGTAGCCAACCCAACTCCAGCGTCTGCCAGCTTTGATGGTGTGCATGTCCTCTTGGATACTCAAAGTAAGCAGCTCTTTGTTAGTGAAAGTGTTCGGCCAAAAGATTCGGAGAATTTTCCTTAGGCAGATTGTGTGGAAGGAGGACAGTTTCGACAATTCCTTCTCTGTTACCCTCCAGCATACGAAATTTTATTTTTTATACACACACACACACACACGCACACACATATATATATATATATATATATATATAATATATATATATATATATATATATATAATATATATATATATATATTAATATATATATAAATATATAAAATATATATATATATATATATATAAAATTAGCGCTACAGACAAAAAAGCGCTTAAGTCAAGACAGCTAAAGACATACCGTGACTGTATATACAGTCACGGTATGTCTTTAGCTGTCTTGACTTAAGCGCTTTGTCTGGAGCGCTAATTTGGATTACACTGGTGAACAAAGTTTTTTTTTTAGGATAGCGAAAACCAGGAATTCATTTACTTCTTGGAGGCCGCGTTGTGCACCCGGTTGTTGAATGCCAGTACCTTGTACTGATGACATGGCCGTTTTTCTACTGGACAGCCCAGGGCCGCTTAGTTCATGATTAGTCCAAGTTTTTGTGTAAAGGACTAGTGCTAGGTAGCATGTTACGGCAGCGACCTATGTTAGGTCTTTTCCACAGGTTATGAACTGTGGTCATTTGTGGCCGTGAGGCCTGAATTATATTTAACCTGTGTTCAGTGATTTTTATGATGGTACAGTAGCAGTCCCACTGGCGAATCTATGAAATTTCCAAGGAAAGGGCGATACATCAGAATGATAAGGTCTCCTCACCCCCCCCCCCTTCCCCCCCTTCCCCCCCCCCCCCAATTAAAAAACAAAGTAACGAATTTTGGAACAAAAATGTGACAGCTTGATAGTTTTATTATACAGTACTGTACCTCAAAAATATTCAATTTTGTAAAAATAAATATAACTATTGATAACATAATTATATAAAAGTAAGGCACAACTACTAAGAAACACAATTTGATAAAAATTCATACATATTTTATATTATAGTGTAACATTTTTTGATTTGGGATTGGCCGCCCGATACAGAAATGATTTCCCTCGTGTCACAATGTCCTCTGTTTTTGCAGGTCCCGTTGTGTCGCCTGCCTGACGCCATCTTTTGTCTCATTGTTGTATGGCGGCTCCCTTTATTGTCTTTCATTGTCCCGCCACGTGTTGTTTGTTGTTCGTCCATCACGGGTGATGAAGACCACTCTGTTCATCCAATTATTTAGGAATATGTTAGGTTAGTCTATGGGTACGAAGGTGACTGATGAGCCCGATGCGGGCCTGGAAAGATCTCGGACAGTGTGGGCAGGGAATGTTTGCTTCATGTGAAGGTTTTATTACACGGTCCTTTCTAGCTTGTCTCCGCTGTTCCGCTGCTGCTTTTCTGGATGATTCGCATGCCGCTGCACCTTTACGAAGAGATGTGCGCCAGGCAGTTCGGTCTTGCGCAGCAGCTTCCCATGTGTCTGGGTTTATGTCAAAGGTTTTCAAGGACGTCTTTAACGTGTCTTTGAATCACTTCTTTTGGCCACCATGGGAGCGTTTACCCTTCTGCATCTCACCATAAAAGAGTATCTTTGGCAGTCGATGGTCTGGCATGCGGACTACATGACCTGCCCAGCGAATCTGTGACTGCATCAGAATAGTATCGATGCTAGGGATACCAGCTCTGTCAAGAACGGCGGTATCCGGGATCTTGTCTTGCCATTTGATGTTCATTATCTTCCTGAGACAGACTGTATGGAAGTGGTTTAGCTTCTTTAAATGGCGCCTGTATACAGTCCATGTTTCACATGCATATAGCAGCACTGGAAGCACCGCAGCTCTGTACACCTTCAGCTTTGTCTGTAGACTAATGCCACTTCGATGCCAAACGTTGGTGTATAGTCTGCCAAATGTGCTGCTGGCTTTGGAGATCCTGGTGTTCACCTCATCATCAATGACAATGTTCTGGGATAGTGTGCTACCAAGGTATGTGAATCTGTTCACAACATTCAGTTTCTCACCATTAACCTTGATGACTGGCTCAGTATAAACTGTGCCAGGAGCTGGTTGGTACATGATTTCTGTTTTCTTCGTATTGATGGTAAGCCCAAAGTTGGCGCAGGCTTCGGAGAATCTATCCACACTATGCTGCAGATCAGCCTCTGAGCCAGCATTGAGGGCACAATCATCAGCAAACAGAAGATCTCTGATGGTGTGTGATTTGACCTTGGTTTTTGCTTGAAGCCTCCTAAGGTTAAACAATTTTCCATCAATACGATAACTAATGTCGATTCCAGTGTCCCCGTCTCTAAAAGCATCAGTCAGCATAGCAGAAAACATGATACTGAACAGAGTCGGTGCAAGTACGCACCCTTGTTTAACTCCATTTTTTTTTCCTGAACTCTAGCTGCATTCCATCATGCAGTTGCTGCACTATTGGGATAAATTTCTTTGGGCAGCCGTATTTTGCCATGATCTTCCATAGACCCTCTCTACTGAATGTGTCGAACGCCATTGTCAAGTCGATGAAAGCTGTGTACAGGTCACAGTGCTGTTTTTGGCATTTTTCTTGTAGCTGTCTTGCAGCGAACACCATATCTGTGGTTCCACGTTCTTTCCGGAATCCACACTGACTTTCAGGTAAAAGACCTTTGTCAAGATGAGCCGTAAGGCGATTCAAAAGGATTCTGGCGAATATCTTCCCAGCGATTGATAAAAGAGAGATGCCTCGATGATTGTTACAGTCTTGGCGATTACCTCTACGTTTATATAGATGTATAATTGACGCATCTTTGAGATCGTGTGGGATGGTTTCACTCTGCCACATTTGCTGGAAGATCATATGAAGTTTCTCTATCAGAACTGCACCGCCATCTTTATAAACCTCAACAGGAATTGAATCGGAGCCGGGGGCCTTTCCACTAGACAGTTGACGAATCGCTTTTTAGTTTCCTCCAGAGATGGTACATTATCTAATGCTTCATTTATAGGAATTTGGGGCAGGCGGATGATGGCTTCGTCGTTAATAGATGATGGCTGGTTTAGAATATTATTAAAATGTTCAGCCCAGCGTTGGAGAATTTTTTCCTTGTCTGTAATTAGTGTTTTTCCATCTGCATTAAGGAGGGGAAATGATCCTGATGATGTTGGACCATAGACCGCTTTGAGTGCAAGGTAAAAATTTTTCAAGTCATGGCTGTCAGCAAAGCCTTGGAGCTCATCTGCTTTATTACTTAGCCATGAATCCCGCATCTGGCGTAGTTTATGTTGGACGATTCTACGCATGTTGTTGAAAGCGTCTTTCTTGGATGTAGATTTTGGATAATTTAAGTATGCTTTATGGAGATAGTGTTTCTCATCCAACATCTGCTTTATATCATCTGAGTTCTCATCAAATCGCCATGTAGAATTACTTGAAACAACGTTCGTAAAATTTAGGGTACTTACCGTTATCCAATACCAGACATGTTTTAATTCGTCCGTCGCCCGACCCAAGGATTACTTTCTTTTATGTCCCAAGTGTGGGGTAAAATACTGGAGTGGTTGATATGTGTTACGGACTTCTGACACCAGAAGTTACGGGTCGTTTCTATCTCCAGATATTAGAAGCCCGTTAGACGTGAGTTATTGGGTTGCTCTTCAATAATTCTTTAGGTATTATATTCATCTCTACAATTTCGGCTTACAGTTCAATTGCAGATTTAGAGCCGTTGTTGTGTGATTCAATATTATTGTTTAATTCAGTGTCGTTCATTACTTCGTATTAATTCTCCAGCAGTGTTGTATTATTTTATGATTAAACTTGTATATAAATGTGATAGTCTGTACTGACCTTGCAAGGGTTATCTCAACAGTCACAGCACATTAGTAAACTTGAATAATTCAGGCAATTAAAACAATTTCTATTGACGACTGAATCTTTAATACATGTCCTTTCTCCAAATGAATACCAAACGATTTCACACAACTAACATTGGCATTAAAACATAGTTTTTAGGACCTACTCAATGTTCATCCTACAGACATTGCACGTCTGTGTTAACCGTTAATTCTATAGCGTCCTTGAGTTTGCAACCAACTCTTTCAAATCCGTTTAGTGGAATTATTATCATTAGGAAATGATATCCTTATTTCATATTCGCGTATTCTGTCTATGTCCACTTATTCAATTACTTTGGCTTTCCTAGCCAGCCTTTAACTGCCATAAATATAATATCCTTGCGAATCGTATCCTACGCTATTCGCGATTATCCTTGAGACACTCTGATCCTATACTTTTGACTTGATTAGCTTTTCCAGCATAATCTACACGGATTTCTACGCTATTTATAATTCACAGTGCATATACCACTTTATACATATTCCTCATCAGTGGCCATGCCACATATATTATACACATTCCATAAGTGGCTCTGCCACACATTTGAAATACTGCCGGACGGCTCTATGGCCATACATAGACTGCGGTTACTAGCCTTGACGCGTCATACATCGATTTGCGCGATTTCTAGTATTAATTCAATTGAGGTGGTTCGTGATGCACCCATGCGAATGTCTGCAGCTATTCACATGTTTGCAACCCCGAAACAGTCCTCAACATTATAATGTTATTCATCATTAAGAATTATCTAATTAAATTAGCATTCATAATCAGAAATGTGGATTATAAAATTATATACATATAGTCAACTTTGGTCACGCCAAAAGCAAAGTCATAATCAATCCTGTGACGAAAAATTTCTAGACAACAAGTCCGCGAGATTATTATCTGTTCCAGAAATTGGTATGATGGTAAATGCGAACTCCTGTAACAATAGGAACCACCTGTGTATTCTCGCATTCCGCGCATTTGTTCTGGAAGTGATGAAAGTAAGTGGGCTGTGGTCTGTCTGATATATAAAACTGGAGTTTCTTCCCCGATCAGATATATTTACACAGTTTCTCCAAGCCCCAGACCACAGCCATCAGCTTGCGTTCGCCTGTTGCATATGACTGTTCAGCAGGTGTAAGCTTGTTTGATACAAACAAGCATGGATGTAGAATTATCTTCATAGCATTGAAGCAAACATCCTGCGATTCCGCAACTAGAAGCATCTGTTTGAATCACAAATGGTACATGTAAATTTGGTAATAATAAAATAGGAGGATTCCTAAATAAATTCTTTATCTTCATCAGAGCTTCTTCACACTGCGGTGTCCATAAATTTTTTGGGGATTAATTTTGGCCAGCAATCCGGACAAAGGAGCAGAAATCTGTGAGAAATGTGGTATAAATTTATGGTAATAATTGATTAACCCCAACAAGCTTCTCACTTGCTTCTTCGATGATGGGGTAGCAATATCTAATATGCGCTTGACTGTATTGTCATCGGGATGTAATCTGTGGTTACCTATGCGGTAACCCAGAAATGTAATCTCCCAACAACCTATCTGGACTTTAGAAGGTCTTACAGTCAAACCATTTTGTCGCAGTGTAAGAAGTAAAGAAGATAAACCAGTAATGTGGTCTTCCCATGAGTCGTGAAATAGACAGATGTCATCAATATATGTGATAACATCTTTTCTATCGCCCAGAAGGCGGCGCGTCATGCGCACAAATGTCGCAGGCGCGTTTACAAGGCCGAAGCACATGTAATTCCATTGGAACAATCCAAATGGAGTAGTAAAGGCGGTGAAAGGCTTGGCATGTTCTGTAAGAGGTATCTGCCAAAATCCTTTCGACAGATCTAATTTACTACTAAAGTAAGTAGCTCCCCCCCTTGTGACACTTGAGAAAGGAGGTCGTCCAACAAATGCACTGGTTCAGCGTCGCTAATTGTGATACTATTTAGACGTCTGAAATCAATACAAATACGGAGCGAACCATCCCTCTTTTTCACAATTACCATGGGAAAAGCATAAGGTGACTCTGATGGAGGATATGACACCCCAATCTTATCATATCCTTCAGTTCCTTTTCAGCACCGTATCTTTATGAATGTAGAGAAATAAAAGGGGTAAAAAGGTCATAGTTTGATGGTGGTGGTTGGTGTTTTTAATAGGATTGATTGTCTGTCAGAATGTGATGTCATGAGAAATTAAAGATGTTCTACTACCTGGAAGGTCAGTAAGTACATCATTAAAAGAAAGAAGAATTTCTTGAACTTGACTTTGTTGTTCAGATGACAAAGTCGAAGAAATTGTGACATCCTTCCAAGATTCGGAAGATTGTACAGATGGTAAAAGCAAACTGTAGAGGAATAGACGATGTAGTGTCTTCGTCATTCCCACTAATGCGAAAGAAGAAATATGAGATGAAGACTCAGAAACAGAGTTAATAATAGGAATTAACTCTTGTGGTCTTTCCACTGCCAATTTCAGCATATTGACATGGAAAGTCTTAATTTTCCCTCCTATGTTTATAGCGTAATCAACATCTGTGACTCGTTTAATGATCACAAATGGACCCTGCCATGACACCAAAAGTTTATTATCATCGTGAGGAAGTAGTAACCAAACTTTTTCCCCAGGATTAAAATATCGTAATGTTCTCTTTTGATTATGGCAAATAATCTAGCAATTTTTTTTGTGTCGCCGATTTTATGCTATCAGATGCATATGTGCACGCATCAATGAATTCTTTGTTGTCGAAGTTCAATAACTAGCTCATAACTAGCTTACGGGTGGGGGGGGATTCATCTGCTGATGATCCGACCAACAAATTCTTTAGAATCATCATTGGACCACGTGGATTAGAGCCATAAACGAGCTCGAACGGACTAAAGCCCGTGCTTTCGTGGGGGGGGGGGGGAACCTCTCGAAATGCAAATAAGGCTGCACAAAGGAGCCGGTCCCAGTCACGAGGACATTCCTCAGTGATCTTATGAAGAATCTGTTTAAGCGACCCGTTGTAGCGCTCGCAGACCCCGTTCGTTTGGGCGTGATATGCACTTGAAAACGAATGGTGAATTGATAGCATCGACTCCACTTCCTTCATAATGTTTGAGGTGAATTGTGAACCTCTGTCTGACAAGATTTCTTCCGGAAAAACCAATGCGACAAAAAAAAATCGCAAACAATGCATCATGATACCGACGCAGTAGTAATGGTTTTCAGAGGTATAGCCTCAGGCCAACCGTGTACAAAGGTCTATACTGGTTGTTAAGATATATCGGAAACCCATTATTAGATGGAATCGATAACGGACCAATAATATCTATTGCTATCTTTTTAAAGGTCTTTCTGGTACATCAGTGATTTTGTAAGGGTGCCGTATGGAATCTGCCCTTACGTGATATGCTCTGACATGTCGTACATGACCTACAAATACAATTTTTGTGTCCTTATTGACGCCCAGGCCAATAGAATTTGTGACGTGACTCTGAATAATGTTATTTTTAAATGCCCATGTGACCGGCCATGGGAGAGTCTTGTTCTGTCGTTAACACTAATGGTCTATTTTCTTTTGGAACAATCACCTGATGAATAATAGAAATACCATCATCATAGTATCTTGTTAATATGGACTTCTTTATCTTGAAACCAATTGTTGTGTGATGATCTCGTATGTTTAATAACTTTATTCTCTGCTAGCGCAAATAAACGCTGTAAACTTGGATCATTCTTTTTGTTTTACTGCAAACGCCGCTGGTGATTCAGCAACGACGTGTGGAGACATAATTGTACTCTAATACAGGTTAGGTGAGGTGGCCATATCTGTTAGCCAGCTGTTGTGTGCTCTGGTGACAACAGCATTTGCTACCAGTGGGTGAGATTCAACCAAGCTTGCGACCTCATCCAGAGTGCAATCTCTAACTCCAGGTATGTTACCTAATATTATCTCAGCCACGGGAGCTCTTACGCCACAGGCATATACAGTACCTGTGTAAAAAGGTGTGTCGATATAGACACGTGCTACTGGGAATTTCTCCACATTCCCACCAAAAGTAATACATTTCACAGTTTTACCTGTGAATGCAGAGGGCTCGATAAGCGAGTGCTGTATCCCGACAGTGGAACATCCGCTGTCTCGCAAAACTACTCTTACCCTCTTTTCCATATAAAAAAAATCCCTTATGGTATGTGAGACGTCCTAAAATTCTCACAAGCAGACATAGAAGACATAGTGTCTCCGCAACGAAGTGTCTTTTTCCTATCTGATATCAGATGTGATTGACAAATAGAACAAGAGTCATCTAACATACTACATGAATTAGCATGTTTGTTCTCATCGCTATCATGATCTTTTTTGTCAGTACATGCATTAGCATGACTATGTTTGTCATTGTTCTTCGCGGAAGATCTAGAATGACCTGCCTTCTTTTTGAATGCCTTTTTTCTTACCATAATAAAAAATCTGTTGACTCAGCGTTTATCATCACTCTTGTTGTAAGTTGATCTATGATCATCGTAATCTCTATGATACTGTCTGTGATAATCATCACGACCCCCTACTTTTGTGGCCTCCACGATCATGAGGTGAATAGCCTCGATAACTCCGACGGTAGAATCTTTGAAGGAGAGCGATAACGAGGGGAAGTTGTAAGACCCCCCGATATTACTTGACGAAAATTTGTACGATAATCGTCCGTCAACGCTCTTCGATCTAGGTCGGATTTGATCATAAGATTCTATGCGTATCAACATGGAGTGCTGAGCACACGTAGGCATAGGATCTCGAGGAAAAGAATCTATGTACCATCCTTGTTTGGATGTGGCCGTGACAAAGTTTCTACCAAATTTTTCGTATTCTTCAATAGAGTTAGGTGTGGTCCTCTCCTACAGGAATGGACTCTAATTCATGACTACACGAGGATAGCACTTTATCTCGTAGCACGAGATCCATCAACCCTTCATATGATTTGGTAATACCTGACAAATCTATCCATCTATTTAAAAAATGTTTAATGGAAGCAAATAAATTCGCCAAAGTCAGCTTCCTTACTTGGCTTAGCCGCATGGAAACGATCTCGGAATCCAGATTCAGTTAGCTGGAACCGTCTAAGAAGTACTTCTTTTACGAAATCGAAATCGTTTCTGCTTTTCTCATCCAGATTCATGAAAACTTTGAGTGAGTCCCCGGTCAAAAAATCAACCAAAAGACTACTCCATCTTTCCTTAGGTATATTTAAACCTGTAACTTTCATAATAAATCTGGATAAAAAGGAATCCACACAATCTCTAGACTGATCAAAATTGGTGGTATTTTTCAATTTAGGGTAAAATACATTTGAATTAGCTGAATGGCCTAGACTGATCTGATTGTACCGTAGCTAATTCTAGCACCGCCCTTTCTTTCTCAACATTTAGTCTTAAAGCCTCAAGCTCCATAGCATGTTTATGAGCTTGGTCCAATTGAAGAAGTTCCATTTTTTATTATTTCCATTTTCTGTTTTTTCCAATTCTCTCTCTTTTTCTTGTTGAGCCATTTCTTTTTTCTTTAAGTTTCTTTTTTGTAATTCTCTCTCTTTATCTTGTTGAGCCAATTCTTTTTCTTTTTTCTTTCTTTTCTAATTCTATTTCATTTTTCTTTTTTGAGCCATTTCTTTTTCTTTAAGTTCTTTTTGTTGGGCTAATTCCAACTTTTTAAGTTTCACGTTGTTTCAATTCTCTCCAGTTGAGATAAATGCTTTTTTCATATCTATTTCTCAGCATAAAAGTTCAAGAATCAGATCCCGAGATTTACCTAGGCTCTGTCCAAGTTGTAATAAAATCTTCTAACGTGGACTTGGTGATACGTCTTTCTCATTTACTTATATAAGTATATTATTTGTGAGCAAATTTTATTTATGAATATGTGATAGTTCAGTAAATCCAATGTAACTATGATTGTATAATGTATGCTAGAGACAAGCACAGGTGACAATAGACAATGGATGGAACAAGCAAATGAAATACGATGAAATGATATGTTCATTTGTACGACACCTTCAAATAGATATAAAAGAAACTAAGTAGGAACTGGACATATTAATAAAGAAGAAAATGAAATGATTAAATAACATTACAAAAATATTACGATACAAGTCGTCTTTAAAAACAAACACTGAGACAGAGAGATTTTTAGATCACAGACGAAAAAAATTGTCAACAATACGGAAAACTAGGTTATGCAAATTAAAAATGACGTAGGCACGTGACGTCACAACTACACAAAAAATAAATGTTTTGTATTGCAAACTGAGGCTTCCGTAATTTATATCCTAACAAAAGAGTTAGTTCCTCAGTCAAGCAAAATACATTGTGGGGACAATCATTTAACCCTAAAAGTTCGTTATTCTTACTAGAATTTTTTTACGCAAGGAAATAATATTCGAGTACAGAATAAGTCCCTAGCACAACCGTGCTCCACGTATAATATACATAAAGTAAACATATCATGGTTTTATACACATAATGATACTGAGTATGAACTGCAAAAAAACAGGGCAAGGTGAACAGCTGGAGAAAATTGAAGGCCCCAAAGCTAGTCACAACTGGACAAACACAATCTAGTCAGAGCTCTAAATTTAGGACAAGAACTTATCCTTAATACGATCCCTCCATTGTGATTTGTGAAAACCACAACAGATTCACACAGCTGTTCGAGTCGTCCCCATGAGTAATCAACGTCCGGTTGATTGAGATACTACGTTCACATTTAGTATCGAACGTATTTAATTGTCGAAATACTTTCCCGGTTGATCTGGACGTAACAGGCCTAGATATGGCTATGGAAGTGATGTATATCTGGTCTCTGGGTCGGTTCAGGATCGAGCGGTATAGAAAAGGAGTATACTTTGGTGAGAAGAGATGGACCGTTAGCATGGAATCTTGATTCGACCTTGAGACATTCGTTAGGTTTATCTTTTCGTGGTGCGTAATCTTGCACGTTGCCAGATTTGTGACTTTGTATTGCGTTCATGAAAAAAATTATTCAACTAATTGCAATTTTCCACTGTTTATTTGGGTGTAGTGTCCTATTACCGGGGACTGAAAGTGTACCGTATTGGTAGTTGTTTTTTTCAGGCTTAAGAGATTGATTGATCGAGGAATTTCAACCGAAATGAGGTACTTTTCCGTGTGAGTGGTTGAGTGATGTATCAATTTGAGCCTGGACCGAAAGGGGGGGAAGAACTTTAGTATTCGGACATCACAAGTGTGGTAAACACTGTGGGTTCTTCACAAAATCAACCCCGAACCATCCCACCTCCATAACCTTTCTCAAACATTGTAATTTGGGATACTTTAGTGGGTGTTCCTGCGACAATTCACCTGCTATATACTTATATCAGTTACAGGGGTCTGTATCGATCTCTATTCTCCATCAGACTTTACATCCGTTGCTTGCCTTCTCTAGTATTATTTTTTCCTATTGTTTAATAAACAAATATTTGTGCATGCTACGTTCACAAACCATTTGTGATTGTATACAAAAACTGCTTGCTCAATGCACGTTCCACACCATCCTGGTTAATCAAGTCTGTAACCATGATTTAACGCTTAATGCTGTGAACATTTGGCAGATTCAAGTTGGAAGCAGAATTAGTCACTGTAGTAATTTCTGTAGTTACGTAAACTAGAGATGCTAGTATAATTGGATGTAGACAATTGAACAGTTGTCAGTGCTTATCATGTCTGACATAGGGCATTTACTTCGTGAGTTAAGTAATCACCCTTGCAGGCAGTGTCCCCCATCTGAAAATATTACTAATGCAATGGGTTAAACATTTATAACGTTAATAATCCGTGCTAAGTACATTGAGACTGTGATCACGTTCTGGATTTATTTAACCAACGCTTGGTATACCTACATCACATGCGATGGGTGCTACAGTGTTACTTTTACATACGATGAAACATGTGGAAATAAATGTCTCATAGATCAATTAAAGCAACGGATTGTTCATGGATGTAGAAACGCGGACTGGAATCTATAATACATGTCCTTGTGTTTACCTCCAAAAGTGAATTCCAAGACGTATTTCACGATCTATACCGTAACATTGGCATTAAAACATATGTTTACCTTCACAGTTAAAGGCCCCGAATCACAGAATTAACAAGCGTTGCCAGGTCATGGCACCTATCACACTAGACTGGGTGAGTGGCCGATTTAATAACGAGTAGCTGACCTGGACGTAGAATGTGCATCGAAACCATTACAGCAAAAAGTAAATCAACATCACCGTATTGTCCAACTGATGGAAATTGTCGAAACACCGATGATTACCATGAAAAACCCCTAGATAATATCAAATTCGCGTAATCTGTTCCTATGACCCCCCACGATGCATTTAACTATTGTAATATATACTATTGTGTGCTCTTGCGCATCAGACATGTCAAGGGGCATCATCTTGAACTGCCCTATAACGTGTAGTATCAAAGCATATCATAGTGCGAATAACTTGTAAATCCAAAAGCTCGTAGTAGCTCGAAAAGTCCAATGGAGACAGGCACGCTGAGCACTAAGGCCAGTTAGTACGTGTTATACTACGACTGTGGATTTGTAGAGCATTTCCCCATCAAAATCTAAGACTACATGGAAGCAGGATTTGATCCGCAAAAAACTAAACAGCGTCCTCTTATCCATGCATAGAAGGCCTGGGCTCAAGATTTTGAACATCAACCACCACCGCTATGAGTCCTCAGGTCCACAAAAGTTCCAAATCACATTCCCCAACCCAAGCGTGTCATCAGAACATCTATTCTATAGAAATACTGCACGTGGACGTGTTCTCAATTAGGGGGCCAGTACATATACGTTAGCGGTATAACAGACACTTATCACTTGGACGCTGCAATACATTCTAATATAGCGGCGATTTCAGGGTATAAATACAATTGAGGTAAGTGGTTCGTTAGATGCCACCCATGTGGGGACGAGGTGCGAAATGCGGTCTACCTGCTCAAGATCTTATTCACGGGGGGGATGTATGGCATACCTCGGAGTGACCCATTAGCCTCAGTAGCATCATCCCCGTGCGTTCCCGTGGGGAAACTTTGATTGACACTTGCGGATGCACGTGTGATAGTGTGCAGTGGCGTAAGGAATCTACCCGCTCAACACTGAAGTGAAAATCAGGCCACAGTGCGAAATACCTCAGTCCAACCATTACCGTACGTTGCGATACGAAATGTCGATAATACAGGTTGTGATGTAACCGTCAACAACACCAAAAATACGCACACATAAGTTGTGTAGCGCCATTTGGTACCCACCGTCAACGACATAGACAACACACCTAGTTTAACTCACCGCGATACACTACACACCTCTAGCACTCGACGTGTATGCATCGAAAACATGTTCCAGAGAAAAGTGGTCTGTTAAGTACCCATTGAGTTGCTACCACCAGTAAAACAGATATCGGTAAACCGACCTAGAGGGTTCTTCACTGGGGCAATGTCGTCGCAAGTGATGCTGGTGTAAGGGGTGACCATGAAAGAAAAGTTGGTCTAATACCCCGCACTGTGTCTGATATATATAGAACTATCTGTGCCGCATTAACCTATAGTGAAAACGAATATAGGGCTCCGTTCAACATACTCTTGCTACTCTGCATGGCACCTAGAGCCATCAGCTAAAAGCAGCTCGGCGGCCTCCGGGCGGATCTGTTGTGCATTAATTCCATTTACTCTTCTTCAGGGTGGCAGGGGGTGTAAGCTTCCGTATGGGCGAGATAGGCCGAAACACACGAAAACACAACCAAATTCTGATAATTAGTACTATCGTATCAACAAACACAACGTTCTCCATTACAGCCTCGGCACCGCCTCATGAAAGCCACATGGTGTGGTCAGTGTGTTCCCGAATTAGGGAAGTCGATCATCAGCAATCAAACATCTCAATAATTAGCATGGTATATCGAACATGACATGAGACTGTAGTATCAAAATGCATCCCAAGGGAGGGGGCTAAAATCAACCACCGCGTGTTCGCCACCGGCCATATCCCTTGCCATTCACACACACAGTAGGCAGTACCACACCCACCCCAAACACCGACCACCCTAACACCCCACCCAACTACCGCAGGTACGCCTATATAATACTTAATGATGTAGTAATCAGTATAGACAAGTAAGGCAGAGTTTCCATACCAGAAAAAACAACATAAAACAAAAACAACCTCACTTCAAATAACCTGGAAATCAATGGTCGTGTGAGCGACGTGTCCCAACCGGGTACAAACTCCACCAAAGTAACAAAAACTGTTCCAAAACCCACAAAAACCTACAGTAACGAAATCCAACAAAATTAAAACAAACCAAAACCAACACAAACACACGACTAAAAACAAAAAACACACACACAACACACTCGACCCGTGATTGGTTCATTACCCATCTTAAGGCCCTCCCTATCTCTCTCTTCATCTTCCTGCCAGACCATACACAATCACCAATCAAAATTACTAAGAACCTCACCAAAATGGTCCAAGCATGTGCGAAACAGTCAGTCTTTGGTCCCCCTTTACAGTGTAATAGCTGTAGCAGCTAGCCCCGCTCATGAAGTACAGTTATCAATCCACCTGTACCAGGACGTGTCTGTAGCATGAACCCGGGGGCTGTCAGGAAGTCGCTGTTAATCTGGCCCCTCAGACAGGAATGTCTGTTAGCTACCCTCCTGTCCAGGAAGTGTCTTTAGCTGGCCCCGGGCTGGTTCAGTGAAGTCTTAGCTAGCGCCCCTTTCAGGAAGTCTGTAGCTAGCCCCCCCTTCAGGAAGGTCCGTCGCTGGCTGCCCGCTGTCAGGGAAGTACCAGTAGCTCTGGTCCGCCCTTTCAGAAGAGTCTGTAGCTTTGCCCCCGTGTACCAGGAGAAAGCTCTGTAGCTGGCCCCCTGTAGCTCAGAAGTGAGTCTGTAGCTTCCCCCTGTCAGGAAGTCTGTAGCTGGCCCCCTGTCAGGAAGTCTGTAGCTGGCCCCCTGTCAGGAAGTCTGTAGCTAGCCCCCTGTCAGGAAGTCTGTAGCTAGCCCCCTGTCAGGAAGTCTGTAGCTGGCCCCCTGTCAGGAAGTCTGCAGCTGGGCCCCTACCAGGAAGCTTTTAGCTGGCCCCCTGTCAGGAAGTCTGTAGCTAGCCCCCTGTCAGGAAGTCTGCAGCTGGGCCCCTACCAGAAATCCTTTAGCTGGCCCCCTGTCAAAAAGTCTGTACATGGCCCCCTGTCAGGAAGTCTGTAGCTGGCCCCCTGTCAGGAGGTCTGTAGCTAGCCCCCTGTCAGGAAGTCTGTACCAATACATCCGTGTGTTATTGCAGCAGTAGTTTCTGCAATAGTTTGTATTATATGATATGGGTCCCAGCCCGTGCGTTTATGTATATTAGTGCAGCACCCCATGACCACAACCTCTATCATGAGATTGGAGACAAAGAAAGCTTCTGTAGCTCCGAGGTGGCTGTCTGAAGCTCCATCACCCAGGACCAGAGCCGGCCCTGACCATGGCAGTTTTTGTCCATGTGATGAACTTGATTTTGTATTTTTAAATATATATTTAAATGTTGATGACAAATTAGAACACTGGGGAAATTATATTAAGTCTCTCTCCCCCCTCTCTCTCTCCCTCCCTCTTTCTATATGTGTTTGTTCTATCAACCAATACAATATTAATGTTTAATAATTATTAATGAAATTAATAAAGTATTAACTTGAAAGCACTCTGAGAATTGTATTAGTGCAGGGTAGTAATGTAAAAAGGCTATGATGTGCATTTCTTTACCATAGAGAAATAAAGATTTCGTTCATTCATTCTTACTAACGTGCAAGAGATTTCGCACTGCTACATTTTTGCGTGAATACCAAGTCTTTATTTTGTTGTTTCCTGTCTTATCTTGTTGATGGTGTAGCAATGACTAAGGTTTTATCGCAGGTCAGTGTAAGAATGACTTTCATCTTTACTATCTTAATGACTGAGTTTTAAGAGTCATGCGCATAGATACAATGTTGAGACAAAGTGACCACGAAAAGCACGATGCACAAAATATTCACAAAATGTGCCTTAACTCTCAGGTGTCAGTGCAGCTCAGGGCTTCAACTAATTCACGTCTAGCCCGCACGTCCTGTGCTGTCCGTTCGTAAACACACCATGCTTTCTTTATCTGCTTTAGTGCCCATGTCTATTTTCCTTCTCCATTTGTATTTGTTTGTTTTTGGTCACCTTCTGTATATCTTACACTAAAGATTCTATATAAGCACTGCCTTGTAATGCTATCAACTGGTTTTTTTTCCCAGTTTTTGTCCTATCAAAAACCAGCATCTCCTCGTAAGTTGTTGTTCCACCTGGGAATACGGTACTGTACCATCTTACTGTGGCCCCCAAGAAATATGACATGGCCCACTGGGGGGAATGACCCACGTTGAGAACCACTGATATATACAACAAACCTCGGTTGTAATAAAGTTTGACGCATACCGGTAAGTCAATCAATCAATACTCTTTATCCCACCCAGGAGCAGAGTAATTCAACAAACACATACCAAGTCCCCCTGTGGTGTGTCATTAGCTCAAGGTCTTTCCATGTCTTTCTCATAATTTTCATTTCCATTTCCATTTCTCATCTCCATGTGTTTTTCGGCCTACCTCTACTACATAAGGAGAATAAAGGGCCGAAGCACTTGTTCGACGGGGGGACACTTCTGATGATCAGATTGTCTCTTGTTGTATCGCTCTGTATAGAGTTTCCTATCATCATCTTACCCTAGGGGGGGGGGGGGGTCCAAAACAAGGACTGTCTTGTAAGACGCATAGGCCCAGTTTAACAAATGTATCGTTTCTTCCTTCTTTCGTCCGATAGTATAGGATGTCGTTCAGGAACAATTTTCCTGTGACTGCCGTGTAAATTCCATACTTGTCTGTCATGTCCCAGTATTTATAAATCTTTAAGAAGTTCTCTCTCAATGTATTTGATACAGGATATAGTTTCTACAGTTTTTTAATGTCAAAAATTCTGAGAATGTTCCTTAGGCAGATTGTGTGGAAGGAGGACAGTTTTGACATTTTCTTCTCTGTTACTCTCCAGTATTCCGCACCATAGAGAAGCACAAAAAGTACACAGCTCTCAAATAATCTTAATTTGGTATTTGTGCTGTACTAGGAAGACTTCCAGATGTTTTTGAGACTAGCAAAGGCTGTTCTCGCTTTACTCATTCTGTTGTTGATGTCTTTGCTTGTTCCACCGTCTGGTGTTACTATGCATCCTAGGTATGTAAATGTGTCCGCCTGTTCCAACTTCTGGTTCCTTATTGTTATGGGCTCAGGACTGCCCATATTGAGTGTCATGACCTCTGTCTTCTTTAGACTGATGTTCAGACCCACCTGCTGGCTAATTGGTAGGTTTCTGCACTGATTTTTTGAAATCTTGTTTCAATTTAACTGTTATGACCTCAATTTTCTGTGACAATGTCCTTAGATATTTAAACTTTGGAACCTAATTATTGTTTAAACATAAATCACAAAAATGAATGTGAACCAGGCAACATCAGAAGTCTACATGATAATTAGACAGAACTAAAGGTGGAGATTCTAGATTTGCAAATATCGTTTTGTTCTCAGCCGATTGTTTTGTTGCCATCCACCTCATGAATATTTTTTGACAACATTTAATGTCATTCTAAAACCTGGCTCATGCCATGGTGACTGCAAGGGAGATAGTGCGACGGAAATGATCATGTAAAGGGAAGTAATTTCTTATGTAATTAATAAGATGTCTTTTTTTCACAGGTTTTATTATTATTAATTTGTTTATAATGTTTTTATTATTATTATTATTAACTTAGCTTCTTCTTCTTCTCTTCTTCCATCCTTAGCCACTGACCGACAAAGCAGTCCGTGGCTAATACGCCTCGTGGCGTCTTAGGGCAGCAAGAAATTAATTGTTGTTCCATTACGCCTAATGGCGTTTATTGGTACTGTGGCGAGAGGTTTTATTTGGCTCTTGGATCAGTATAGTACTGACAATTACAGAAATAGAATTTCTGCAGAAAATGGTGAAGTCCCAGTGTCTGAGAGAACTACTGGTATCACAAATTAGTTACGGCTGTGAATGTTCTGATCTCGAAACAATAGTAGAGAGGAGACCGACATAAAGCGCCACCTCCGCTGTGTAACTAACTGTGATATTAAAAAACCAAGGAAACAGATTTTACTTAACAAAGATAAAATTGACAAGTCGTTCAAATACAATTTCCTTCTTATTTATTTAGTATATACACTATCTACTCTTGTGCTGAAGGGTGAATGTTGAAAAATGGAATGTAATGAATTTGTAAGTTTACATATGATTTACAAATATTTATATTTATATATATATATATTTATATGTAAATAAATATTACAACAAGTTTTCCAATTATAGGAACAAAAATTATATCAGCTGTGCTGTTAATTAAGGATATAACACTTATCAGCTATGTTGTTATTTTTGTCTCTTGCTATGCTAATTTCACTTTCTCATCACTGACAGTTTCTATGCTCACAATGCTGACAGAAATGGTACGAATGAGTACTCATCTCTTAAAACGTTCTGTTCTCCTTAGTTTGGTTCACACCACTCCTGCTGAGGCTCGTTACTTTAGCCCACCCAAGACTGAGGGGGACTAAAATGTAGCTTCTGTACAATCTATATACTCCTGAGAAGTTCCAGGCAGCGGGATTGACTCGAACATACGACCTCAGGTTTTTAGGACACAAATAAACCCTCCTAAGATTTTAAACTGGCCAGTTTTTGATGCGACTTAGTGAAGTAGGTTGCAGGTCGATGCCCTCAGGTAAGCACTAAATCAAAGTGACAGGTTCTTCCTCTTCAGTCGGTCAGTCTGGCTTCGTTTTTGGTGTTGCGTGTTTAGCATAAAATTCCGCCCGATTATATAGGCAAGTAAATACTTGAGGAAAGCTTTCGGTTGGTTCCTGGCGGAGCAAGTTGATTGGTTTCCTCCGGTTTAGTCTCAAGCGCTGTACAGCCTAATTTTATTCAGTTTTTAGCCGCCATCTTGCGTGAACTGCGTGAACAGTATAATTTATTCTGTCTCAGAGACTGGTGAACGGTGCAAGTTGATTGGTTGACGCAAATCTGTATCTCGACATAGTGATTAACAAAGTAGTGGGTTACATTTCGTTTCACGACATAGCCCCCTCCTTTCCTAGCTGTGACTTGTCATAGCTGACGTGTAAACCCCTGCTGTGGGTAATCCTTTTGCGTCTGTCCTTCCAGAGTACTAGGGTGTCGACTTAAAAAATCAGCTCCTACATTGTCTCTTCCCGGAATGTAATTCACGGTAAAGGAATAAGGCGCCAGAAGCAGACTCCACCTTAACAATCTCGAATTTAGCTTTTTAGATGCAGCCAAGAATGTTAAAGGTTGGTGATCGCTTTGGACAATGAAGTGTGTCCCATACAGATAAGGTGAAAATTTGTTGATGGACCAAATTAGAGCTAAACATTCCTTCTCTATGGTCGAGTAGTTCAACTCAGCTGCATTCAGCTTCCTACTGGCGTAGGCGACTGGTAAAAGTTCCTCCGGCTGGGCTTTTGATTTCTGCAAGAGAGTTGCACCAATCCCTATACTGCTAGCGTCCGTCCTTAATACAAATTCCTGTGTGATATCTGGTAGTGTAAGGATGGGTTTGCTGGTGAGTTTTTCTTTTAGCTCTGTGTAAGCTTTTTCACAATCAGCATTCCATTGGATTTTGTCAGGCTGTCCTTTCTTAGTTAAGTTAGTTAATAGTGCACACAGAGAGTTAAAGTGGGGTATGTACTTCTGATAGAACCCACATAATGACACGAATGATCTCACATCTTTCTTCGTTTGAGGTCTGGGTGCCTTCTTTTGCTTCTCTATATTCTTTAGGTCAGGAGACATATGACCTGTAGAAATAGTGTGACCTAGGAATTCCAACTCCTTACAACCGATATAGCACTTGGTTGGACGTGCAGTCAATCCAGTGGCTCTCAGTCTGTCAAACAACATGGAGAGCGCTACTATATGCTCTTCAAATGTGTTTGTAGCAACAAGAATGTTGTTACGCACGGATCATTATTATTTTTCGTTTGTATAAACATTTTTCATATGTATGATCATTTTTTTGACTGAAGTGTGTATTATGTTTTCTATGGTCAAAGGGACATAATCCGAGTTATCGAGACTACAATTTTTTAGGAGTTGCCTTCTCTTGTATAGAGACACGTTCGGTCTATAATTTCTTGAACGAAGCGTGACCACATCTCCTTATTTGGTAGTACCAGTCAACTATGGTAGATGTCTGAAACCTTTCTTAACGCTTCTTTTCATGACCATAAAAGGCGCGACTGTGTAAGACTTTTATCTCGAATGTTCTTAGAATCGTCTTATTGTGAACGGCAACTCAGAGATTGTCGTTCTGCGCATGTCAAAAGCTGGGAGTTCGTTCTGTGTGTTCCGCCCAGTTGGGGCAGTTTAGAAATGGTTTAAGAAGCGAGCAGACGCAACTGCGTCTTGTGATTTTCTGAGGGAAATACAGTGTCTTTGTGAGTTAGTTAGCTAACTAGACTATTTCCCGTATTATTCACGCCTGCCTGGAGGCATATGTTCATGGTTGATTTTCCGAAATAAGGTAATTCCTCTTGTATCGAACTTTATGCTATCATCTAGAGGTTCGTCATTTTGTCGCCTATTTGCTCGCCTGTGTGATTCAAAATGGAGAGGTACTTTGACTAGGATTAAGTCACCGGTATCTTTATACCTGAAACTAGTTAAATATATATGGGTCGCTCTAGACCAACAAGACTATTGTCTGTGTTCCAGGATTCGTTATATCAGAGATCACGTCCAAGTCAGATGGTTAGACTTAGGAACATTATAAAGGTCGAGCTGACCTGTAGCCCATGTATGCTATTCACGTGCAGACAGTGAACGGACTTATTGTATACAACTGATCTGCTAGCATCAGAATGGGAGCATTTATTATTGTTTATGAACATTGAAGATCTGTAGCTGACACTGTTGCAGAAGTTATAGAAATTATTATTATTTATACAGCTTCACGAACTAGAACTCTATGATTTATGAATTTCTGAATCTATTGAACTGTGATGTCTTATGACGCATATATACAACAGCTGTCATTGCTGACTACAGAAATTGTTTTCAATGTGCCATATCATTTTTGCTGAACTCGTTAACTATGTTGATGTCATAAGTATCATGACTGTTTTGTGGCGTGCAATAAATGGAAGAAACTTATACAACGAAGTTACCCTTTCTATGACTCTACACGTCATGTTGCCTGTGTGATAACCCTGTGAACTGTTCCACTACCACATACACAGCAACATCCTAAATCAGAGAAGACACCTACATCTTGCACTTTAATACCAGGTGTCGATAAGGGTGGCAAGTTACCACTTCAGCTCAAATCCACCCTTATCATTTTTGGTGGCCAGAGCTGGTTCTATCATCTGATATTTTGGCGCACCATATCATTTTTGGTGGCCAGAGCTGGTTCTATCATCTGATATTTTGGCGCACCATATCATTTTTGGTGGCCATAGGTTGGTTCACTCTGATTCCAGCTATCAAGGGGGTCAGCAAACCCAGACATCATCATCATACTAGATACAACTACAGCATCAACTACCACCTTACAAGAAATTTTATTGAAAGTATCCGGATTTTCTGACAGTTGCTGATTTTGAAACTACCCGGCGCTGCTCGGCAATATTGAAGTTTATGTAAAATTAGAAGGACAAGTACCGAGCGAATGGATTTCCTGATCTGGTGAAAAGAAGGACAAGTGCCGTAACAACTGTTCCGGTCTCAGGGGTACTGTTGCGGGTTCAGAAGGTCAAGTGCCGGTTAAATCAATTTAGAAGATTCAGAAGGTCAAGTGCCGTAACAACTGTTGCAGTATTAGAAGCTCATTTCCTTCGTCATGGCTGTTTATGGGAGCAGAAGTTAATCAACGTTGGATCATTATCCTCAGAATGCTGATTACATCCTGTTCTGCACCGTGCTGACGCTGGATTTATAGAAGTTAAGTGGCCTGTTTTGTTTGTGAACTGTGCCCTTATGTTCTAACTGAGCCTTCTGTACTTTCACACTTTCTCCTATTGTTTTCATGATACATGTTTATATGTTATATGTTATTTGTTATTTGTATATTTATATGTTTATATTTCAGCGGGTTTTCTCGGTTGGGCGGTGTCTTTCAGTAGAAGATACCCGACGTCACAGAGGTTCTACTGTTAGCGTTTTCGTTAGGGACTGTGCGAATTTCCTACAGTGAAATTTGCTAGCGACAATCGTTGCTATATCTGTTTAGTTGTGACGAGTTGTGCTTTATTTTTGTTTCTTGTATATATATTTTTTTCTTTTTCTTTTCTCTCTTTCTTTGTGTTTTTTAGTTTCGATTTCGATTGTTTGTATTTGTAGGTCTCCCCTTTGCTATTATTCAGTTCTTTACGTATATTTTTGTGTATACACTGTAGCGTCATTTGTTAGTCATATCTTCGCATATTTCTTGTTAGTTTTGCTGTTTGTGTATTTGACTTATGCGAATGTTTTCGTATTGTTTGATCTTTGTTATTGTTTACATTGACTCTGATCTTTGTTGTTGTTTACATTGACTCTGATCTTTGTTGTTGTTTACATTGACTTTGATCTTTGTTATTGTTTACATTGTTGGTGACCTTTGTTATTGTTTACATTGTCTTGTTATTGTTTACATAGTTCTTGCATAGTTAGCTTTCACTATTGTTAATATATGCTCATGCACTATTGGTCTATAGTGCACTTATCATAACTAACTGGTGTTTTTTGCTTATGCACTATTGTAGTGCAGTTATGATAAATAACTGATGGTTATGCACTGATTTGGGTAGTGCACTGATGATTGAGAAGTGACTTGTGATATTATTATACATTTGATAATACAAGTTGGTGTCAACTCCTGTTTCCCACAGAGATTGGGTTCAACATAGAGATTATACAAGCACTTTATTAAGTCTTGTTGCTATTTAACATTGAAATAAGATAATTAATTATTTCAGGTTCTGTACTCACATTTTAGACATCATGTCTACATTTGAGTACTTTATTGAGCAGGGTAAAGCCCTTGGGAAGACAGGTGATAAATTAGAAGAATTTGCGACTGTTCAATATGCCAAGGCATTGAAGTCGGAAGAAAAGAAAATGAAAGAACAAACTGAACAAAAGAGAATAGAGGCTGAAATAGAACAAAAGAAACTGCAGATGCAGGTGGAGGAAAAAAGATTTCAAATGGAAATGGAAAAAACAAAAAAGAGAAGCAGAATTTCAGGAGAAGAGGCTTCAGGCTGAAGCTGAAAATAAGAGACTTGAAAAAGAAGCTGAAAATAAGAGACTTGAAAAAGAAGCTGAAAATAAGAGACTTGAAATAGAGGCTGATGAAAAAAAGTTACAGGCCCAGGCTGAAGAAAGAAAGTTACAGGCTGAGGCTGAAGAAAGAAGGTTACAAAGAGAGGCTGATGAGAGAAAAGCAAAAATGGAACATGATGAAAAAGTCTTAGCTTTAGAGTTAGAGAAGTTAAAGTTATTGAACACTGGTAATGCTAATGATGCAAATAAGGTGTCAAATAAGACTAATGCTAAGGATTTCAAGCTTAATCTACCAGCATTTAATCCCTCAATCGATGATATAACATTTTATCTAGATAGATTTGAAAGTGCATGTAATGTGCATAATATAGATAAAACATTATATGTGTATCATCTGTCCAAGATACTTAGAGGTGATGCTTTGACTTTGTTGAGTATGGTAGATGTGCCTGACAAAAACAACTATGAGGTTGTCAGGGCGGCATTGTTAAAGAAGTACCAACTTAACGAGGACGGATATCGTCTTAAATTTAAAACCATGTTACCAGAAACTGGAGTTGAATTCTCTGAATTCATCTCAGGCATCCGTCTTACTTTTTTACGATGGGTTGAGTTGTCTAAGACAGAAAATACATTTGAAGCTCTTATGGATTTACTACTTAGAGATAAGGTTGTGTCTTCTGTTAATGAAGCTTTTCTATCTTTTCTTCATGAGCGTAAGCCTAAAAACATAAAAGAAATGGAAGAATACTGTAGCCAGTATGTTACTGCGCATCCGCACATAACCATTAGCAACTCTAAGGTGAAAGAAGGTCTGCCAGTTGCTTCGGCAGCACCTTATGGCCCAAATTTTATGCGTAAATTTGAGGGTAGCCAGAAAAATTTCAATAAAAAGAGTAATCGTAATTATGCCCAGAACCATAGTGATCAATTCCAGGGTGATTCTTCTTCCCAGAACTGGAGACAACCTAATACTACACGTTATTCTACTCCGGTTAACTTTAGAAATTTTCACAAAGGTAATCGGTATAGAGGGAAATATTTTATGCAGAGACCTCAATACCAAGATAATAGAGGTTCTCAACAGCATAGAGATAGTAATGACAGTTATGGAAACTGGAACTCAAACCAGGATAAAAATTACAGTAGGGACTTTAATGATAATTGCAGAGGCAATAATGGTCGCGGTAGATCGCAACATAAGAGAAAAAGATATCAACAGACAAACTCTGTTCAACAAGAATCTCAGGGAGCAGATAAACAGGTTAATAATGATAAAGACCATAATGCTATTGGATGCTCATCTTTTGATTTTGGTAGGGCAAATAAATGTATCCAATGCAGTACTTTATTTGATCCGAAAACCGTTAGTACTTTAAGCTGTGGTCATCCTTTGCCCGCTCTTCCTGCTAATGTTGCTCATGATGGGAGAGGTTCTCTTATATTACATAAGGGGCTAGTAAATAGTAATCCAGTCTCAGTGTTGTTTGATTCTGGATGTACTACTGTCGGCGTTAAGCAATCTCTTATAGATCCATCCTGTGCTACAGGAAAAGTCATCAAATGTGTCACATTTGGTGGCACGTTAGAAAAGTATTCTACTGCTATAATACACATTGCTACTCCTTTCTTCATGGGAGAGGTCCACGCGTGTCTACTTCCAAACCCTATTGCGGACCTTATTATTGGTCGTATTCACGGAGTTAGGGAATGTACCCCACAGCAGATTGCTGTTTGGGAAGAGCAAAACATTGAAGCTACCAATGCGGTGGTCACAAGAGCACATGCTCTGGATCCACCTCAAACTTCATTAACTAATAATGATGAAGTAAATGGCCAAGATAGTCACTTGACTATTACACGTGACTCATTTATCAAATTGCAAGAAGAAGATCCTTCTTTACAAAAATTCTTCATTCTAGCAAAAAAAGGTGATCCTAATCAGAACACTAATAGGAAATCTTGGATTTCTATGAAGAACGGCGTACTTGTACGTATGGTACAAGACTCGACTACGTCCACTCATTCACAAATTCTTGTGCCTAAGAGCATGAGATTGCAAATATTGCAACATGCTCATGACTCGCAATGTGCTGGACATATGGGTTTTTCCCGTACAAAGTCGAGGGTTCTTGCGGCTTTCTTTTGGCCATTTGTGAGCAAGGACATACGAATGTACTGTCGCTCTTGCAAAGTATGTCAGGAGGTCAAATCTAAAGGACCACGACATGCTGCGCCTATCCAGGCTGCTGACATTCCTATTCGCCCTTTTCAAAAAATGGCAATAGATATTATCGGTCCTTTTAGAATTAAGTCGGCTAGAGGACATCAATTTATCCTTACATGTGTCGATATGTGCACACGTTGGCCAGAGGCAATACCTCTCAAGAGCATCTCAACTGCTGATATCGCAGACGCTCTTTGGCTGATATTTTCTCGCTTGGGTTTTCCCGGAGAAATATTGTCAGACCATGGCACTCAACTTATATCAGACACTATGTCACAGGTAATGTCTATGCTACACATTAAAAGGTCTCTCAGCAGTATCTATCACCCAATGTCTAATGGGTTGGTCGAACGTTTAAATAGGACTCTGAAAACTTTACTTGGTAAAATAACTGAGGATCATCCTCAGGATTGGGACAGGGTCTTACCCGCGGCTCTCTTTGCGTATAGAGAGGTCCCCAATGAACATACGGGGTTTTCCCCTTTTGAACTTGTCTTTGGCGCGCAACCGCGCGGCCCTATGTCTTTACTTCACGATCTAATCACTGCCGATAATATTAGCGATGAGACTCAATCTTCTTATGAGTACGTCATTGCTCTTAGGCAAAAGATCATCGAGGCATGCAAACTAGCAACTTCGTCTTCAGAATTTGCTAAAGAAAAGGCAAGGCAGTTTGCAAATAAGAATAGATGTCTACGACAACTTTGTCCAGGTGACAAAGCTCTCGTTCTACTTCCTTCAAGGGAGAACAGACTTCTAATTGCATGGAAAGGTCCATATGCAATAGTCTCCAAAATTTCTGATGTTGACTATGTTGTCGATATTGATGGAAAGCATAAAACTTTCCACATAAATATGCTCACGGAATTTTATGAAAGACCTGACTATTTGCAGCCTATTTTCCAGGCTACGGACAATTCACAAGCAACTCATGGTCAGTACTCATCTCTGTCAGTTATACAGGATGAGGAAACTACTTTTTCTGATGTCAATCTTCCTCTTTCTATGGTCCCACTTTATTCTACGGAATCTTGGAAAAACGTGACCGTTTCTCCAAATCTTTCCGCTGAGGAACATCGACAAGTTTCTTCGATGTTGCAAACATTTCAGGATGTTCTTACAGACATCCCGGGACACACACATGTCATAGAACATGACATTGTGCTAACTGATCACAATCCTATCAGAGTCAGACCATATCCAATACCTATCCATTTCCAGTCTCAAGTCGAAAAAGAATTGGATGAAATGATACGTTTGGAAATCATTGAACCATCCACTTCAGCATACTCTTCGTCTATGGTTATTGTTCGAAAGAAGGATAATAACATTCGCATTTGCGTAGATTATCGCAAATTGAACCAAGTTACGAAGTTCGATGCTGAACCTATGCCTTCATTAGAAGAGCTACTCAATAAACTTTCTAATTCTAGATTCTTTACCAAACTAGATTTGTCTAAAGGTTATTGGCAAGTCCCGCTAACTGAACGTGCCAAACCTTTTACAGCTTTTTCTACACCTAGGGGTTTATTCCAATGGAATTTCATGCCTTTTGGTCTTATGAACGCCCCTGCTACATTCGTACGCATGATGCGGCGAATTCTCGCATATCGTACAGATGTCATAGCATACCTAGATGATATCTGTCTATTCAGTGATTCTTGGGAAGATCATTATTTGGGTTTATACGAATTACTGTCTACTCTTCGCGAGTATAACTTGACTGCAAAACCCTCTAAAGCCTTTATAGGATTTAGCGAGATTTCTTTCCTAGGTCATCGGGTTGGTCATGGTCTTTTAAAGACAGAGGACCACAATGTTTCAAAAATACTTAACATTTCGGTCCCTAAGACGAAGAAACAAGTAAGGAGTCTATTAGGTTTGATTCAATTCTACGGACGATTCATTCCGAATCTGTCCTCCATTATGGCACCGCTTTCTACTTTATTGAAGAAAGGGTCGCCTAATCTGATCCGCTGGTCTAAAGAATGTCAATCCTCATTGGACCAGGTTAAAGCCCTATTTTCATCTCCACCTATTCTTAAGTTACCTACTATTGAGAAGACTTTTGTTCTTCGAAGTGACGCCTCGTCAACAGGGATTGGGGCAGCACTAATGCAGGAGTATTCTGATACTTTGCATCCGGTGATGTATATCTCTAGGAAATTAAACGCTGCAGAAAAGAATTACTCGGTTTTAGACCGTGAGTTATTGGCTATGGTATGGTCTATTCTAAAGTTACAAAGATTTCTTCTAGGCGCACATTTCATTGTGGAAACCGACCAGAAAGCGCTTACTGCTATTCAGAGCAAAAACTTGAAGAGCTCGAGGTCCACTCGTTATGCCATAGCTCTTCAACCATTTCATTTCTCGGTTCGAGCTATCCGTGGTTCGGATAATGTAATGGCAGACATTCTGTCCAGATGTCCACACGATTCCACATGATTCTTCTGTCATATATATATATTTCCTGATATACAGTCCAATGTTATAATGACATGTTAGTAGATTTTGTCTCATTTTTTTTTGAGGGAAATTTATAACATTGTACCATGTAATTATCTAAGAAGGCTTAGTTAGTGATATACGGGCCAAAAGATCACTCGGCCACATTTAAATAAATTATTTTCAGGATTGTATTAAGAAATTTACCAGTTGTCTTTAAGATTTGTGTTATTGATATTTTCGCAGCACATCATTGAAGTCTGCGAGTTTATGTCCATTGTGGAACTTTGAGGATATCAAGTCCTGTCCTACATTGGGAGCGGATGATGTCCACATCTTCTTCTATTGAATGTTTTATGTCACCGAAGATCAACACATGTATTACTTATTAATTACTGTTACTTTATATAATGTAATAATATAGTGCGGTATATTAGTAAATTACACCGCTATTTGCAACACATTGTATGATAACACATAATATATTTAATTTCATATATTGGTATGAGAATAATTTGATTGTCATTATGTTGTTGCCATCATTGTGGCGTGTGTTGGTGGCACCTTCCTGGAATATATCAGCGTATACTTAGATAAATTTTTTCTCTAAGGATCTGAGATATGATCTCAGTGTCGCTCCATGCGTTGAGCTAATTTGTTAGGTATATATCCACGCATCATACGTGCGTTAGGAGCCTAGATTTTTTCCGGCTCCAGGATTTAAAAAAAAAAAAAAATGTTTCATTTTTTTTTTCCAGGGAGGGTGCGGTAATGTTACGCACGGATCATTATTATTTTTCGTTTGTATAAACATTTTTCATATGTATGATCATTTTTTTGACTGAAGTGTGTATTATGTTTTCTATGGTCAAAGGGACATAATCCGAGTTATCGAGACTACAATTTTTTAGGAGTTTGCCTTCTCTTGTATAGAGACACGTTCGGTCTATAATTTCTTGAACGAAGCGTGACCACATCTCCTTATTTGGTAGTACCAGTCAACTATGGTAGATGTCTGAAACCTTTCTTAACGCTTCTTTTCATGACCATAAAAGGCGCGACTGTGTAAGACTTTTATCTCGAATGTTCTTAGAATCGTCTTATTGTGAACGGCAACTCAGAGATTGTCGTTCTGCGCATGTCAAAAGCTGGGAGTTCGTTCTGTGTGTTCCGCCCAGTTGGGGCAGTTTAGAAATGGTTTAAGAAGCGAGCAGACGCAACTGCGTCTTGTGATTTTCTGAGGGAAATACAGTGTCTTTGTGAGTTAGTTAGCTAACTAGACTATTTCCCGTATTATTCACGCCTGCCTGGAGGCATATGTTCATGGTTGATTTTCCGAAATAAGGTAATTCCTCTTGTATCGAACTTTATGCTATCATCTAGAGGTTCGTCATTTTGTCGCCTATTTGCTCGCCTGTGTGATTCAAAATGGAGAGGTACTTTGACTAGGATTAAGTCACCGGTATCTTTATACCTGAACTAGTTAAATATATATGGGTCGCTCTAGACCAACAAGACTATTGTCTGTGTTCCAGGATTCGTTATATCAGAGATCACGTCCAAGTCAGATGGTTAGACTTAGGAACATTATAAAGGTCGAGCTGACCTGTAGCCCATGTATGCTATTCACGTGCAGACAGTGAACGGACTTATTGTATACAACTGATCTGCTAGCATCAGAATGGGAGCATTTATTATTGTTTATGAACATTGAAGATCTGTAGCTGACACTGTTGCAGAAGTTATAGAAATTATTATTATTTATACAGCTTCACGAACTAGAACTCTATGATTTATGAATTTCTGAATCTATTGAACTGTGATGTCTTATGACGCATATATACAACAGCTGTCATTGCTGACTACAGAAATTGTTTTCAATGTGCCATATCATTTTGCTGAACTCGTTAACTATGTTGATGTCATAAGTATCATGACTGTTTTGTGGCGTGCAATAAATGGAAGAAACTTATACAACGAAGTTACCCTTTCTATGACTCTACACGTCATGTTGCCTGTGTGATAACCCTGTGAACTGTTCCACTACCACATACACAGCAACATCCTAAATCAGAGAAGACACCTACATCTTGCACTTTAATACCAGGTGTCGATAAGGGTGGCAAGTTACCACTTCAGCTCAAATCCACCCTTATCAAATGTCATCCATAAAGTTAGTGATATGAGGATTTTGTAGAGGTTCCAATAATTTCCTCATCATTCTTGAAAAGATACTTGGAGCATTTTTCAGCCCAAAGGGTAGTACATTAAACTCGTAGTGTCCGTCCGATGTACTGAATGCCAGCATTTTCCTAACTTCTGGTTTCACTGGTATTTGGTAGTATCCCTTGCTTAGATCTACCTTCGATAAATACCTAGCCTTACTCAGTGTAGAGAACAGCTGGTTGGTGTCAGGTAAGGGGTCCACCTGAGATTCTGTGATCGCATTAAGCTTCCGGTAGTCAATACATAACCTGTGTTCACCACTCGGTTTTCTCAATAGCACCACACTTGAGCTATAGGGAGAGTCTGACTTCGAGATAATTTTCTCCTTCAACAGATAATCAACTTCCTCCCTTAGTGCTTGGGCTTTCGCATAGGGTATAGGGTATGTTCTCATGCATACTGGGGTAGGGTCGGTAACCTTCATGTCGTACTCTAACAGATTCGTACGACCTGGCTTATCTGTGAGCACATCAGCATGGGTTTCCAAAACTTTCTGAACCCTCTTCTTCTGCTCTGGAGTTAAATGTTCACTAATATTTACTTGAACATAATCCTCTGTAGTTGTGAGTGGATACTCCATAGAGTGAAGTGGTTCACCGTGCATTTCTGTTGCAATGGCTAGGGTCATAATATGTGCAACTTCTGATGATTCCTTGTCATAGTATTTTTTAAGAAGATTGACATGATATACCTTCTCCTTCCCTTTCTTGTCAATCTTATAATTGGTCCTGGAAAGTTTTTCCAGTATGACATAGGGTCCCTGCCATCCAATCTGCAATTTATTATTGCTGCTTGGCAACAGTAATAACACCTTTTCACCCACCTCCAGTTCCCTATCCTTTGCTTTTTTGTTGTAGTACGCAGCATGCTTCCTCCTGGCTTGTCTTAAGTTATCATTGGCCAGTTTCCAACCGGCTTTCAATCGAGATGTCAACTCGTTGACGTACTGGTATGAGGAAGTCACTGTTTCCTCTGCCTTTTCATCAGTCCATGTCCGCAGCAATGCTTCCAGTGGACCTTTTATTGGTCTTCCAAACAACAAGGTAGCTGGAGCCAATCCAGTTGAATTGTGGGGTACTTCCCTATATGCAAATAGTGCAGCGGGTAAGTATGTATCCCAAGTATCAGGTTTTTCACTCGCCAGCTTTCTAAGGATTGAAATTAGCGTACCATTGAACCGCTCTACTTGACCGTTCCCTTGGGCATGGTAGGGACTACAATGATAGTGCCTGGCTTGAAATATCCTGAATACTTCTTGTGTTAGCTTTCCCTTAAACTGAGACCCATTGTCAGTCAATATCTGATGCGGGAAACCTAATCGGGTAAATATTGTCAACAGGGCCTCTGCCACGTGCTCTGAATCTATATCTGACATGGCCACTGCTTCTCCCCACATAGAGCAAGTATCAACCAAGGTTAAGATGTAAGCATTTCTCTTCTTGGTCCTAGTGAGGGGTCCAACAATATCTACTGCAACACGTTCAAAAGGGGTTCCCATAATAGGCATTTCTCCCAGTGTTGCTGGTGCAGTCCTATGCTTAGGAGCTACTCTTTGGCATTCTGGACAGGATCTTACATATCTTTTTATGTCCTCTGTAATTTCTGGCCAGAAGTAGTGACAGGCTATCCTTTGTCCAGTGGCCCCTATTCCCATATGTCCACTGAAGGGTATAGCATGTCCTAGCGTCATAACCTTCTCCCTGTAAGATTTTGGCACTACAAGCTGTCCATGCCCTTTAGGTCCTGTTCCAGCTTTTCTGTATAGTAGGCCATTCTTCATATACAAGTCTCCTTTCTCTGGAGGGTTATGTGCTTTAGGCAATTTGCCAAAACAAGGCTTCAACGTGCTGTCTGCTGCTTGAGCCTTTTTCATCTCTTCTGGATGAGTATTGATAGGATTCTCCTCCATTTTCCTGGAGCTTTCCCTGGTTTGGACTGTTGCCATAACTACAGGTTTTATAGGTTCTCCAAGGAAAACATACCTACACCCCAAAATCAAAGGGTAAATAGGGTCGTCTATCACTGCTGCTTTGATTTCTCCTTCCACATAGCGAGAACTTATGTTGATTCGAGCTATGGGTAGTGTCATGGTTCTTGCTCCCTTGATCGGTCCTCTGATTTCCACTGTTTCTGTGGTTATCTGGTCAGGACTCACTAGAGAAGAGCACACAACTGAATCAAAGTCCAATCCTGTGTCATATAAACACAGTACTTGAGTGCCATTCACGGTCACTTCCTCACAGACAGGGGGATGATGGAAGTCTTTCTGACTAACTGCCATTTCCTTCCTTCCCTGATTCCCTGTTGTAAGACATGCAGCATGATGAGGAGGATTCTTCCTTCTGCAGTCCGCAGTATTGTGGTTACTCATTAGACAAGTTTTACACCACTTTCCTTCCTTCCGGTAAGGTGTCTTATCCTATCTTAGAGGGTTTTTGTCCTTTTGGTCAAATCTTTGTTTGTTCCTTGTGGTATGGTCCTTTTGTTCATATTTGGTATAGTTTTGTGATGATTTGAAGTTTTCACCCTGTTTCTTCTTATTTCCTAATAATTCTGCCTGAGCTGCTTGATATCTCTCAGCAACAGTTACAATATCTTCCAATCTCTCTGCTCCTTGTTCCATGATAAACTTCCTCATTTCTTGAGGCATGGACTCTTTCACTTGCTCCATCATTATCATTTCTTTCAGATCCTGACACTTTCCTAAACTACTCCATTTTTCCAAATAGGTTTCCAGTCTAGCAGAGAATTGGTGATAGTTTTCTCCTGGAAGAAGTTTAGCGGTTCGGAATTTCTTTCTATATGATTCTGAGTTCTTTTCATATCTCACAAGCAGTGCCTGTTTCAGGATTTCATAATCTTCCTGGTCATCTCTTGAGAGCGTCAAATATACATCGTAGGCCACACCTCTCAATCCCTGAGATAGTTTAAGACTCCATTTTTCTTTCCCTAAGCCATAGGTAGTGGCTAGTCTTTCGTATCTATCCAGGTACGACTCGATGGCGTCTTCTTTCTCAACAAATGGGTCCAGATGAAAATTCATGGCCCCACTTGAGGTGCTCTGGCTGGAGCTACTCTCAGAGTGAGGTGAGCTCCCACCATTATTGCCAGTATTTGCCTGAATTTCAAGCTCTTTTAATCTCAACTGATGGTCTCTCTCTGCTTGTAATTTCCTTTCCTCAGCTTCAATTTTCTTTGCCTCATTTTCAGCCTCCCATTTCTTGGCTTCCATTTCTAATCTTTTGGTTTCTCTCTCAGCTTCCAGTCTTTTGTCTTCTCTCTCAGCTTCCAGTTTTTTGGCTTCTCTTTCAGCTTCCTGCCTTTTGTCTTCTCTCTCAGCTTCCGCTTGCAACCGCCTTTCTTCAGCCTCTAATTTCTTTGCTTCTCTATCCGCCTCTAATTTCCTTGCTTCAGTCTCTAATTGCAACTTTCTTTCTTCCCTATCCATATGTTTGTCCACTTCTGTTGTGACATACTGAGTGAGAGCATCACCTGTCATATTTAATTCCTTACCCATCTGCATGATCGCAGTCCTGAACTTCACTAGATCAGCCATGGCGTTACTTAGATAGGGTATGTATATCTACTATAACCAAATTATTGTAATTAAATTTAATTAATTTAAATGAACAAAAAATTTCCGTGCAACTTTGTGAGCATCAACTATTTACTGAGTACTAAATGGTACTCCTCCTAAGAAAATAATTTTGTAAAAATCCTATAATGATTTTCTCCAAAAAAATTTTTTTTCTTATGTTACCTATGGGTGGCACAAGATAGAGTGTAGATAGATGAATAGACTAAGTATGGCTCAAGATATACAGAAATATCACAGGAACGAGCCCCCAGTGTGGCGAGAGGTTTTATTTGGCTCTTGGATCAGTATAGTACTGACAATTACAGAAATAGAATTTCTGCAGAAAATGGTGAAGTCCCAGTGTCTGAGAGAACTACTGGTATCACAAATTAGTTACGGCTGTGAATGTTCTGATCTCGAAACAATAGTAGAGAGGAGACCGACATAAAGCGCCACCTCCGCTGTGTAACTAACTGTGATATTAAAAAACCAAGGAAACAGATTTTACTTAACAAAGATAAAATTGACAAGTCGTTCAAATACAATTTCCTTCTTATTTATTTAGTATATACACTATCTACTCTTGTGCTGAAGGGTGAATGTTGAAAAATGGAATGTAATGAATTTGTAAGTTTACATATGATTTACAAATATTTATATTTATATATATATATATATTTATATGTAAATAAATATTACAACAAGTTTTCCAATTATAGGAACAAAAATTATATCAGCTGTGCTGTTAATTAAGGATATAACACTTATCAGCTATGTTGTTATTTTTGTCTCTTGCTATGCTAATTTCACTTTCTCATCACTGACAGTTTCTATGCTCACAATGCTGACAGAAATGGTACGAATGAGTACTCATCTCTTAAAACGTTCTGTTCTCCTTAGTTTGGTTCACACCACTCCTGCTGAGGCTCGTTACTTTAGCCCACCCAAGACTGAGGGGGACTAAAATGTAGCTTCGGTACAATCTCTATGCTCCTGAGAAGTTCCAGGCAGCGGGATTGACTCGAACATACGACCTCAGGTTTTTAGGACACAAATAAACCCTCCTAAGATTTTAAACTGGCCAGGTTTTGATGCGACTTAGTGAAGTAGGTTGCAGGTCGATGCCCTCAGGTAAGCACTAAATCAAAGTGACAGGTTCTTCCTCTTCAGTCGGTCAATCTGGCTTCGTTTTTGGTGTTGCGTGTTTAGCATAAAATTCCGCCCGATTATATAGGCAAGTAAATACTTGAGGAAAGCTTTCGGTTGGTTCCTGGCGGAGCAAGTTGATTGGTTTCCTCCGGTTTAGTCTCAAGCGCTGTACAGCCTAATTTTATTCAGTTTTTAGCCGCCATCTTGCGTGAACTGCGTGAACAGTATAATTTATTCTGTCTCAGAGACTGGTGAACGGTGCAAGTTGATTGGTTGACGCAAATCTGTATCTCGACATAGTGATTAACAAAGTAGTGGGTTACACTTCGTTTCACGACAGGTACAACAAAGAATTAAATGCAGTTTCCGTAATCAGAAGGACTAGCAAGCGGGTGATCAGCCCGCTGTATTAACTTAGCTTGCCTTTGTATAAATTAGAATTATTTTTTGTTTACAAGCTGGTTAACACAAACATATAACAAAATTTTTGAAAAAATAAAATTTTCTAAGCCGTTTTCTACTTTTTTTGTTTTAAAGAAATATTCAAACGAAAAATCAAAAGATAATAGTAATTGCACGAGTTCCTCGTCCGTTCGTTCGTTTGTCTGCTATGTTGTGTCATTAGGTCCCTTGTGTGAGAACACAGAGGATCACTACAGTGACACAGTTTGTCATTGGGTCTTCTTGTGTTGGGACATGTGGTCTTGACCAGAGCCGGGTTTGGGGTGGGTGCCAATGCGACCTCATGCGAGGAAAAAAAAAAAAAAAGTCTGCTATGTTGCTGTTATACCCTGTTCAACCTGAAAATTGGTTATAGTTGGGGTCGCCTCGCCAAAACGGCACAACTTTACAAAAAAAAAAAAAAAAAAAAAAAAGATCATAATTACTTCAGACCTAAGGGTCTTTTATATTTGAACATGCGCCCTAATATAACCGACTAGGTTGAACGGGACGCGCCTCGCCAAAACGAGGCAAAAGTTTTATATACAAAAAAAAAAAGATAAACCATAACACACAATATACCCCAATTATAACCAATTTTCAGGTTGAACAGGGTATAACAACAATATAGTTGACGATAAATGATGGATGAAAGATAAACCATATGATAAAGATATTATTCTTTGAGACAATCATATGCTCAGTGGACTATAGTGAGCTGCCTAGCTTGGCTTTACGCTAGCAGATAGATAATGTTTGTCCTTATCAGGACTTAGTATCTATCAACGCTGATCGGGCTAGCAGTCAACAGACTTCACTTATTTCTGGTTGGCAAATACGCTCTGATATAACCACATAGGTTGAAAGAAACGCGCCTCGCCACAAGAAGGCCAAAAAAAAAAATACATCAAAAGAATATAGATAAACGCACAATATACCCCAATTATAACCTCTTTGGTTGAACAGGGTATAACAGTAATATAGTTGACGAAAGAATATAGCAAACACAGACTATCTCGGGCGTTAGCGCAGCTGGCGAGTTCATTTTAGGGCTTTATGTTAGCAGATAGATAATGTTAGTCCTTTTCAGGACTTAGTATCTATCAACACTGATCGGGTTAGCAGTGAACGGAGTTCACTTATTTTTGGATGGTAAATGCGCTCTGATATAACCAAATAAGTTTAAAGGAACGCGCCTCGCCACAAGAAGGCAAAATATGGCATATCATGTGAAAATAAATAGCAGAAAATATAATAATAGAAGGATACGTAAATTCCTTTGTTAAGATTTAATGAGCTTTTATTTTTGAACTACACAGTCTTGTATTATAAAGAATTCTGCAAAAACCAGAGCGATGTAAAATCACAATCTAGTCTTAAATATTTGTTTCGATATTAATTAATTAATTAACTCTGCATTTAGATAACTCCTCAAATTTATTTATCTACTACTTTTTATGTTTGTTCGTTTGCCCCTGATAAAGATCCTATGGTCGTAACATAGTTCCTTTATGTTTTGCCTTTATTCTACTAAGATGTAACTGTAAACGTAAAGGTAAACTCCAAAGCAGAAACCCCTGTTGGGGGAAGTGAAATGATCGAGACGTCACTTATTCTTGGATTCTGTTTATGAAATGGGGGTGACCTGTCCTCTTCCTCGCTAACTTTGCTTAACTATATATAAATGTACTAATGTTACTGTCTATACACAATGTTTTGAATGACGATACAATCACATCTAGATACTACTGTGATCTAGAAAATAGGTGTATCGATATTGTTATTATTGATTCAACGATGTCTTAGTTTTTGTATTTAATCATATTATTTATATGTCAGTCTTGTTGCCCCATGTTGTTACCGGGGTAACTGACGAGGCGAACAAGGAATACGCCTACTGGTTGTAGTTCCATCTGGTATGTCGGAAGAAGTTATTAAAATGAGGCTGTGCTTGGCTCTGGTAAGCTGGTCATATACAACAAATTACTGCAAAAACTATTGGCTCTGGTAAGCTGGTCATATACAACAAATTACTGCAAAAACTACTGTTTCAAACGCACTCGAATGCTTTGGTGCTGGGGTTGCTGTGGATGAAGTGCAGGGATGGCTTCTATGCTCCTTAGGGACCGTGTCGCAGAGAGATTTATGATTAATAAATTTCTATATCTTTTCTTTATTCTACCCGTGTCTTCTACTTTATTATCGCTCTTTTATCCTTTTTCTTTTTTTCGCATTCGTTTGATTGTGAAAATATAACTCTCCCATTCATACCTTCGCCTGTCTCTTTTCTTATGTAGCAACGCATTCTATTGCGTAAGCTCAGTCCTCGGTGGGAGTGAATAGTGTGAAATTCGTCTCGACAGACATGGGATGGCAGACATATCGTCTAACATTTTCATATGACACGGCGCTCTTGGTTAAGTTTCTCGGTGTTAGGTGTGAGAAGGCGCCAACATGCATCGCTGGGAAATGACCAGAGGTAGCTGTAGGTGTTAGAACGAGCACTGGCAGTTTTATTGCTGGCGCCTGAGTTAATGTGAAGTGTTAAGACGAGACGCTATTTCGGGTTTTTAAGAATGGAGTGCATCCTTTGTCCGTTTTCATATATTAAACCCCAGTAGTTAGACTTCAGGCATCAGTACTCCTAAGTTGCAGTAGACGGATCGCTCGTGCTAGAGAAATAAGCTTGTATAGCGAAGTTTCTTAGTTTCTCGTCAAATCTTTGCCGAGCTTCTAGAATACCTATCTAGTGAATAAATTGTAGTTTCGTGGTGATTGCCGTAGTTCTGTTTGGAGGTAATATTATATCTAGTATTTTGTGAGTGATTTAAGTGGTAAATCGGCTATTTTATTTTCACTAGTTAGATTTCTGTGCAGAGGAATTAAATTATAAGTCTGTTATATTCTCTAGTTACTGCGTTACAGTGGAAAGCAGAATAAATTATTATTTCTAGCTTAAACTCATGCAGCTGTAAATAAAATTTAATTAAATTGCTAGTAACCAGTCCGAGTATATTGTAACTAACTTATAACTGCACTGATTCATCATTGAGTATTGACGAAATACGTATGTATTTCTAATTCATGATGATCGATTTTAAAAAAATATAATATTATATTTTACGCGAGGATAGGATGTGTGTATAATATTATGGTTAAGTATTTTGTACTTTTCTCGTCCTTATACAGTTTTGGGTCAGCCCAACTGTTTACCAGCGGTTTTAGTACAATTGAGAGAAGAAACATTTTTTTTATCTTTAACCACGTGGGTTTACAAGTTAACACCTGTCTGGCTGTGTGTGTGCCTCCAGAAATAGACAGAGTACAAATCTCACTAACAGTTTTAAAGACTAAATGCCTATACTGTGCCTATTGAGCCAGGTTATATTTCTTCACAAACCCTCATGTACATGCAGCCCTGTGGCGAGAAAAATTACAAAACATAAACATTCCGACATTTTGACAAATTGTGGTGTGACCAATAATTATCTATTGAGAGAATTTACCAACCGGTCATCTTCCTAACTAAGGGAAAACTCGTGATTCTGACACAGTGTGCCCGCTTAAATCAAATTCTTACCTGAACTGAGTAAATTGACACTAACTTAAAGCTGTAAAGAAAATAATCGCATGAAGAGGACGCTCCCCGGACCCATTGGATGAAAACCAAAATCTGCAGAGCTGGGATCCGCTTCATCAAAAAGACAGACAGATTAAACGGTGTGTGTGTACTAACGTGCGCCAGACGGCGAACACCAGCAAGATTTTAGGTAAAAAAAGTGAGACAAGGGCCCCTGCTGAAAGAACAGAGTGAAAGTAGACTGAGTGATTCTTTTATGAGATAGATTTGTGCACCCACATTTTTTTTTTTTTTTTTGTAATTTCATTTATGCAAAGATTGTTGTAAATGACATTTTGCTCTTAGGATAGATTAGGGTATAATTTTTGTTATCAAACTATAGAGGAGAAATCATAGAACATAGCGTATATATCTGTGACTCTTTTGGAGGCTATCACTTTTTCTTCTAACGGAATCGTGGGCTCTACATAGAGGGAAAAAATTACACCTATGGGTCTATTATACTTGTAGTAATTCATTACCTTATATGTATTTTCTATGCTTGATATTAACATTTATGTGTTGTGTTAAATTTTCCTTATGTTAATAAATTTACATAAACTTTAATCAATCGTGTCGGTCAGCTCGTCCAGAATATCTATATAATCATTGTTATAGTCTTTCCACGTCTGTGCGTCTAACTGTCGTCAATTATGTGTGTGTGCACGTGAGTGGTATATATATATATATTTAATATGTATGTTTTTTAGACTGTCTGACTCCTCTAGATCTGTTGTAGAAGATAGGCTGAAAGAGAGAGGAAATTCTCGATTTCAGGACAGACTCTATTAATATCTACCATCTCCCTCGTGGAAATCTATTTCTATTATTATCTCTCACTGTGGCTATCGCTTATTCTAATCTATTCAGAAGGGACCAACCCAAGTCTTAATTCCCCTATCAAAAATCTACGACAGACCGGAAACAAGGGAAAGCATGAATGACGAGTCCTGTTGTCACTCCCTTACTCAGGTCATTATGTATTCTTCTTCTTCCTCTTCTTCTTCCTCTTCTTCTTCCTCTTCTTCTTCCTCTTCTTCTTCCTCTTCTTCTTCCTCTTCTTCTTCCTCTTCTTCTTCCTCTTCTTCCTCTTCTTCTTCCTCTTCTTCTTCCTCTTCTTCTTCCTCTTCTTCTTCCTCTTCTTCTTCCTCTTCTTCTTCCTCTTCTTCTTCCTCTTCTTCTTCCTCTTCTTCTTCCTCTTCTTCTTCCTCTTCTTCTTCCTCTTCTTCTTCTTCCTTTTCAAATACAGCGGAAGACGCAGTCAACGCTTAAATAAATTACACATGCCCAAGCCTAGGCTCGACTTATTGAAGAAAAGTTTAGCTTTTTCTGCTGCTCATCTGTGGAATAATCTTCCACACGACCTAAAAAACACGCTTAGTCCATATTCATTCAATCACAGACTTTTCAAATACATCATGAGTGCAGATTATAAGCCACCTAATTTCGTTATGTTCTTTAAATAATTATATAACATCATATGTAGGTTTTTAAAGATAATTTTGTTTGTTTAGTATTTAAATTTATGATATGGTACTGTAATCTGTGTAAATGTTATTGTACTGTTACATTGTTGGAGATTTTTTTAATTGTATGTTATTTTCTTTTGT
>JAMPIV010011978.1:0-193012 GCA_024509875.1 Oreohelix idahoensis
AATTGAAGCCAGAGTATTATGTAAATACTAGCAATAACCCGTCAATAATGACGGAAGTAAATCAAAAACTGTAATATATTTTGTAAATATTTTTTAATTCAATATAAAAGTTCTTTGATGATAACATTTTTTGTGAAAATGCGTGGATTTGTTTCAAAGAATGTTCCCTGATAAAAAGTGTTTTTAACAAAAACTTTCAAATTTTCATGATTTGTTCCTCGGGTGAGGGCGACATAGAGCTGGCCGTGTCCGAAAACAGGTTCAGGAAGGAAAACCCCTACATGATCAAAAGATTGCCCTAGTGCCTTATTGATCGTCATTGCAAATGCTAAAATCACTGGGAATTGACGACGTCGCATCCTAAATGGCAAACTGCGCTGGCTCGGTTCTAAGTCAATGCGAGTAATTAAGACTCGTTCTCCCTTATTACTGCCAGTGATAATTTCTGCATCAATGGAATTCCGATGCAAGACTTTTATGACCAAACGCGTGCCATTCAATAGTCCGTTTTTTGCGTTCAGATTTCACAATAGCATGATACATGCAGCAACCTTTAATTTCAGCAAATGCGGTGACATTCCTTATGGGCACTGCTCTTTAAGGAACTCAATTGGGAAATCAACTGCGTCGTTGGGATCATCGGAAATCATGGTATCTATGCTCCAATAAACCGTTTCATATCCAGCGAGTAGCTCCAACAATAAGTCTGCAATACTTTAAATTAATGTTTTGTCTTGAAGAAACAATAAAAAATTTACATTTTAAGGTTATTTTTAACATAATGATGAGTTAAATCCGTTTCCGGAATGAAACTGGGTCCTACAATCAAAAACTTACATTATATTCATATTACAGTTTGTATGACTGTCACTCACTTTGTGTTGCACACTTCACCGACTTTTCTTCGTTGAGTGTTACTATTTTCAGGAGAGTATATATAAGGTAAACAATACAATTAATGTCTAACTTTCAACCACAGTTGCATTCATTAGATGTGACCGACGTACAAATGGCGAGAATTATGGAGTTTGATATTAGCACCAATGTAATCATAAGGTCGTACAGAATATGGAAGTTTCGATGTATAAAATACCCATTTTAATATAATGTACAAATATATCATAATGTGGTTGAATTATACGATATGTTGTATTATTACATCACACTGTTGATGTTTGTTACATCTCCCTTTGCACGCCGCGACGCGGTCACTAGTTTGAAACATCGCTGTGCTCAAATGGAGCACTTATTGAACGGAACGCTACCGTATTAAAATGACGTCATATAAAATAATTTATGCAGACGTGCGTGATAAAAGCAGAAGTGATTAACTTTTGCTAACGGGACTTTGGGTTGTGTCTTTGAGCCGGCAGGCTGTGTGTGTATGAGATCCTGCTGAAGTATTCTGATGCCCTCTGTTCTACGTACATTCTCATATGATGTCTGCATTTCATTGAATGCCAGAGATGTGCGGCGATTGACAGGAGAGTATTTTAAATTAACACAGCTTAATATTTGGACGATGTCGATGTAAAAGACTGTAGCGCGGACTCAGGCGTGCGGTTGGCTACATCCCTTCGACGTGTTCTAGTCTATGAAAGCTTTGAGTAAGATGGCCAATTTTTGCAATTAATCATCAGTGATTATCAACTCAATTGGAGCTTTTATCGTACCTTTAAACGATTGTCAGTATCGACGAGATTGCCTTATTTCAATTTATAATAACTGTTGGCGTTTGCATTTGACTGTCTCTAGACTTCACTTGGCTATACCACAACTACTATACTACATATAACAATGCATGCAACAATGTATTTAATGTATCACACCACTGTATGTTAAATATATGTTATGGAGAATAAAAATTATAATATGTATATAAAGAACAGGAACTAATTCGATGTAAAATATACACACAACACTAATATTAGGCTACATGAGACGCATTCCACACTGTTGTAAATTCTAATGATTCTCCTATTGTGTATGTTGTATTGTATTATATCATGCCAGTACATGTTGGTGTATTTTATGGAGAATAACGATGCTGATATGTATGTATGTGTGCCTTCTGTCTGTCTGTCTGTCCACGTTTGCTTAATTACTCTAATTAGTGGTTCTCCAACCATTTTATGACTACGACCAACATTTCACAATTGGTGAAGCTGGCGACCCATGTACGTAATAGGCAAGTTTAAAAAAAAAAAAAGTAACTATAGGAATTCAGCCGAAGGCATGCCGCTTAAGTGAGGAGCAAAGCATCCAGACCACACCCAAAAAAAAAAATTATGCATATTACCAGCTCAGCAGAAGTGAACAAGTGGTATTCTTCAGACATCGCACAAGCCACAACAGATGGGTATACCCATCTGATCAACAAGTTAAAGATAGGAACTACTGACGAGTGTAACTGTGGCACCGATAAAATGACTGCTGAACATCTACTTCAAAGGTGCCCTACAATTGAGTAACAGAGATAGCGCATATGATGCCCATCACCATTTCCGTTTCTGGAAAAAGAAACTACGGAAATACCAACACCCTAAAGCTGACCACTGCTTTCCTTGAACATATTCAAGTTGACGTCTGAGAGTGAACGAAGAAGAAGGCAAGAAAACTTTGAGTTAGGGCAAGATAAAGGACGCAACCCATCGGAATGTTTCCAGCGTCCCATAGGTTGAGAAGCACTGCTACACGAGGTTATCTTTCTTTTTCTACCACTGCCTGCAGTTGTGTGCCTTACATCTTACTGACAGCTTCCTTTACCAACGCTCCCATCATCTTTAATTCCCATTTCGCTACTTATGGAGCATGGTGCTATTTATTAGATGGTCCCCATGTAAAGCCTACAAAGCATTCATGTATTCTGGCAGCGGTATTTTTTGTAGCAACTTGTTTTACATAATGACAATTTCAGCCCCATGAATAGCCTCATATTACGGCATGCCTGGTCAACTGGGAGCCGCGGTAGCATAGTCGTTAGTGCAATGGCTTCCTAGCTCAGTGGTCCATGGTTCGATCCGCAGTTGAGGTGGGATTTTTTTAGGCCAAACGGCTCCTGGGTCGACCCAGCCCCAATTGGGTACCAGAGCAACTCTGGGAAGGCTAAGGCGGCCGGCGTGATGCTGACCACATCACCCCGTGTGTGCCGATGGTCGAGAAAATATGGGCCTAACACCATATTCCCAATATGCCACTATGGGCGTGTAAACGGGATCTTTTACCTTTACCTGGTCAACGTTAAATCACGGAGAGCCATGAGACGAAAAGGGCGCTTATATTGTTACTAAGCACAGTGGGCTCGAATATTGGAACAGGTTTCCGATACCAGCATATAACAAAGACGAATCCGCACACAGCATACTTCTGATGATACGTACAAAAGCTCTGATGAACAACCAACACTATGCTGCTATACTTCGACTTCCAGGGAGAATTCGTCTAAACAAATAAAGAATGTAGTTCTTGCGTTAGTCACCAGAATGATTAGTGTAACACTACCTACTCATCTACTTTAGTGAACTATTACATAGCCCTTTTGTAGCCAAGAATTATCAGCTGTGTATACTAGCTTTACGTACCTGGCGTTGCTTGGCCCTTTGTAATAATAGTTTATACAGATTTAGAACATCACGATTTATGAAAATTTGAAAATCAAATGACGGTGTTTTTGGGTAATTAATAGTGGTAATTATTTCGTCAGGATTCGTCAGCTTCTAATGTTTAATTATATACGAATGTTTTTAATAAAGTTTCATTACTCTTACGTCTATCGGTGTTGTAGAGAAAATAACTAGATATTAACAAAATACGTCAACTGTAATCTTTCCGCAGCAATACGGTTAATCGTTTATTTGAACGTCCTTGTGACTTTTAATGTAATGTCATGACACAGAAGGTACATGAGAGCGCATTATATTGCGGCATTTGCATACTGAAATAGCTTACCACATTGTTTCCCATTGTATACTACTCGTCAAAAGTCAAGGGCCACTTAGAAAAAACCTTGGTTGAAACCATAAAACAAATATGATATAAACGTAATTGGTATCAGTCAAAATGGCATTTATTGAATACCAAATTGACATGTCACGTAAAGAAATGGAAACACACATTCAAACGCAATGAAGCTGTGAAGTGTGTCACCCACCTTTTCAAAAGTCACACAATAGATATTGGACAAATAGACATTTCAAAATCGGGTATGACCACCATTTGCAGCAAGGCATTCAAGACAGCGTAGACGCATCGAGTCCACAAGGGTCCGAAGAGTATCCTTAGGAACAGCTTGCCATTCCTGAAGCAGAAATGCAGTCAGCTGTGCAACATCCATTGGCAGGGGGTGATTTGTTGACAATCTTCGACCAGGACATCCAGAGGTGCTTAATCGGAGAAAGGTCAGGTAAATGAGCTGGTCATGCCATCCTGATGATCCCATGTTGCTGAATAAACTCATTCACCACATGAGCTTGATGGGGTTGAGCGTTATCACCTTGGAGGATGGCATTACCACCTATGGCCTCCAGAGCAGGCTGAACAATTGGTCTCAAGATTTCATTCTGGTATCTTGGGCCGGTCAAGTTGCCTTGGATGATGTAGAGTGGGGTCCTACCGTGTCTGTAGAAGCCTCCCCAGACAATGACAGAATCCCTTCCATAACGATCCACCTCTCGAATTGTGTCATCAGTAAATCGCTCTCCTGGTCGTCTCCAAACTCGAATACTGCCATCATTGAATGACACATTGAAGCGAGATTCATCAGTGAAGAGAACTTGACTCCATTGTTGCCCTGTCCATCGGATGTGCTCGCGACACCAAGCAACACGGGCTCTGTGATGAGCAGGAGTAAGAGGGATTCTGACTGCAGGACGTCAAGCAGCCAGTCCAAATTCATATAAACGTCTGCGAATGGTGCTTTGACTGACATTAACGTTTACAGTTTGTCTCAGCTGACATCTTAGAGTGGAACAAGTCACTGTTTGATGGTGCAGGGCTGACAACAAGAGGTACCGGTCATTCATGTCTATTGGTGCATCTAGGGCGATCTGGCTGGTGGCGATCCTCCACACTTCCTGTGGCCTGAAATCTCTCCAAAATTCTTTGGATAGTAGAGTGTAACACTGCAAGCCATCTAGCAACCTCACGGACAGATAAACCACTTTCAACCCACGCTATAGCCCTCATTCTTTGTAAGGTGTCAAGACTTCTTCTCGGTGGCATGGTTTTTGCAAGTGATGAAACTACCCTAAGTCTGCTGATTGTAAAACAAATTAAGAGTGATCTCTGTTCATGAAAAGTTGACATTGCACGTGGAATGTCAATCAGCACGAATACTTCCCCTGTTTGGTTGTACGGAAGTTTGAAAAAACAGATTAAAAATGTGAATTTATGGTCAGCAAACCAAATTGCACGTAATCACCATGGTTGTTGGTGAGTTGTTTTTATGCTTAAAGTGCACAGAGGACTGTCAGAAGAAGATATTGCACCCATTTTTACTAAAAACTTCCTTCATTTAATAATTTTATGCGCTTATATAAAAGTGTATTGAAAATAATAGGGTGGCCCTTGACTTTTGACGAGTAGTATATTATGTGTATGACTATGTTTCAGCAGTTTCACTTTAGAGTCTTCAGTATCAGAAGATATTTTAGAAATGTCCTTTTCACATTCCTATCTTCAGTGTATTTTAAATGTTCAAATCTGGGTACTCTCTGAAGACGGCGAGTATCTGCCTGAATGCCGAGAGGACACCTGTCAGCGTATAGGGGAAAATAGGATACTCACGTAAAATCAGTCTCAGGTTAGATATACTAACACGAGATTTCCTCCAGAAATAGCGGGCGTATGTTAAAAAAAAAAATATGGTTCCAATCTTATAATAATAACAGTAGACTTGTTGTGCAGGTAATCTTCTGTGATTTTCTATCAGCGGCGTTATTTTCGCCCTCTTCTTTCAAGTTCTTGGGATCATAAACTATCTATCACACCTGTCTTCTTCTTCTTCTTCCTCGTTCGCCCTGAAAAGGACGGTGGTTGCGTTGTGTCTGTTTACGCCGTAGCTGGGATATCTGCACCTTTCGGTCGACACATCCGACTTCTGCACGGCATTTTGTGGGACCGGGTTTGCCTTCCCTCTTCGATCCGTACTCGCTCAGCCAGACTGCACTGCTGCAGACTGTTTCCAGGACCACCACGTGGAGGTGGAGTACGGTCTTGACCAGCTCTGGTTCGCTGATCCTGATGCAAGCAGTCAAGCTATGGGTCGCTGACTGCATTCTCTATTGCTGCATCTTTGAATATTCTTGTCATGAACATTCCCCCTTGTCACGTGTGGTTCCCGGGGGGGGGGGGGTAGTCTCTGATGACACAATGAAGTAATATAACTACTGCTTCCTCTGGCATGTCGTACAAGGCGACTAATATGAGATTATGCATGAGGCTGGCAACCTCAACACCTAAAACAAATTGCAACCTACACCTACAGGAGCGTGTGGGTGTTTGGTTTAGGTTTTCTTCTGGGAAGGAAGGGGGGAGGGGATACAGTGGTGACCCCAATTTCCATAAGAAGCGAGAAGGAAAAAGATGATGATAAAGATGATGATGAATATTCCTCCTTGGTTCTGTCCATGCCTTTTTTTTTCATTGCAACTTCCATCTACCAATTTCTTCTTAGTTTATTTTAATAGATCTTGTGTTGTGTCATGGAGGCCCATGGTCAAGCAATGACATGTGAGGGATTAGACAGCGCAAATATCAAGACATGCGCAATGAGAACATAATAGGAGATATCAACTTGATCGGATCGACCAGTCAGTCACACAGCAGAACTTAGAACAGGGGCTTTTAACCTGTTAGGTGCGCATCCCCGGGAGGAAGATGTCGAGGCGATACAAGGGAGGCATGAGGTGCCTCCCAGCAAATGTATCAGAGTTTGCTTTCTCAGGTGATAAAATTCTTAAGTTTAGAATAAAGCTGTTATTGTTGCTGTTTTGTTGTTGTTGTTTTTTTTTTTTTTAATGTTTCTATGAAGCGAAAAGCCGCTCAGCCCCGCCGTTTGGATGGTCCTCGGTTCGATTCTTGGTATGTCTATCACTAATATTTATGTTCTGTTGTCTGGTGTCCTCTTTTCAGTCCAGCCAGTGCCTGTTAATTACCTTTATTTATTTATTTATTTATTCATTTATTTATTTATAACTTACGGAGCCACGTTTCAGTGTGTAATGATATGGACTGCTATTTTTCTGCGACTTTGGGATATCCTGTGAAGTGTCTGTGCGTAACCACATGCTTTCAAAATTTGCTGCAAGGATGAACTATAATAATTTCCATTGTATTTTCTTTGTGTATGTGAGGTAACGGGCTAGTAATAAAATTCCTATAATATGTCAGTTATGTCTTGATTGGTTTATTGATTAATTTGGCGAAGAAGTGAACATTGTGTTCATTTATAGGGGAGGTTTGAACGCGAATGTGTTAAGAATATAGATTGTTTGGTCTGTTTCTGTTCCACAAAGACGCCACTAGGCGTGGTGGAAACAGCGATAGATTGATCAATTTGTTGTTGCCCTAAGACGCCACTAGGCGTACTGGCCACATACTGCTTTGCCGTTTGGTGGCTAAGGATGGAAGAAGAGAAGTGTTAAGAATCTCTGACTTACAAGTTATGTGTAATAATTGATTTAAACAATAACAAAGCTGTTGAGCGATAGGTACCTGTCAAATTACCTATGAAAAGTAATATTACCGAGTATTAAAACAACAATAAAGGTCGGGGCAAATTATGAACGTGTTAATTACTTTATTTTTGGGATTAACCCATCTTTTCCTATCGTTCGTTATGCTTCGGCGCACCGTGGAGCACAGGCGTTAAAAAAGTGCATACCCATCATTCCTGGCTGGTGCCATCCGTTCAAGGTTTTCTCATATTGTTGTTGTTGTTGTTTATATATGTCTGTCTTGTCTGTGTCCAGTTTTCATCACCTTTTGTTTTGGGTCTCCGTCTATTTCTCGTAGATAACGGTAGTCTCATTTCAGATATTGCCGTTGGGAAGTAGTGAGTTAGAGATTCCACCAATATCGAGTGGCAGATTGGTAAGAGCGCTGGCTTCACCGGACAAAGTGACTGGTTTCGAAACCCAGTTGCGTCACGCTCCAGTTTATCAAACTGTAAAAGTGGGTGCAAGTCTCTGCTCTTGAGTTCTGGAAGGGAACCTGCCACCCCCACCTCATAAAGCTAAGACGTGGTTAAGTGTCTAATACTTCACTCTCCAATTGCAGTATCTCCCAGGAAACTTCCTTTACTTGTACCTTTTTTCCCCGCTTCCTCTAACTTAGTGGGTTCCAAAACCAGGACTACCTTATAACTCTTTAAACTGGTTTCTTCACGTCCTATTTAACAACATCACCTTCTCCTCACCCCATGTTCCATTAGTATTTGTCTGGTTCTTTCCATCATACCCTTTCACATCATTATTTTATAAATGCTGTAACAGCTGTAAACTGGTGCATGACTCTGCTCTTTGAGTTCAGGAAGGAAAAGGCAGCGAGGATGAGAACTGGTCACGCCCACCTCTCGATGTTGGACCTGATATGATGAAGTCTCTAACACTTCACTCACCTACGGCAGGTTCTGCTATTGGACTACCTTTACCATTTTATGTCCTGTAAGGATCGTCTCCATTGACAGAGTGGTTAGAGCGCTGGTCTCCCGCGGCAAAGGGTGCTGGGTTCGAAAGACGGTGGCGTCACGCTCCAGTCTAACCCAGCTTTAAATGGGTACGTGATTCTGCTCGAAGCTGGACCTAGTACAGTGAAGGTTGTAACGCTTTACTCCCCTACGGCAGTATACGCTATGGGACTGCCTTTATTTTTATTTTTTTATGTCCCGTAAAACATGACGCCGTCGTACTTTCATGTGTCCTGGACGAAGATTTGAATCGCTGAAACCTTTGTTATTCTGTTCTTTCGTTGCCTCTTACAGTTCACCAACGTTCTGTTGGTTTATAGCTAGCTGTGCCACCTATATTTTGAGGAAGTCAGTGACGCTGATGGGGAAAACACCGTAATCAATTATTGAAACCTACGTGATTTGCCATGGCACGTGATGATGGTGATGTTCCTTACTTATTTAGCCGGTCCTCTTCTACCGTGGAGTGTAGAGGTTAACCAGATGGAGCACCATGTTATCCTATCAGCTGTCTTCCTTTTTGGCCTGGTTCCAGTCCAGTCATCGGTCCTTTAGTGATTGTCTGATGTTATCCTCCCAGCGAACTCTGGATCATCCTGGATATCTGGATCCCTGGCTCTTGATTTCCCGTATTTGTTGTGGTAGCCTGCCTTCTCCCATTCTGCAGACATGGTCAAACCATCGCATCTGGGACTGTTCCACTCAGGTCTGCAGGGGTTGGGTTTCGAGGTCATGACTAATCTTCTGGTTGCTGACCATGTCCCTTCTTGATACCTGGACCACCTTCTTGAGATACTTCATATCTGAGGTTTGAAGCTGGCTTTTGCAGGTTGCGGTCTTTACCCATATCTCGCATCCTTAGGACGAGACTGAAACATACTTGGAGCGGTTTACAACCATCTTGGCAAATGGTGATATTCCTACTACTAATATTTCAATTACCATTTTGAGAGTGTCAGATATATTACGAGAACCCCTGATGACTACTCCAGATGACTTATCTCGGACCCCTTGCTGAGTTTGTTTGAGATTTGGTCTTTTATCTGCAGATAAAATCTTCAGATTGTCTGGGTCGATTGACTTCACATTTGACCTTTTGTTTTCAGGTTAAAGTACAACCATATAATAGCGGGAATAGATAATTTATTTATGTTTACTACGTCTTCAGTTAACATTTATTGTTCCTTAGTGACAGAATAGCTGGACATATTTCTTTAGAAATCCCGTTAGACCACAAAGGTTTACAAGATGCTCCTTCAAATTTTGATAGTTTAAAATGTTACACGATAGTGGGTCGTGTGCAAAATTTCAGCTCCCTGGGTCATTTTAAACAAGTGAACCAAGGGCTCAAAGATTTGAAACATCTAAATAACGCTTATATCAAATTAAATATGTGTCTAAATAATAGAAGTTTATCGAAACTTTGAGGAACTCGAAAAATACAAATGTAAAAAAAATAAAGAAACATTAAAAAGTGAAAGTTATTCGTCACCAAAGTTTAAAAAAAAAGAGGATCCCGTTTACACATCCATTGAGGCAAATTGGGAATATAGTGTTAGGCCCATATTTTCTTGACCATCGGCACACTAGGGGTGATGTGGTCAGCATCACGCCGGCCGCCTTAACCTTCCCAGAGTTGCTCTGGTACCCAATTCTTGAAGCTGGGTCGACCCTAGAGCCTGTTGCGGTCAAAAAAATCCCACCTCAAATGGGGTTTGAACCATGGACCATCGAGCTAGGAAGCCAGTGCACTAACCACTGTGCTATTCGTCACCAAGGTGATCAACAATTTTCCCAAACAGTTTGTTCACGTCCGTTGGATTCTAAAAAATAAAAAAAAAAAACCACTTTTAATTGGCATCCATTGAACTTGGTGGCTTGCTACGGACAAGCTAAGACATGAATTGGGACAAGTGAACTTATGCCCACCCGAATTGCCTCATAGATGAAAATAGCCGGAGATCTTTCAAGTAACAACCGTATTATTTACCCCGCCTTTACGCGACAATATTGGCTGTCGCGGCCCAAGTGTAACCCGACCGCACAGCGAGGGATAGAAGAAAGTGTGAAACGAGGGCTAGTCATTATCCTTCCCCGGACCGGACAGAAGTAGGGGGTAACTAAACATGGACGAGCTTCGGGGAGTGGAAAAATTCCTCACCGGAAATGTAGAAATGGTTTTGCCAAGAATCTCTCGGTTTTGGATTACCAGAACAGTGTCATGAGTTGTAAAATGGAGGGCGTGAAGTCCCCGGATATTTCTAATGGAGCAATTACAAGTCCACGCGTAAATACATAGAGAAGAGGTCAGCGTTTAGAAGCGGATAGCAATTTCCGTGGATTTGAAGATCTAGAACTGGAATATTTTTGCAGAAATAACACGTAGCGGAATTATTATTGTTCGACATGAAAAGGGTAACGTCAGGGCCGGCCTTAAGCCGATTTGACCCAATCGGGCCCCACACCTACATTTCCAGCTATGAAAAAAAAATGAATTAAAAAAACAAGTTTTATGTAACAATACATGTTGGGTTTAAAAGTTCTGTGTGGAAAAAAAAATTCACAGTGACTAGGGGCCCCACCAAACTGGTCCAAATCGGGCCCCGCAACGACTACGGCTGGCCCTGAAGGTAGTCTCGTAGCAAATACTGCCTTAGGGGAATGAAGTTTTAGAGGCTTTACCGTACTACGTCCAACTTTGAGAAATGGGGTAACTAGTTCCCTTCCTCTTTGCCTTCCCTAACTCAATAACAGACTCAGGTACCCACTCACAACCATCCGACATGAAAAATAGTCATGGTGAAAAATAACACACTATAAATACAGTATTAATCTGATTACGGAAACAATGATAGATTGTTTGGTCTGTTTTTGTTCCACAAAGACGCCACCAGGCGTGGTGGAAACAGCGATAGATTGATCAATTTGTTGTTGCCCTAAGACGCCACTAGGCGTACTGGCCACATACTGCTTTGCCAGTTGATGGCTAAGGATGGAAGAAGAGAAGAAGAAATACAGTATTATTATTAGTGAATGAAATGAATGGAGGCAAAAGGACACATAACGAACTGGTCGTTGACTAGGGGTATATATATATATATATATATACACATTGGCACCATTTATCGCACAATCAAGGCGGTATTCGGTTTCCATCCGCGTTCGCTTCATCAACGGTGGCAATGACGTTGGTGATTCTTTCCTTAAATTGTACGGAGACTTTGTGGACACCCAGATATATATATATATATATAGTGGACCTCCATGAAGGTCGAGGACTGATGACGACGATAACCAATTCTTTTCACACACTTCTTCTTTACAGTCTTCCCGCAGTACTCCTCATTTCGACTCATTCCTGGACAGATTCCCTCCTTTTTTTCTCACTCCCATTAAAGGAAGAAAAAAATATGTGGACCCGATTAGTTCAAGAATTTTCATTTCAGCCGTTATTAAGTTTCCAGTTTTTGAGGACAACACACTTGACAGCTCACAGAACAAAGCAGAACGACATTCCTTGGTAGCCTTTATCATGCAATCTTTCTCTTGCGCCACCACCACCACCCCTCTCCCACCCAAGAGTTTTCGCTGTTCTGTCTGCTAAGGGAGATTTCACTGCCAGCAAAACACGCTGGTTTGAAGAAAAAAAATGGTTACTCTCTTTGTTCCGGTTTTTTTAAAAAAAGCGATTGGGACTATTGTAGTTTTGCAGCGAGGGGGAGAAAGGATGGGGAGGGGAAGAATTTCCTCATCCCGCCCAAACGGCGAGTATTTCTGGAGGGATAAACTCGGAGCGAGGGTATAGTAACGACGCCGATAACTTCCTTCAACATCTTTCAAACAAACCAAGCGTAGCTGTTACGGTCCTATCAGTGTGACACATCATCCTTACATCTCCACCCCCATCTCTGTTTCTCTTTGTATCACATTCTATCTCTCACCCCCTCCACTTTTTGCAACTGAAAGGAAGGATCAGTCCTTCACATGCAGTGGCTTACAACGAGGCTTGGCTCAGTTAACTTACACCGAGGCTTGGCTCAGTTAACCTACAAGGAGACTTGGCTCACTTAACTTACACGAGGCTACCTATATTACGTCCAGCTTTATGAGGTGGGGTGATTAGTTTTCTACCTTGCTGTCTTTGCATTCCCTGTTGTTGACAATATTAGAGTCAAGAACAGAATTGATAAAAAGTGCTGGAAACGGGAAGTGTCGGAAAGACAAGATCGCCTACGCCACCAGACATGTTACTTGAAGAAGAAGAAGAACTCACAGTCAAGTACCCATTTACAGCTGCCTCTTTCCCCCGGGCGGCAGATTATTTTACAACGCCACTGTTGACGTGCTTCTAATAAGGTCACTAGGGTAGAGGCAGAGAGAAGCTTTTGTCTTAATTACAAGCTATTCAAAGAATTCCTGTCCAACTTCCGGTACTTCCCGGATGCAGGGATACAAGACGTCGGGACGTTTATTTACTCACACTGTGTGTTGATTGGCTCCTGGGGAACAGGACGGTTCAGAGGGGACATAACCTGAACAAAAATGCAAGTCGCCGCGACCTGAACATGATCACGAGCTGAGAGTAATGAACTAACTTTGACAGCATTCTAATAAATTAGGCCGCTTTTGTTGCACTCGAAACGCACGCACGATCGAACGTCATTTTCATAAATTTGAAATTTGTGAGAGAAAGAACTGGTACTGCTTAGAGCAGTGTTTCTCAATCTTTATACGAGGCCGTAGCCCCTGGATTCATTTTTCACAACCAGTGGAACCCCATACAATTCAATTACCGCACGATTTAAATACAGAGGAAGAGTGTAATCGATCATATACGAGTAGTTTACAAATGTTTAAATTATTATATGCGTATGATGTTTATCGATGACAAAAACCAGACAAGTGCCAGTGGAACAAGAGATGAGAAGAAGACGCTGAAGTTGGATAGGGCACATACTAAGGATACCTGATGATAGCAGTACCAGACAATCTTTGTTCTGGAACCTCCAGGGTAAAAGGGGGAAAGAGAGAGAGCTGGGAACTGACATGAAGGGCGTGAAGAAGACATAGAAAGACCTTGAGCTGATGGCACGTGACAGGAAGACTTGACTTAGGTTTGTTGAAGGCCTATGCTCCTTGGTGAACTCAAGGATGTCGAAGCTATTTATCGGTGCGACACAAAACGAATGTAGACACGTACAACTAATTATAACCCTAAATAACAATGAGTTTATTTTTTAAAATATTAATATTGAAAAAAGGTAATGCGACTTACTAGGACAACAGACAAAGAAAATTGCCTACGTTACGGCCACAAGGCCTTCGTCCAGGAAGGGAAAGAATTCGAGAGCTAAGTAAGAGAATAGAGAGGAAAAATAAAATAAAAAGAATAAATCAAAAGTATATCACCTGGTCGAAACAGGCCACCATATGTTGATATGTTAGAACTCACGGTTCTACAGGAAAATACTGAGAAATCAGTTAAAGATCTCCTTCCTCCAGATGAAAGAAATGAGTAATCTGTGTAAGATGTCCTCCCTCTAAAAGTCTAAAGGAAAGTGTTGAGCAATCAGTTGAAAATATCCTCGAGAGCTGACGTTGACAACGATATTACATGCTGGGGAGTTTAGGGCTTCCGCATTCTGCAGCCACTCTAGTGAACTTCAAGTGGGATATTGAGCTGCGCTCAGAAGTGTAGAATCAAATAAACGTATCCCCTATAATTCTGGACTGTGACAAGATTGAATAGTGGGCCTTTGAATCTCTGAATTCCCATAGAGACGGTAGTGGTATGTTGACATGTAGAATTTATCGGGACCAGGGGTTCCTAGCCTGGGTACATGCAACCCCCCCCCCCCCGGGTGTGGCGCAATAAGCTTGTCTAAGGGGTAAAAGGTAAAGGTAGTCCACCATATGTTGCAGTAGGGGAGTGAAGTGTTAGAGACTTAACTATATTAGGTTCTGCATCGAGATGTGGGGTTGTCCAGTTCTTTTCCTCGCTCCCTTTTTCCTTCCCTAACACAAGAGCAACGTCAGGTACTTATTTACAGCTTGATAGACTGGAACGAGTTGATACCGTGAATCGAACCCAGCATTCTTGCCGCGAGAGGCCAGCGCTCTAACCACTCTGCTAATCGCACGCTCTTGTCTAAGGCAGAGGTTTTCAAGCTGTGCGTCGCGGCTCCCAGGGGCGTCGCGGCCCTCGGTTAAGGGCGTCGGGGTGGCTTGGGAAAAGTGTTGGGCTCGATATTATGAGCCAAGGTCCATCAATAAATATAGATCTTCGTAGTATAGAGAGGAGCCGCGGTGATTTATGCACAGGTCAAGGGAGCCGCGGACCAAAACAGTTTGAAAACCTCTGGTCTAATGGATATGGGGTATATATTGGTAAATAAATCTATTATCCTATTCAGAAATTCCAAAAGTAGTAATATGAGTGTTTTTTTTTTTTTTTAAAGTTGTGAATTGGAGCGAGAATAGTGAGTCCTGTTATCAGTCAAATCCAGAACAAGAAACAAACTGGACGCGGAACATTATTTACATGTATATCTTTCAAAAAGTGCACCAAGAATAACACTTGTTGGTCGGTAAAAAACATAAACTAAAGACAGCAAGGAAAGGAACGGTCTCTCCACGTCTCTAAATATGTGTCTAATTTATCTGTGATCTGATAAGAAAAATGTTGTCATGTACCGCATAGTTTTCTAAATGAAAATTAATTAATGTTTATTTATTTTCTTCTGTGCAATATGCGAGGTCAACTAAAATACATTGCCTCTCATGGTGAAGAGTGCCCCGTGTAGTTCGGGGAGGGGTGTCTCTGAGATGACATCGAAATAATAGGACCCCAGCACCCTCAGGCAACTAATATGTAGTTGTGCATAGGGCTGGCAAACTCATCATGTAAAAGAAATTGGAACGGGAACCAGGCGACAAGAACATGTGACTTCTCGTTACAGGCTTCCTGCAAAGGGGACCAGCTGCAGTGGTGGATTTATGCTCCGCAAGGAGCACAAAGGGAAAGAATATTGAATAGGGGGTGCGAGAAGATTTACTTCAAGCTAAAAGGGTACCGTGACCGAAAAAGGCTGGGAACCTCTGATTTACACATTCTGTGGGGGTTTCACACACACAAATAAAGCAAAAACAACAACAAACACACACAAAACAGGCTTTGATTGTTCTCTCGGAGTAACGACGAGTTGTTCAAGAATTGTATTTTCGTCTTGTGGATTTCTGTTTCATATTTCGTGCTATCTACTCCGGTTATCTCTGAGCCTCCACCCCTACCCCCCATAGTTCTCTGTCTCTGCCCCCCCCCCCCCCCCCACCCATGTGGAGTCCCTGTGTAAGCTATGCACTCCGATCTTCGTCATAACTCTGCTTTGTGCGTGTGTGTGTTTTTTTGTTTTTACATCCTCTTGATTCTTTTACTCTGGCAATTTCAAAGCAAAGACTGCCTTTGCTACCAGTTGGTTTCAGCAGCGTGTGTCGTATCTAATGCCAGGGCCTTTTCTGACCTTTTTTCCACCCCCAGAGCAAAAGAGGATTATATATTTATTAATGAATTTGGAAGAAGCATGATCATCATTACGTGTTTGTAGAGTGGCATGGTCATTTGTGCTTTTTTCAACAGTTGAGTCATGGGTTTAGTCAAACAGTTTTGTTGGTAACTTTTTTCCTTGCCGTAAAATTGAATTATATATATATATATATAATATATTTATATATATATTTATTATATATATATTTATATTATATATATATATATATATATATATATATATATATATATATATATATATATAGCTTCTTTGTGTAATAAAGCGCCCAAATTATTCTGCTCATTTTGTATAAATTAATTCGTTTCAAATTATATCGTCAGACGAATGCAAATTACTGCCTCCTTAGTTTATAACTTGTTTATGTCATTTGTGCAGTGCTTGTTTTATTGTATCATTGTTGTCTCTCTTCAAACAGGAAGTGCGAGCTCTCGTATCACTCGGGAACCCCCAGAGTAAGTTTATCGCGAGAGATACCTCCTGAAACCGTCTTATTCTCAGTTAGGATTCAACTTCTCTTTTCACGCTTGATGTCCTAAGTAGGGCTTCATACGTGTGGTGAAGTGGGATGTTATAAATATTTATAGGGGACTTAGTGTACTGACTGAGATCAGCTGTGAAGGTATCTATATCTATTAAGAGTAGTGTATTATAGATAACCTTACTTGCTACCACATATCTATATATCTCAGTCAGAATTATTCTGGAATAGTGTGATGACTACGTTATGTGTCTAGGGTATGTGTATGATGAAGTGTAAGTCATAACAACAACAGACAGATAAACAATTTAATTTATTCCACTACTCTTGACAACACTGTGACACTCACATACATATAACACTCTATGAGAATATCTTAAGGAGTCACTGATAACTTTTCAAATAACAATATGTATTCATTGTTGTCATAAATGTATATGTGTCCTGATTCAAATACAAAGGAACCAGGAATCACAATCAATTTTAATTACAAGTATATGTACAGAATTTATCAATATGAATATTGTAGTGACATATATTATTAAAAATATCCTATGTGTGTCAGTTGTGTAGTAGTAATATGAGGTAATACTGGTTATGTTTTGTTCAAGCTCTGTTGGTATTTGTCATCATGACTTCAATAGTTTGTCTTTTGGGACTAGTATTGGAGATGTTCTCAGTTCCTGATATTAAGACAATTAAATTCCCCTCTGAATGTTATTTTTACAAAGTCATTTCAAGATGAGGGGACATAATGTTGAGCTCAGCTGGCCAAATCAGCTTATCTTGCGTGATGGCGGCAGGAAAGGACTCCTCTGCTCGAATTCTCCTCTGGGCTCTGGAGACACCTCACTGATAGCTAAAAAGACCAAGGAGTATGCTGTCCGACTCTGGATTCAGCAAAGCTCTGACCAGGTGCTGCTCAGTACCATCAAGACCACGGTCCCTGAAATCAAGAAGGATGTACCTTCTACTTCATAACCAATTTATACTCTCTTTTTACACTGAGCACAATACATCACAAACATTGAGTTCAGAGCGTTAGGCCAACTGTCAGCTTCATCTGAAATACTTTATACCAGTATTTACCTCCTTAATGGTTACCACGCCTCTGCACTTCCAGCATTATTTCTGTCTAATCAATCATCCAGGTGTCAGTGTACTATTTGGCCATTCCATGCCGTTTTACTTCCCTCCGACACCCTCTGTTCAGGCTGGAGCATTATAGGCTTTATCTCCTGTTTGCCACTGAACTACACATATATATACAGGCATAAATTAACAATTTACATTCAATTTTCATTAAAAGATACTGAATGGTTCAAGCTTACCACAATTCATGGAAATAAACACAGATACGTTGATTAGCAATGAATTCTGGCACAAATACTGGCACAAATTCCCATCTGCTTATGTTCCAGGCTTTTATTTAGCAAAAATATGAGCTGGCTTCAACGCACTGTTGCTTTATCAAGCTTATTCGAACTAGTGGTCTCGAACTAACGCTCCTAAGTGAGTATATCAGCGAGTCTAGCCAATGAGGCCACGTTTCGACAAGTGTTTGAAAAAATGTTACCTTTCCCCGTCTCCCCTAACAACCAAGATAGTATTTATAGCCCGACCAATCGTGGTTAGTCTTTCATTTGTTGCGCTCCAATCAATTTGGAGTTTACATGGTAGGCTATTTCTGTAACGTAAATTTTTTTCAAACACGTTATAAAAAAATTTTATGAGCAGAAATGATTTTATGCTGTCAGGCATCCCCACTATTTTATTTTGGGTATAATTTATTAATTCCTGGACTATTTGCGTAACGTTTTACATATTCTTTGTCAGCAAGCCCTAAGGAACCCAAATATCCAAATTTAAAAGAGCTACGTGGCTGCGTTCAAAATATGCAATTTTCTACCTCCTGTTTCGAAGATGTGCTGTCTGGGTACTGTTATGTTTTCAACCGTAAACCCATCTAATGTTATCTTTTCTAATAAGAGTTTTTTATGATTTATAAACCTAACTCTGGGAAGGGTAGTGTATTTTATCACTGTCCGTCTGAAAAAAAGTTAGTGCATGTAGTCTTACACGCGTGATGGCAGCATTTGTGTATCGCGCGACGCGTGTTGCATGCGTTCCTGATTTTCAGCCCTCCCTCTCTCTTTATCCTTTAGTCCATCTGTTCGTTCGTTTTGGTAACGCAGTATAATTAATGTTAGGATTAATTTAGGTCATTACGCAGGGTATCTCAATGTTTTTCCAAGAAATACAGCACACGTTTCATTGAAGAAAGCGGGTAATAATACAGTAAGCTTTTACTATCAACGTGAAAGCGTTACAATTTGCAGACGAAGCAGAAAACAAGGGGGATTTCGAGTACATTCTTTGTGACAGCACTGTTCTTTACCATTCTTCTTCCTTTATTTATTATATGTATTTGTTAGGCTTCATATTTACCTAATAATTTATATATGTGGATTAGAATATTCCACGACACCTCCCCTCTTAAAACAGACATTATATGTCAGTCCTTTATTCTATATACACATAGAGAAATTTATTATTATTTCTGGGGTTTACGGTGATTCTCATCACACGGATGGCGGCTTAAAAAATCCGCTCCCAAATTGGTTTTTCCAGATATATACTCAATGCTAAAATTATATGGAGCCAGAAGTAAAGACCATCGGAGTAACCTAGAGTTCTCATGCTTAGCCTGTGCTAGAAACGATAAAGGTTTGTGGTCTGTTTGCAACTTAAATGCCTTCCCATATAGATAAATATTGAATTTCTTTATTGCCCATACTACTGCAAGACATTCTTTTTCGCTAGTTGAGTAGTTGATTTCAGCTTTATTCAACTTTCTGCTAGCATATGCCACTGGGCTTAATTCCCCATCCAATGCATCTGATTTCTGTAGTAGAGTTGCACCTAACCCAATATTACTTGCATCCGTCCTTACTATGAATTCTTGACTTAAGTCAGGTAATTTCAAAATGGGTTTACTTGTGAGCTTTTCCTTCAATTCTTGGTAAGTCATTTCACATTGTGGTGTCCATGTAATGCGATCTGGATGTCCTTTACGTGTCAATTCAGTTAACGGTGCACATATGGAATTAAAGTTTTTGATATACTTCTGGTAGAAACCACATAATGAGACAAAGGATCTCACGTCCTTCTTGGTTTGTGGTCTCGGGGCTTTCTGTAGTTTCTCTAAATTCTTTGGGTCAGGGGTCATGTTTCCCTGATAAACTGTGTGTCCCAAAAATTCCAATTCTTTACATCCAACGCAACATTTGGTTGGTCGGGCTGTTAAATTTGCCTCCCTAAGTCGATCAAACAGCATGTTCAGAGAGTCAATGTGTTCCTCAAATGTTTCTGTTGCTATAAGGATATCATCCATAAAATTTGTTATACAGGGATTATTCAGAGGATCCAATAATTTTCTCATCATTCTAGAGAAGACACTAGGCGCATTCTTCAATCCAAATGGCAATCTATTAAACTCATAGTGTCCTTCTGAGGTACTAAAAGCTAGGTATGGTCTAACCTCAGGCTTTACTGGAATCTGATAGTATCCTTTACTCAGATCCACTTTTGAGAAATATTTAGCTTTATTTAGTCTGGCAAACAGCTGATTTGTATCCGGCAATGGATCCACCTGTCCTTCTGTAATAGCATTCAGTCTCCTGTAATCTATACAGAGTCTATGTTCTCCAGAGGGCTTCCTTAAGAGTACAACACCGGAACTATACGAAGACTCACTGTGCGAAATAATTCCTTCCTTCAATAGATAGTCTATCTCTTCCTTCAAAGCTTTCTCCTTAGCAAACGGAATCGAATATGGTTTCATACAGACAGGTGTGGAGTCTATTAGTTTCATATCATATTCCAATAGGTTTGTATGCCCTGGTCGGTCTGTTAACACCTCTGCATGATTATTTAGAACCTGTTGCACTCTCTCTTTCTGAGTTTTCGTTAAATGTGTACTGATTTTCACCTGTGCTGCTGTCTCACAGGGGTGTAATGGATATTCAAATGATGAAAGTGGTTCCTTTTTCATCTCCATGGCGATGGACAAGGTCAACAAGTGTGTCTCTTCCTGATGTTCTCTTTCCAAATATTTCTTCAGGAGATTCACATGATAGATTTTTTCTTTCCCCTTCTTATCTATCTTATAATTTGTTCTAGACACCTTCTCTAGAACTGTATATGGACCCTGCCATCCAATTTGTAACTTATTCTGACTCCCAGGCAAAAGAAGCAGTACTTTCTCTCCCACAGCCAAATTTCTGTCTTTCGCCTTCCTGTTATAATAGGCAGCATGTTTCTTCCTGGCTTGTTTCAAATTTTCATTGGCAAGTTTCCAGCCAGTTTTTAACCGAGTGGTCAGCTCATTCACATATTGGTATGAAGATGTAATGTTTTCCTCTGCCTTTTCATCAGTCCACGTTCTTAACAAAGCTACATATGGACCTTTAATTGTGTGGACCTATTTGTCCATGCACCGGTATGGTCTCTTCCACTCGAAGCTTTATAGTGATGATTTTTCCTCCCAGAATTATCATTCACAAAACGACCGCTACCAATTTTTCTTTTGGGGCTTTCTCCCCACTTAAAATTCTTGATGAGAGATTTCCTCTCTACATCCTCTTCCTCCAGTTTGTTTAAGTCCGATTGAGGGATTTTCGGCTTATCCTGGGGTAAGACATCTTTTTGCACTCTCCGCATAGTGGCCATTGTAAAACAGTTAAGTGAAGCTTGTCCGTGAAAAGGGGCTTCCCATTCCATTTGGTCCACTTTATCAAATCTATTTTTCTTTTTATTATCAGGCCTAATTTTGCCCCGTGGCGTGTCCAGGTCCTGATCCATGTTCCCACTTGTGGGTGTTCCCTCATGTGCTATGCTATAATTGTGAGCCACCTTTTGAATGATGGTACCTATCTTCTCATGGTCCCCATCTGGTTTCACATGTAGGCTCCTTATTAAGTCTGTCCTATATCTTTTTGGAAGAACCAGCTGTCCGTGACCATTGGATCTAGCTCCAGTCTTCCTATACATCAACTTGTTTTTCATGTAAAAATCTCCCTTGCCTGGAGTTGTATGACAAGTTGACAATTTTCTGAAACAAGGCTTGAGTGTTTTATCCCCAGCCTGTGCCTTCCTCATCTCTTCTGGAGTGGTATCTAACATAATATCCTCCTCCTGTCTTGAGGTCGACCTGACCTGAAGGGTTGCCATATACACAGGTTTCCTTCTGCAACGGTCAGTGTCATGATTGTCCATCTGACAATTCTTACACCACCTTTTTCCTTGGTTGAAAGATTTTCTTTCATCATATTTCCTTTCATCGAATTGTGGGAATTTATTTTTATTTTCATACCGTGGCCTATCAAATTGGTGCTTACCTTTATTTTGATCCTTAGGATCAAATTTATTAAAGTTCTGTGGTGCCCTAAAGTTATCCACTTGTTTCTTTTTATTACCTGTTACCTCTGCTTGAGCTGCTTGATACCTTTCAGCAACATTTAGCAACTCACCCAGCCTCTCTGCACCTTGTTCCATGAGAAACTTTCTCAGGTCTGGAGCCATGGACTCTCTTAATTGCTCTATAAGGACCATTTCCTTAAGATCTTGGGTTTTCCCCAGAGAAGTCCATTTCTCCAAGTATGTCTCTATTCGTGCAGAGAACTGGTGATAGGTTTCACCTGACAGTAGTTTAGCATTCCTAAATTTTTTCCTATAAAATTCTGCATTCTTTTCATACCTTAACAAAAGAGCCTGCTTTAGCATGTCATAATTTTCCTGATCACCTCTGCTCATTTTTGCAAAAACTTCATAAGCTGCCCCACGAAGTCCCTGAGATAACTTTAAGCTCCACCTTTCTCTCTCTAACCCATACGTGGTAGCTAATAGTTCATACCTATTTAGGTAGCTCTCAATATCATCGTCTTTCTCAACAAAATGATCTAAATGAAAATTCATAGCTGAGGTTGAGGCTCCTTGAGTAACCGTAGCATCAGAGGCAAAGGGACTGGCACCATTTTCAGGAGCATGGCCTTGAAACTCAAACTCCCTTAGTCGTAACTCATGTTCCCTTTGTAATCTCTTCTCCTCCTTTTCTGCTTCCCTTTCTGCAGCTAATTTCTTCTCTTCCCTTTCTGCAGCCTGTCTTCTTTCTCGCTTCTCTTTCTGCAGCTAATCTTTTGTCTTCTCTTTCTGCTTCCAATTTCTTAGCCTCAGCCTCAATCTGCAACCTCTTAATTTCCCTTTCAGCCTCTAACTTTCTTTCGGCTTCAAACCTTCTTTCTTCGCGTTCAATAAATTTGTCACATTCCGTAGTGACATAGGCAACCATAACTTGCCCATCTAATCCTAACTCTTTTGCAGTCTGAACCGCAGCAGATCGAAATTTGGCCAGGTCCGCCATTGTCTATCAGGTAAATTTCTACAATGTCTAACCAACAATTCAATCTCTAATGGACAACACAGGCACCGTGAGCTCAACCTTATTTAATTCCACCCAAGGATACCTTTTAATTCTTATATTCCCTGAAGTGAATTACCCCCAATATTTTTAATAGGGAAAGATTCAAAATCCCAAGAGCGAGACCCCAATATATGTGGTGAAGTGGGATGTTATAAATATTTATAGGGGACTTAGTGTACTGACTGAGATCAGCTGTGAAGGTATCTATATCTATTAAGAGTAGTGTATTATAGATAACCTTACTTGCTACCACATATCTATATATCTCAGTCAGAATTATTCTGGAATAGTGTGATGACTACGTTATGTGTCTAGGGTATGTGTATGATGAAGTGTAATTCACAACAACAGACAGATAAACAATTTAATTTATTCCACTACACTTGACAACACTGTGACACTCACATACATAAAACACTCTACAAGGATATCTTAAAGGAGTCACTGATAACTTTTCAAATAACAATATGTATTCATTACTGTCATGAATGAATATGTGTCCTGATTCAAATACAAAGGGAACCAGGAATCACAATCAATTTTAATTACAAGTTATATGTACAGAATTTATCAATATGAATATTGTAGTGACATATATTATTAAAATATCCTATGTGTGTCAGTTGTGTAGTGGTAATATGATGTAATACTGGTTTTGTTTTGTTCAAGCTCTGTTGGTATTTGTCATCATGACTTCAATAGTTTGTCTTTTGGGACTAGTATTGGAGATGTTCTCAGTTCCTGATATTAAGACAATTAAATTCCCCTCTGAATGTTATTTTTACAAAGTTATTTCAAGATGAGGGGACATAATGTTGAGCTCAGCTGGCCAAGTTAGCTTATCTGGCGTGATGGCGGCAGGAAAGGACTCCTCTGCTCGAATTCTCCTCTGGGCTCTGGAGAAACCTCACTGATAGCTAAAAGGACCAAGGAGTATGCTGTCCGACACTGGATTCAGCAAAGCTCTGACCAGGTGCTGCTCAGTACCATCAAGACCACTGTCCCTGAAATCAAGAAGGATGTACCTTCTACTTCATAACTAACTTATACTCTCTTTTACACTGATCACAATACATCACAAACATTGAGTTCAGAGCGTTAGGCCAACTGTCAGCTTCATCTGAAATACTTTATACCAGTATTTACCTCCTTAATGGTTACCACGCCTCTGCACTTCCAGCATTATTTCTTTCTAATCAATCATCCAGGTGTCAGTGTACTATTTGGCCATTCCATGCCGTTTTACTTCCCTCCGACACCCTCTGTTCAGGCTGGAGCATTATAGGCTTTATCTCCTGTTTGCCACTGAACTACACATATATATACAGGCATAAATTAACAATTTACATTCAATTTTCATTAAAAGATACTGAATGGTTCAAGCTTACCACAATTTCATGGAAATAAACACAGATACGTTGATTAGCAATGAATTCTGGCACAATTACTGGCACAAATTCCCATCTGCTTATGTTCCAGGCTTTTATTTAGCACAAATATGAGCTGGCTTCACCGCACTGTTGCTTTATCAAGCTTATTTAAACAAGTGGTTTCGAACTAACGCTCCTAAGTGATTATATCAGCGAGTCTAGCCAATGAGGCCCCGTTTCGACAAGTGTTTGAAAAAATGTTACCTTCCCCCGTCTCCCCTAACAACCAAGATAGTATTTATAGCCCGACCAATCGTGGTTAGTCTTTCATTTGTTGCGCTCCAATCAATTTGGAGTTTACATGGTAGGCTATTTCTGTAACGTAAGATTTTTTTCAAACACGTTAAAAAAAAATCTTATGAGCAGAAATGATTTTATGCTGTCAGGCATCCCCACTATTTTATTTTGGGTATAATTTATTAATTCCTGGACTATTTGCGTAACGTTTTACATATTCTTTGTCAGCAAGCCCTAAGGAACCCAAATATCCAAATTTAAAAGAGCTACGTGGCTGCGTTCAAAATATGCATTTTCTACCTCCTGTTTCGAAGATGTGCTGTCTGGGTACTGTTATGTTTTCAACCGTAAACCCATCTAATGTTATCTTTTCTAATAAGAGTTTTTTATGATTTATAAACCTAACTCTGGGAAAGGGTAGTGTATTTTATCACTGTCCGTCTGAAAAAAAGTTAGTGCATGTAGTCTTACACGCGTGATGGCAGCATTTGTGTATCGCGCGACGCGTGTTGCATGCGTTCCTGATTTTCAGCCCTCCCTCTCTCTTTATCCTTTAGTCCATCTGTTCGTTCGTTCCGCCGTGTATAAAATGGAATGAATGAAATATTTAAATTAGGTCATTGATCCGCTGGGTATCTCAATGTTTTTCCAAGAAATACAGCACACGTTTCATTGAAGAACGCGGGTAATAATATAGTAGGCTTTTACTATCAACGTGAAAGCGTTACAATTTGCAGATGAAGCAGAAAACAAGGGGATTTCGAGTACTGTCATTGTGACAGCACTGTTCTTTACCATTCTTCTTCCTTTATTTATTATATGTATTTATTAGGCTTTATATTTACCTAATAATTTATATATGTGGATTAGAATATTCCACGACAATACGTAACGAGCCATTACCACAGAGGGTCTAGGGGTTTATATCTCGTCAACCTTCTCATAAAACCTATATAATTGCGACACTTTGTTTTCCTTCAATTTTGAGTCCATCTGTTGTTGTTTTTTATTTTTTATTTTAACAACGTTACAAGTTTTCATCGTAAATCCAACGAAGACTTATCTGCTCCTCATCTTTGCTATTACATTTCTGTACTCATTAAATCTCCTCTAATAGTTTTATTTTCTCTTTTTAATTTTGGCCACCAATATAATTGCTAACATATGAAAATCCCACTTCTTTGGCCTCCAGTTGTCTATCAGTGCCCAAGATTGTCAACTTCCACTTGATTGTCTATCAGTGTCCACTTCCATACAATAAAATTGGTTCGATGTGCCATTTTAGCCGTTCTTTTTCATGTATTCAAGGGGACAAATTTATTGCACATATTATTCATTTTTGGAAAAACTGTCTCTGTTTGGCATTTCATGTTTTAGATGAAAGCTCCACTGAAAATAGGATTTAGAACGACGCTTTGAACAATACTCAGGAGGAACAAGGAATGTGGTTCCTTGGTATTCAATCCACGGACAGACGAGAAGTGGTTGTTAAGACTGTTTTATCACATCCATTGAAGTGGTACTAGACTCTTTCTGTCCATTCACTACTGGCTGACCTTATGGAGACACGAGTCCTGGGTCAGTATTTTGTCACAAGGGATGTGTCACCCTCTGCTGATTTTGTCGCAGTTAACAAATTGATGTCGCTCTTGGAGGTCGGCATTGTGTCCTGACCGGACGGAGGGGAACATGATGATGCGATACGGGTGGTAAGCAATTTTGATGAAAAAATGCTATGCAGGACTATACGCGATGCTTCTTAAAATTATGTTACTCTTATCCCCAATATTATTAATTGCCTAACTGAAATGGCCCGAAGACAACAAGGAAATAATCCCACCACAATCTGGAGAAATTACGGAACAGATGCGCATCGCACAGTGAAAGCTATATCGAACACCAATTAAAATAACTTGCAGGCCTTTCTTTTTTTCAGTGGGGGGGGGAGGGGAGAGAATGGAGAGGTTATACGTCTTACTAGGACCAAAAAAAAACATGAAGAAAGCTACGTTGCGGCAACAAGGCCTTCGTCAGGGACAGAACAAAAACAGAAAGGAAGGAAAGTGAACACTAAGTAGAAAACATGACAAATTAAAGCGAAAACTCCCTGATTAGGATCACATGGCTGGACCAAAATGGCTGCCTCTGCTGCCGGACGACTCATTTTTTCCATGGTGCATTGACCATAAGTTATGATAAGACCACATGACAAGACCACAAGACAAGACCACATGATCACATGATAAGACCCCAAAGATCCAGCGAAGTTGAAATGGAATGGAATAGAAAGGATTATAATTACCATAGGGGCATTACTGCCGTCATCAGAGCGTATCCTCTTTTAAAGGGTCTTCAAATTTAGCGTTCACGCTGCAAATCGCGCCTTTCCTTATTTCACCGAAAATCGGATGGGATTTTTATTTGTTCTTTACACGTTTATTGCTTCAATATTTAGTAATATGGGTATTCTTGTTATTATTATTATTATTATTATTATTATTATTATTATTATTAAGTAGTGTTTCATTCAGAGTTCGTTGATTTATGTCAGATCAGATGTGATCCAAGTACCACCTTCACTTTGAAGATCGACTGTAATAGATCTCCAACAAATTGATGTTATCTTCCCACTTCTTCCTCTTCTTTGATCCATAGCTGCCGACCGTCAAAGCAGTCAGTGGCCATCACGCCTGGTGGCGTCTTGTAGGGCAGGAACAAATTGATTCCACTTTGTTCGGTCGGCGGCCATCCTTCGTACTGTGCCCCAACTCTATCTTCCCACTTATAGCGATGATTTCCTCTTGCACGTTTGCCTTCAATTCTTCTTTCCATTATGGTTAAAAAAAAATTTTTTTAAATAAGGTGTTTGCTACTTTCCTCTGTAGCACGTCAGCCATCTACCATATACATGGAGCTGCTGGTTATATCAGGACGCGTTTCATTTGTTGTAATATTTTCTTGTGTGTATTCATTTTTATGCTTTATACTATATTATTTCTCTAGTCTCTATTTTTACTTTTTAGTTATAGTACATATTGTTTTACTGTTCAAAAAATGATATTGTTTATATTGGTAAGCATTTAATGTTGATTGGAGAATTATTTAGTCAATCCGTATTTATCTATGGTTTATTTATTATGGTTTTCATCATATGTGTTATGTCTTTTTTATATGATCGGCATTTTGTTTTCATCGTCTGATTCTATCACTCATTATTTCTTTTTCGTTCTTAGTGAATTATTTAGTACTAGTGAGCGTTCCATTGGCAGAGCCAATAGTTTGCTTCTATTGGTAAAGTTACTGGGTTCCGATATGGAAACTTGAGAGCGCGCGTCACGCTTCAGTCTATCCAGCTGTAAATGACTTTGCTCTTTGGGTTGGTTAGGCAAAGGCAGCGAGGAAGCGAACTGGCCACCCTACCTCTTGAAGCTGCACTTAAAATAGTGAAGTCTCTAACACTTTACTCCCATACAACAGTTTCAACTATGGAACTATCTTTAACTTTTTAGTTAAAAATAAAAAAAAAACCGAACTGCTACCTTGCCTTCTATTACATACAGTTTCACACCAGCCATCATCCCAGGTTCTCCATAACTCTTCACCGCCAGTTGTAATAAATACCAGTTACTTTTCTCTCTCAATAACCGCATTCCGCAAGCTTTTGTCACGTGTCCCATCCCCTTTATAACACCTCCCGTTCATCACTTGTGGGGTCAGCCGTCCTAGAGAAAATTTATGACAAAGAAAAATTCTCTCCATAGAATTCTAGTAGTACTTTGTGTCTCTAACAAATTCTGTGTGTTTTTATTTTATTTTTTTATTTTGGTACTCGGGCGGAAAAGCAAAGCGATTTCTTTTGTATGATGAGGTTGTCAGCCTCATGCACAACCCCATCATAGTCAGTTTATACGACATTCATGAGAGATCAGTAGTCGTGTTTTAAATGGACTCTCTCTATCTATCATCTATCTTTCTCTCAATCTCTCTCAGTATCTATCTATCTATCTATCTATCTATCTATCTATCTATCTATCTATCTATCTATCTATCTATCTATCTATCTATCTGTCTGTCTGTCTGTCTGTCTGTCTGTCTGTCTGTCTGTCTGTCTATCTATCTATCTATCTTTCATCATCTGTCTGTCTGTCTGTCTGTATATCTATCTCTCGCTCTCTCTCCACCCCATTATCTTCCTTTAAACGCTTTCCGCGATCGTATTTCTACTTCTTCTTCTCCTCCTTCTTCTTCTCCTCATCCTCCTTTTCTTCTTTTTTTCTTCTTCTTTTCTTTTTCTTCTTCTTTTCTTTTTCTTCTTCTTCTTCTTTTCTTTTTCTTCTTCTTTTCTTTTTCTTCTTCTTCTTCTTTTCTTTTTCTTCCTGTTCTTCGTCTACTTCTTCTTCTTCTTTCTTTTTCTTCTTCTTCTTTCTTTTTCTTCTTCTTCTTTTCTTTTTCTTCTTCTTCTTTTCTTTTTCTTCTTCTTCTTCTTTTCTTTTTCTTCTTCTTCTTCTTTTCTTTTTCTTCTTCTTTTCTTTTTCTTCTTCTTTTCTTTTTCTTTTCTTTTTCTTCTTCTTTTCTTTTTCTTCTTCTTTTCTTTTTCTTCTTCTTTTCTTTTTCTTCTTCTTCTTCTTTTCTTTTTCTTCTTCTTTTCTTTTCTCCTTCTTCTCCTTTTCTTCTTCTTGTTGTTCTTCTCCTTCTTTTTCTTCTTCTTCTTCTTCTTCTTCTTCTTCTTCTTCTTCTTCTTCTTCTTCTTCTTCTTCTTCTTCTTTTCTGTTTCTTCTTCTTCTTTTTCTTCTTCTTTTCTGTTTCTTCTTCGTCTCCAATTTCTTCTTCTTGTTCTGCGTCATATTTTTCTTCTTTCTCTTCTTTATTTATTTTATTTATGTATTCTTCTAGAAGACAGCTACTTAACCTGTGCCCACGGGCTTCGTGTAGAGAATTTACGAGGTCTGTGTACATAACCTAAAATATAAAATATACAATTTTAAATCATGTATACATGAACATTTTTTTTTCCTAAGAAGGAGTCCGTAGCATTCACCAAACAATCAAAGGGGTCCATGTCACAAACAAGTTTAAGAATCCCTCTAAAGACAGCTTTTCAAGATGTTAATACATTAGACCAGGAATAGTGTAAGTAAAATACAAGAACAGAACAAGGGAAGAAAAACAAAAGAGATTCGGGCCGAGAATCTAACCAGATTAGTTATCTATCTACTAGTGTAAAAGCACGTCATAAGACGGGAATTAAATTCAAAAGCACCAATACCTAATGGCAATTTTACGAGTACTTATTCAAAAGTATTTTGAAAAAACCACTGTGCATCACCACAGTACTCGAACTACGTAGCAGCAGCAAGGATCCCAATGTGTGTATACGTGATCACACATTCTATAAATATTTTTGTGCACACGGTCATTTGCGCATTCTTCTTTGGTAAGTGTTACTATTTTCGGGAGAGTACATATAAGGGAAACAATACAATTAATGTCTAACTTTTAACCAAAGTTGCGTCCCTTAGCGTTACGCACTGACAGAAAAAGCTGGGATTTTATAAATAGGATATCTATTGTGAATTTTCTAACACTTCACTCACTTACAGCAGTATCTGATATGGGACTATGGGCCTACCTTTACCTAAACATCACAACCATCATCATCACTCCCATTGTAGCTCCATCTGGAGCATGAAGCTACCATAACAGTTGGTCCCATTATCGGAAGCCTTCACCAAAACATTCATGCGTTTTTGCAGACACCGGTTTATATAGCCATTTCTGTTGTATGATGGGGTTGCCAGTCTTATGCACAACCTCACACTAGACGGTTTATACGACATGCATGAGAGATCAATAGTCTTCCCGACGACTACACGGGGCCCATTATGTTTCCTTAGACGTCTGCAAAATATGTATGTAAATTTACATTTTATCCACTAAAAAAAAAACAAATTATGCGTAGTGTGTGTGTGTCTGTGGTTTTTTTAAATTATATTTTAATTTCCGCCTGTTGTTATATACCGTTATCTTGTAACCCTAGGTACCGAGTGCATCAGTTCATTCATTCATTTCCTTTTTCGCTCCTTTTGGAGTATGGATCACAGCTGCAGCGACGCCCTCACAGGAAGCCTACACTGAAGCCACACGCTTCTGCAGCAGTGGTTGCTGTAGGTAAAGGATCCCGTTACACGCCCATTGAGGCATATTTGGGAATATGGTGTTAGGCCTATATTTTCTCGACCATCGGCACACTAGGGGTAGTTTCTGTAGCAAGTTTAACAAATTAGGTAAACCTACCCACCACAACAATATTTATACAATGTGTGATTCCTGTATATAATCATTGGGATCCTCGCTGGTGCTACGATGTTCGTTCACTGTGCTGAGATCGTTCTTGTGTGATCTAAGGAAGGAGATCGGAGCACTGATGGAGTTGTCCGTGTGCAATGAAGATGGTCCTTAAAACCAAACCAAACTAAACCAAACCAAACTAAACCAAACCAAACTAAACTAAACCAAACTAAACCAAACTAAACCAAAGCAAACTAAACTAAATTAAACCAAACTAAACCAAACTAAACCAAACTAAACTAAACCAAACTAAACCAAACCAAACTAAACCAAACCAAACTAAACCAAACTAAACCAAACTAAACCAAACTAAACCAAATCAAACCAAACTAAACCAAACTAAACCAAACCAAACTAAACCAAACTAAACTAAACCAAACTAAACTAAAACAAACTAAACTAAACCAAACTATACCAAATCAAACCAAACCAAACCAAACTAAACCAAACTAAACCAAACCAGGAAGCTGTCATTGTGGAATTATTAAATAGAAGGTAATCTATCCATCAGAAGTAGACCCTCTTGAACACATCTGTTAACAACCTTCAGCTATTTGAGCATTATATCATAAAACCAGTCTTAGAACAGTCTATAATTCAGGTAACAGAAGCCGCAGGGCTGTACGGTTTCACAAGTCCTATTTATATAAAAAAAGAAAGAAAAAGAAGACATCAGACAGGTGTCAGTCAGTAGTGGCCTGGTAGCCACAAACTTCTTAGGACAAAGGCATTTACCTGTACAGGAAGTAAACAAGCTCTTAGGGAGAGAAAACATACTCTTAGTGCTACATATAGTACACAAGAAAAAAACATGCCTATATTTTTTTTTAAAAATTGTCCGTTTGGCTAAGGAGTTCGAACTCTTACCTCTCGTAACCGCGTAGCCAGTCGTACGCTGTATTATTTAAAAAAAAAAAAAAATATGCCTATATTTAAAAAAAAAAATTTGTCCGTTTGGCTAAGGAGTTCGAACACTTACCTCTCGTAACCGCGTAGCCAGTGGTACGCTGTATTAAAAAAAAAAACAGGAAGAAAAAACCGAAACAAAGATGAGTTACCTATGTACAGAGGAGAAGAGCTTCCAAGAGTGACTCAGTAATGTTAAAAAGGTCAAAGGTAGCAGATACTGCCGTAGGGAAGGGAAGTGTAAGAGACTTCACTATACTAGGTCCAGCATCGAGAGGTGGGGGTGACCTGTTCCCCTCCTCGCTGCATTTTCCTTCACTAACTCAACGAGCAGGGTCTCGTACCCATTTACAGCTGGGTAGACTGGAGCGTATCGGTCACGTGATTCGAACCAGCGCTCCAACCACTTTGTCAATCGGACACTCTCAGTAATGTACTGACTTACTTAGTCGTCCTTCTTCTATCCTGGTGTGTGAGAGGTTTGCCCGAGAGAACGTCACACTATCCTATGGCCTGTCTTCCTCCTGGCCTGTCTTCCTCCTGGCCTGTCTTCCTCCTGGCCTGGTTTCAATTTAGTCCTCGATACTTCAGAGATTGGACATTAAATCCACAGAGGGCGAGAATATGAAGGCAAGAAAAAAGGTTGTCACATTTAGAAAGTTATTCTGACTGAAAATGAAGAGAAGGACGAGAGGCCTCGAGCATACCTGTGAACTAAAGAGAGTGGCAGACAGGCGAGATGAGTGGAAATGTGTGGTCACTGGCTAGATTCCGCAGCCAGTCTAAAGTAAAGCTAATCTGACCTCCTTTATTACAACCGCAGTAGTCTGTATGTCACCATTGGAGCTTGAAAAAATGCAAAGACACAATAAAAGTTGGCACCTATTCAGGAGATCAAGAAGACATTGTCGCTATTCTTCCTTGGAATAAACGTTAACAGAATTCACATTCCTCCCGTATGAGACTTGGGTCGTTAGAGAAACATCTCTGCCGACAGCAGGGAATACCTGAAGATCAGGAGTGTCTTATTTCAGATTACCGATAAAAAATTGAGGGTTTGACCTCTTCACTTTGTTAGTGAGATTATCCTCACTACTACTCCCGACTACGACAACCTTTGGAGCTTGTGGACGTAGTACGGCCACCTTTAACGCCATCATGGACAGGTGATGTCTGCAGAAGCTAATACCTGGTGTGAACGCGAGTGCGAGATGTGAGCTCATTGGCAATACTCTTTTGTCATTTTATATCGACGACAAAAGAGACTTTGAAAGGTGTGTTTGTAGGTTATGGATCTTTGGAATGAGCTTAGGATGGGAGCGTTTTTATGGAGCCCACCTTTGAGCGTTCCATTGACAGAATGGTTTAGTGCTTGCTCCTCGTGAAAAAGGGTCGTGTTCAAACCCAGTTTGCGCTATTCACTAGTATAAAGGTGAAGGAAGTTCCATAGCTGATGCTGACGTAGGGGAGTGAAGTGTTAGAGACTTCACGAGAGGTGGGGTAACCAGTTCGCTTCCTCGCTGTCTGTTCCTTCTCTAACTCTAAGAGAAGAGTCAGGTACCCATTTACAGCTGGGTAGACTGGAGTGTGTCAGTACCGTGATTCGAACCCGTCACCTTTGCCGCGAGAGACAAGCGCTCTACCCACTCTGTCAATTGGACACCTGTCTACCCAGTTGTAAAAATGGGTCCCTCCCTCTGTTCTTTAGTTATGGAAGGCAAAGGCATTGAGAAAGGGAACTGCTCATAACACTGAAATCTAATATAGTAAAGTCTATAAAATTTCACTCTCCTACGGGAGTATAGCATGAGGCTATCTTTCACTTTACAGGGATGAGAAACCACAAGAACTCATTAACTCATAATAATAAGATTTCCCAACTGCAAGAGTTTGTGATATGGCGCAGACGTCCTCAAGGGGGGTCATCTGAAGTTGTTGTACATGTTCCATAATCATCGTCTCCCCATGGGAGCATAGGCCTTCAACAAACGTAAACCAAGTCTTAAAGAGAGTGACAGACTGACGAGATGAGTGGAAGTGCGTGGTCACTGGCTAGATTCCGCAGCCAGTCTAAAGTAAAGCTAATCTTATAGTCTTCCCATGTCTTCCTATAATGAAACCAGTATAAAAGACGAGAGAGAGGAAGGGCAGAATGTCAGACGGGCCTGCGTGCCCAATTCTCAACCCTTTGAAAATAAAGTTCGTTCGTTCGTTCGTTCCTTACCCCTTTCATGTCTGTTTCCACTTCTCTTCTCCAGGCCCGTGCTCCATAAAGATCAACCAGGGGAGACGGAGTGGGTAAGAGGTATGGCGCCCGCCTCGAATTCTAAAGGCACCGGTTTCGATTCCCAGTTGAAGGAATATAATTTATCGAATTTTTTTTTTTTTCCAGAAGCAGTAGTCCTAATGATGTCATGCTCCCCCCTCCTGATCACCTGGGTAGTGAGATTGGATACCTAGCCTTATCGGATAAGGGCGAAAAAATAGGATGTTCCATGTGGAAGTTGCGCACGTTAAAAATCCCACGGCAGTTGGAAATCGTAAAGAGAAGGGCATTCGGCCGCTGCCCTAGCAAAATTTTTAAAAAAATTAGAAACCTACCCACCACAAAAATATTTAAATAATGTGTGATTCCTATATACACACATTGGGATTCTCACCGGTGCTACGGAGTTCATGCATTGTGCTGAGATCCTCCTCATGTGATCTAAGGGAAGAGATCGGAGCACTGATGGAGTTGTCCATTTGAAGACAGTCCGTACAATCAAAACCAACCGACAACATTCAAGGATCGACAAGTTGAGAAATGGAAAATCACTAGACTTTATTGACACTTCCTTCCCGCGCCCCCCGCTTTTTAAAATAAAAAAAATGTATCACTTTTGTGTGACAGGTCCACATCCGCCTTTCCTAATTTTTCAAGTGGAAGCACACGAAGTAGAGCATTCTGTGGAATTAATCATTTATTACTCTTGTAATGGCGTTGCAGGCTGTGGGATTTCAATGTCAAATCGTAAAAAGATTCGTTCGTATACCATTCATGAAATCATAAACACGGAATTCTCTTTATTGAAATAGCTATTTAGACCAGTCTAATGGAGTCTGGCTTTTAACTGCGTATGAAATGTCTTCCTTACGCAATAGTCGAATATATGCTTTGTATTTTATCTGTTTTTTTTTCCCTGTGTATTTCCCTTGGGTGTCCTGGGAGGCAAATGAAGAATCGGGCCAGAGGCACCCCTAAAGTATTTGGCACCCGGGGCGTATCCTACCTTTAGCACCCTCCCTAAAAAAGAAACACACTTGCAAGTATATTTTTAACAGTAAGCACTATCATAATAGTGTCCAATTGCACCTTCTTCCTCACTGTCACCCGGGGCGGACCGCCCCCTTCGTACCTCCCTTAGTACGCCACTGAATCGGGCTACTGCCCCCTTAGGTAAGTCATTTGAGATTTCTTCTTCTTCGTAGTCTCTCAGACGTCTACCTTAATGAATTCAAATTAAGCAGCAGTCAGTTTGCTATTTGAATCTCCATAGAGCTTTTCCACGAATGGTACTGGTGTCGGCCATATGACCTTTCCCTGTTCTACATAAGTTGGGCATCTTTGAGATGATTGATGTGGTTTTTTTTTTTTTTTAATGGGGAAGGCAACTTATTAAGTGAAATAAATTACTACAGAAACCAATTTACTGTTACAATTACTGCAAGGTCACCTGGATGTTTTGATGTCGGGCGTAATTAATTTTGACAAAGCTCGAAACAGTGTTGATGTTAGGTTATAGCTAGCTGTAACGTAAATATGGATAGCCAGTCTGGCAATACGGGGTAACAAGGCAAACCTTGTCTGCTGTCATCGTCATCAACCATGATCTCTTCAGATAAAGTTGCTTTTTTCTTTTTGTTGATGTTTGTAATGGGATTTTTATATTCCTCCAAAAAATGACCTGTTATATCGTATCTGAAATCTTATACACTGGATTCATTCTTTTTTATTGCCCGCGCCATTAATATATTCCAAAACATTTTTTGGTTTCACGGTTCACTGTACGGAACTGTCTCTATGACCTGCGGTTGAATGTGCATTGTGTTCCCGAGTCTTAAAAAACTGGACGGCAAAGTGCTGTTAAAATGTCGCCTTTGTGTTTTTTTTTTTTTTTTCCGGAGAGGTTATAAAATTCTTTTTCTGTTATTTTCTGAAGCGAAGAGAAATCAGAGACGACAGGCATGTGAATGATATGTCGAATGCGTTGTGGGCTGTCGTGAAATATTCTAATCCACATATATAAATTATCAGGTAAATATAAAGCCTAACAAATAAATTCTAATAAAGAAAAGAGCAATGGTAAAGAACAGTGCTGTCACAATGGCTGTACGCAAAATCCCCTTTGTTTTATGCTTCGTCTGCAAATTGTAACGCTTTCACGTTGATAGTAAAAGCCTACTATATTATTACCCGCTTTCTTCAATGAAACATGTACTAAACTTGAGATACGCAAGCTGAAACAATGACCTAAATTTAATATTTCATTCATCCCATACACAGCGTAACTAAAAGACAGATAAAGCAGGATAGAGAGAAGGGAGAGGCAGAAAGCCGAACGCATGCAAAATTAAACACGCGTTTCGCTATTAATGCCACCCCAACAAGCGTAACGCGATACACAATTACTACTATCACGCGTGTAAGGCCACATGCACTAACTTTTTCGGACGGACAGTGATAAAAACACTAACCTTCCCAGAGTTAGGTTTTAAAATCACGAAAAACGCTTATTAGAAAAGATAACATTAGATGGGTTTACGTTTGAAAACATTACAGTACCCAGACAGCACATCTTCGAAACAGGAGGTAGAAGAAATTGCATATTTTGAACGCAGCCACTTAGCTCTTTTAAATTTGTATATTTGGGTTCCTTAGGGCTTGCTGACAAAGAATATGTAAAACGTTACGCAAATAGTCTAGGAATTAACAAGTTATAACCAAAATAAAATAGTGGGGATGCCTGACAGCATGAAATCATTTCTGCTCATAAAATTTTTTTATAACGTGTTTGAAAAAACCTTACGTACGGAAATAGCCTACCATGTAAACTCCAAATTGATTGGAGCGCAACAAATATAAGACTAAACACGATTGGTCGGACTATAAATACTATCTTTGGTTGTTAGGGGAGACGTAGGAAGGTAAAATTTTTTCAAACACTTGTCGAAACGTGGCTCCATTGGCCAGACTCGCTGATATAATCACTTAGGAGCGTTAGTTCGAGACCACTAGTTCAAATAAGCTTGATAAAGCAACAGTGCGTTGAAGCCAGCTCATATTTTTGCTAAATAAAAGCCTGGAACATAAGCAGATGGGAATTTGTGCCAGAATTCATTGCTAGTCAACGTATCTGTGTTTATTTCCATGAATTGTGGTAAGCTTGAAACATTCAGTATCTTTTAATGACAATTGAATGTGAATTGTTAATTTATGCCTGTATATATGTGTAGTTCAGTAGCAAACATGATGTAAAGCCTATAATGCTCCAGCCTGAACAGAAGGTGTCGGAGGAAAGTAAAACGGCATGGAATGGCCAAACAGTACACTGACACCTAGATGATTGACTAGAAAGAAATAATGCTGGAAGTGCAGAGGCGTAGTAACCATTAAGGAGGTTAATACTGGTATAAAGTATTTCAGATGAAGCTGACAGTTGGCCTAACGCTCTGAACTCAATGTTTGTGATGTATTGTGCTCAGTGTAGAACTAGAGTATCAATTAGTTATGAAGTAGAAGGTACATCCTTCTTGTTTTCAGGGACCGTGGTCTTGATGGTATTGAGCAGCACCTGGTCAGAGCTTTGCTGAATCCAGAGTCGGACAGCATACTCCTTGGTCCATTTAGCTATCAGTGAGGTGTCTCCAGAGCCCAGGGGAGAAATCGAGCAGAGGAGTCTTTTCCTGCCGCCATCACGCAAGATAAGCTGATGTGGCCAGCTGAGCTCAACATTATGTACCCCCATCTTAAAATGACATTGTAAAATAAACTTAAGAGGGGAATTAAATTGTTTTAATATCAGGAACTGAGAACATCTCCAATACTAGTTCCAATAAAGACAAACTATTGAAGTCATGATGACAAATACCAACAGAGCTTGAACAAAACAAAACCAGTATTACCTCATATTACTACTACACAACTGACACACATAGGATACTTTTAATAATATATGTCACTACAATATTCATATTGATAAATTCTGTACATATAACTTGTAATTAAAATTGATTGTGATTCCTGGTTCCCTTTGTATTTGAATCAGGACACATATTCATTCATGACAGCAATGAATACATATTGTTATTTGAAAAGTTATCAGTGACTCCTTTAAGATATCCTTTAGAGTGTTATATGTATGTGAGTGTCACAGTGTTGTCAAGTGTGGTGGAATAAATTAAATTGTTTATCTGTCTGTTGTTGTTTTGACTTACACTTCATCATACACATACCCTAGACATATAACGTAGTCATCACACTATTCCAGAATAATTCTGACTGAGATATATATATATGTGGCAGCAAGTAAGGTTATCTATAATACACTACTCTTATTAGATATAGATACCTTCACAGCTGATCTCAGTCAGTACACTAAGTCCCCTATAAATATTTATAACATCCCACTTCACCACATATATTGGGGTCTCGCTCTTGGGATTTTGAATCTTTCCCTATTAAAAATATTGGGGGTAATTCACTTCAGGGAATATAAGAATTAAAAGGTATCCTTGGGTGGAATTAAATAAGGTTGAGCTCACGGTGCCTGTGTTGTCCATTAGATATATATTTAGAGATTGAATTGTTGGTTAGACATTGTATAAATTTACCTGATAGACAATGGCGGACCTGGCCAAATTTCGATCTGCTGCTGTTCAGACTGCAAAAGAGTTAGGATTAGATGGGCAAGTTATGGTTGCCTATGTCACTACGGAATGTGACAAATTTATTGAACGCGAAGAAAGAAGGTTTGAAGCCGAAAGAAAGTTAGAGGCTGAAAGGGAAATTAAGAAGTTACAATTTGAGGCGGAGGCTGAGACTAAGAGGTTGCAGATTGAGGCTGAGGCTAAGAAATTGGAGCAGAAGAAAGAAGATTGACTGCAGAAAGGGAAGAGAAGAAATTAGCTGCAGAAAGGGAAGAGAAGAAATTAGCTGCAGAAAGGGAAGAGAAGAAATTAGCTGCAGAAAGGGAAGAGAAGAAATTAGCTGCAGAAAGGGAAGCAGAAGATAAAAGATTACAAAGGGAACATGAGTTACGACTAAGGGAGTTTGAGTTTCAAGGCCATGCTCCTGAAAATGGTGCCAGTCCCTTTGCCTCTGATGCCACTGCTAGCCAAGGAGCCTCAACCTCAGCTATGAATTTTCATTTAGATCATTTTGTTGAGAAAGACGATGATATAGAGAGCTACCTAAATAGGTATGAACTATTAGCTACCACGTATGGGTTAGAGAGAGAAAGGTGGAGCTTAAAGTTATCTCAGGGACTTCGTGGGGCAGCTTATGAAGTTTTTGCAAAAATGAGCAGAGGTGATCAGGAAAATTATGACATGCTAAAGCAGGCTCTTTTGTTAAGATATGAAAAGAATGCAGAATTTTATAGGAAAAAATTTAGGAATGCTAAACTACTGTCAGGTGAAACCTATCACCAGTTCTCTGCACGAATAGAGACATACTTGGAGAAATGGACTTCTCTGGGGAAAACCCAAGATCTTAAGGAAATGGTCCTTATAGAGCAATTAAGAGAGTCCATGGCTCCAGACCTGAGAAAGTTTCTCATGGAACAAGGTGCAGAGAGGCTGGGTGAGTTGCTAAATGTTGCTGAAAGGTATCAAGCAGCTCAAGCAGAGGTAACAGGTAATAAAAAGAAACAAGTGGATAACTTTAGGGCACCACAGAACTTTAATAAATTTGATCCTAGGGATCAAAACAAAGGTAAGCACCAATTTGATAGGCCACGGTATGAAAATAAAAATAAATTCCCACAATTCGATGAAAGGAAATATGATGAAAGAAAATCTTTCAACCAAGGAAAAAGGTGGTGTAAGAATTGTCAGATGGACAATCATGACACTGACCGTTGCAGAAGGAAACCTGTGTATATGGCAACCCTTCAGGTCAGGTCGACCTCAAGACAGGAGGAGGATATTATGTTAGATACCACTCCAGAAGAGATGAGGAAGGCACAGGCTGGGGATAAAACACTCAAGCCTTGTTTCAGAAAATTGTCAACTTGTCATACAACTCCAGGCAAGGGAGATTTTTACATGAAAAACAAGTTGATGTATAGGAAGACTGGAGCTAGATCCAAAGGTCAGGGACAGCTGGTACTTCCTAAAAGATATAGGGCAGACTTAATAAGGAGCCTACATGTGAAACCAGATGGGGACCATGAGAAGATAGGTACCATCATTCAAAAGGTGGCTCACAATTATTATTGGCCCAAAGCAAGATGGGACATTGAGAATTTTGTAGAAAGGTGTAGCATAGCACATGAGGGAACACCCACAAGTGGGAACATGGATCAGGACCTGGACACGCCACGGGGCAAAATTAGGCCTGATAATAAAAAGAAAAATAGATTTGATAAAGTGGACCAAATGGAATGGGAAGCCCCTTTTCACGGACAAGCTTCACTTAACTGTTTTACAATGGCCACTATGCGGAGAGTGCAAAAAGATGTCTTACCCCAGGATAAGCCGAAAATCCCTCAATCGGACTTAAACAAACTGGAGGAAGAGGATGTAGAGAGGAAATCTCTCATCAAGAATTTTAAGTGGGGAGAAAGCCCCAAAAGAAAAATTGGTAGCGGTCGTTTTGTGAATGATAATTCTGGGAGGAAAAATCATCACTATAAAGCTTCGAGTGGAAGAGACCATACCGGTGCATGGACAAATAGGTCCACACAATTAAAGGTCCATATGTAGCTTTGTTAAGAACGTGGACTGATGAAAAGGCAGAGGAAAACATTACATCTTCATACCAATATGTGAATGAGCTGACCACTCGTTTAAAAACTGGCTGGAAACTTGCCAATGAAAATTTGAAACAAGCCAGGAAGAAACATGCTGCCTATTATAACAGGAAGGCGAAAGACAGAAATTTGGCTGTGGGAGAGAAAGTACTGCTTCTTTTGCCCGGGAGTCAGAATAAGTTACAAATTGGATGGCAGGGTCCATATACAGTTCTAGAGAAGGTGTCTAGAACAAATTATAAGATAGATAAGAAGGGGAAAGAAAAAATCTATCATGTGAATCTCCTGAAGAAATATTTGGAAAGAGAACATCAGGAAGAGACACACTTGTTGACCTTGTCCATCGCCATGGAGATGAAAAAGGAACCACTTTCATCATTTGAATATCCATTACACCCCTGTGAGACAGCAGCACAGGTGAAAATCAGTACACATTTAACGAAAACTCAGAAAGAGAGAGTGCAACAGGTTCTAAATAATCATGCAGAGGTGTTAACAGACCGACCAGGGCATACAAACCTATTGGAATATGATATGAAACTGATAGACCCCACACCTGTCTGTATGAAACCATATTCGATTCCGTTTGCTAAGGAGAAAGCTTTGAAGGAAGAGATAGACTATCTGTTGAAGGAAGGAATTATTTCGCACAGTGAATCTTCGTATAGTTCCGGTGTTGTACTCTTAAGGAAGCCCTCTGGAGAACATAGACTCTGTATAGATTACAGGAGACTGAATGCTATTACAGAAGGACAGGTGGATCCATTGCCGGATACAAATCAGCTGTTTGCCAGACTAAATAAAGCTAAATATTTCTCAAAAGTGGATCTGAGTAAAGGATACTATCAGATTCCAGTAAAACCTGAGATCAGACAAAATTGTTGGATGTAAACATTTCGGAGGAACGTAATGAATCCCTGAGTTGCCTCTTTGATTGAGGATATTCCGAATGTTTCATACAGGATAATAAGAAGATTATGGGATCCACTACGAAAACTCTGCTATCACCAGGTATATGTTATCTCCTCATAACGTACATTTTGAGGGAAATATAATGTTCTCTGGACATGTCATTGCGCAGACTCAGAGAAGAGAAATGGTGAATACGGGTTGCGAAGCAGCATTAAGACAAGCACTCACACTTGCGGCTGTTCAGTAACATAACCGAAATATATTATTGGTTGTAGAAGTCTGAGGCAGATTTCATGAGTAGTGCCTACTCTGAATGGACCCAACTACATAAAACCATGATAGCACCACAGCAGAGTAAAGTCAAGTTGACTTACATTTATCTATGTGTATATAGAATAAAGGACTGACATGGGATGTCTGTTTTAAGAGGGGAGGTGTCGTGAAATATTCTAATCCACATATATAAATTATCAGGTAAATATAAAGCCTAACAAATAAATTCTAATAAAGAAAAGAGCAATGGTAAAGAACAGTGCTGTCACAATGGCTGTACGCAAAATCCCCTTTGTTTTATGCTTCGTCTGCAAATTGTAACGCTTTCACGTTGATAGTAAAAGCCTACTATATTATTACCCGCTTTCTTCAATGAAACATGTACTAAACTTGAGATACGCAAGCTGAAACAATGACCTAAATTTAATATTTCATTCATCCCATACACAGCGTAACTAAAAGACAGATAAAGCAGGATAGAGAGAAGGGAGAGGCAGAAAGCCGAACGCATGCAAAATTAAACACGCGTCTCGCTATTAATGCCACCCCAACAAGCGTAACGCGATACACAATTACTACTATCACGCGTGTAAGGCCACATGCACTAACTTTTTCGGACGGACAGTGATAAAAACACTAACCTTCCCAGAGTTAGGTTTTAAAATCCTGAAAAACGCTTATTAGAAAAGATAACATTAGATGGGTTTACGTTTGAAAACATTACAGTACCCAGACAGCACATCTTCGAAACAGGAGGTAGAAGAAATTGCATATTTTGAACGCAGCCACTTAGCTCTTTTAAATTTGTATATTTGGGTTCCTTAGGGCTTGCTGACAAAGAATATGTAAAACGTTACGCAAATAGTCTAGGAATTAACAAGTTATAACCAAAATAAAATAGTGGGGATGCCTGACAGCATGAAATCATTTCTGCTCATAAAATTTTTTTTATAACGTGTTTGAAAAAACCTTACGTACGGAAATAGCCTACCATGTAAACTCCAAATTGATTGGAGCGCAACAAATATAAGACTAAACACGATTGGTCGGACTATAAATACTATCTTTGGTTGTTAGGGGAGACGTAGGAAGGTAAAATTTTTTCAAACACTTGTCGAAACGTGGCTCCATTGGCCAGACTCGCTGATATAATCACTTAGGAGCGTTAGTTCGAGACCACTAGTTCAAATAAGCTTGATAAAGCAACAGTGCGTTGAAGCCAGCTCATATTTTTGCTAAATAAAAGCCTGGAACATAAGCAGATGGGAATTTGTGCCAGAATTCATTGCTAGTCAACGTATCTGTGTATTTCCATGAATTGTGGTAAGCTTGATATATTCAATATCTTTTAATGAAAATTGAATGTAAATTGTTAATTTATGCCTATATATATGTGTAGTTCAGTAGCAAACATGATGTAAAGCCTATAATGCTCCAGCCTGAACAGAAGGTGTCGGAGGAAAGTAAAACGGCATGGAATGGCCAAACAGTACACTGACACCTAGATGATTGACTAGAAAGAAATAATGCTGGAATTGCAGAGGCGTAGTAACCATTAAGGAGGTTAATACTGGTATAAAGTATTTCAGATGAAGCTGACAGTTGGCCTAACGCTCTGAACTCAATGTTTGTGATGTATTGTGCTCAGTGTAGAATTAGAGTATCAATTAGTTATGAAGTAGAAGGTACATCCTTCTTGTTTTCAGGGACCGTGGTCTTGATGGTATTGAGCAGCACCTGGTCAGAGCTTTGCTGAATCCAGAGTCGGACAGCATACTCCTTGGTCCATTTAGCTATCAGTGAGGTGTCTCCAGAGCACAGGGGAGAAATCGAGCAGAGGAGTCTTTTCCTGCCGCCATCACGCAAGATAAGCTGATGTGGCCAGCTGAGCTCAAAATTATGTACCCCCATCTTAAAATAACATTGTAACATAAACTTAAGAGGGGAAGTAAATTGTTTTAATATCAGGAACTGAGAACATCTCCAATACTAGTTCCAATAAAGACAAACTATTGAAGTCATGATGACAAATACCAACAGAGCTTGAACAAAACAAAACCAGTATTACCTCATATTACTACTACACAACTGACACACATAGGATACTTTTAATAATATATGTCACTACAATATTCATATTGAGAAATTCTGTACATATAACTTGTAATTAAAATTGATTGTGATTCCTGGTTCCCTTTGTATTTGAATCAGGACACATATTCATTCATGACAGCAATGAATACATATTGTTATTTGAAAAGTTATCAGTGACTCCTTTAAGATATCCTCTTAGAGTGTTATATGTATGTGAGTGTCACAGTGTTGTCACGTGTAGTGGAATAAATTAAATTGTTTATCTGTCTGTTGTTGTTTTGACTTACACTTCATCATACACATACCCTAGACATATAACGTAGTCATCACACTATTCCAGAATAATTCTGACTGAGATATAAATATATGTGGCAGCAAGTAAGGTCATCTGTAATACACTACTCTTATTAGATATAGATACCTTCACAGCTGATCTCAGTCAGTACACTAAGTCCCCTATAAATATTTATAACATCCCACTTCACCACATGGGCTTTGTCTTCATTTTCTTATGTGTTCTTTACGGAGCAATGCGCTACTGTTATAACTGGTTCCCTTGCACCAAGCACCATTTAGGGTCCTCTAGCAAGCACTACTTTCCGTTGCCTACTTATTGCTGGCGTCCCCGGGACGTTCGAATCACCCGGGCGACACTTACGCCTCTGATCATGACACATCAAGACTCTGGAGAAGTTAAGATTGATAAAACGAACAGGCGCGGTATATTCTGCTTAGAAACTTCATATTGTAACGTAGACTCCGATTGGTTAAGCCATTTCAGTGCTTTTCTTTCGCATCATTGTTATTGGGTTCGAAATTTGGTAGCGTCACGCTCCAGTCTACCCAGCGGTAAGTGGGCACCTGACTCTGCTTTTGATGAAAGCAAAAGGGAAGGCAAAAGGCAGGGAGGAAGGGTACTGGTCACACCACCTCGTAAAAATCTAGTGTGGGGAAGTCTCGTAATACTTCATTCCACTACCGCAGTATCTGCTATGTGACTACCTTAACCCTTTTTTAACCTTTTAATCACAGGTAATTCTTTGCTCCTAAAATCTTTTGTTTGTGTTCGTTTATAATTGTATTAATCCTAATTTTAATATTTATAGCTCCCACTTCTCTCCTTCAGTCTCACACATTTGTTTGTTTGGTAGACTTCCATAACCTCCATCCCTTTTTCACATCATTTTAACGTCTACTTTTCATCGATCTTCTTTCTTCGTGTTCATCCTTTCTTGTGTTCGTCTGTCGACCTTCTCTTTCATGTCCGTTGTCTTGTTTCCTATTCATCAGTTTACCCTATGTTTCAAATCCTTTTACCACCAGCTATTCATTTTACCATCAACTATTCACCCCTTAACTTACAACTATCCACGATATCACGCCAGATCACAAGGTCTGTAATATTAAGACATACGCCCTAATATAACCAACGGAGCCTGTATCTTGGATGAATGGAGCGCGCCAAAACGAAGCAAAATCCCCATTGATAAAATATCCCTTAACTTTGTTTAGCCCCCGGTGCACTCTCTTTTTTCATCCTCTTACATTTTGCTAAACATTGGTTTCCCCGGATGAACTTCTTGATTTGTTTACACACAGATTGATTACGTCTAACTTTCCAACACACTTTGACAAATATTTATACAAATTGACAACAGTAAACCCGACAAAAATTTCTCACGTGCCTTAAGCCAGGGGTTCTTAGCCTTTCTTGTGCCACGGACCCCTTTAATTGTCCGATGAAGGCTACAGGCCCCTTAGATTGTCTGGTGAAGGCTACAGACCCCTTTGATTGTCAGGTAAAGGCTACATACCCCTTTGATTGTCCGGTAGAGGCTACAGACCCTTTTGATTTTCCGGTGATGGCGTTACAGACAACTTTGATTGCTCGGCGACTGCTACAGACCCCTTTGGTTGTCCGGTGAAGACTACAGACCCCTTTGATTGTCCGGTGAAAACTACATTTCCCTTTGATCGTCCAGTGAATGCTACAGACCACTTTGATTGTCCGTTAAAGACTACGGACCCCTTTGATTCTCCGGTGAATGCTACAGACTCCTTTGATTGTCTGTTGAAGGCTACAGACCCCTTTGATTGTCCGGTGAAGGATACAGACCCCTTTGATGTCTGTTGAAGGCTACAGACCCCTTTGATTGTCCGGTGAAGGATACAGACCCCTTTGATTGTCTGGTAAATGCGACAGACCCCTTTGATTGTCATGTGAAAGCTACAGACACCTTTGATTGTCATGTGAAAGCTACAGACCCCTTTGATTGTCCAGTGAATGCCACAGACCCCTTTGATTATCCGTTAAAAGCTACAGACCCCTTTGATTGTCCAGTGAATGCTACAGACCCCTTTGATTATCCGTTAAAAGCTACAGGCCTCTTTGATTGTCCGGTGAATGCTATAAACCCCTGTGATTGTCGGGCGAAGGCCACAGACCCCTTTGAATGTCCCGTGAAGGCTACAGACCCTTTTTGTTTGTCCGGTGTATGCTATAGACACCTTTGATTGTCCGGTGAAGGCTAAAAACCCCTTTGATTTTTCGATGAAAAGGCTTCAGACACGTTTGCTTGTCCAGTGAAGGCAGTGTAGATAGACCCGTTCTTTGAAAAAATCTACATGCATAATCAAAATGTGTGCATACAGATACTATATTTTATTACAAAGCGTTATAAGCTTACATATCATAATCATTCTGAAATACAAAAACAGTATGTAAAAAGAATATATTTCTTTAAAAGCAAAAATTTTGTGATAATTTTCCAAGTAAAAATTTTGGTGGAAATAAAATTCAGATTTGTAGTTTATGTACACAGACCCGCTAGAATCCATTCATAGACTCCAAAGGTGTCCGTGGACTCCAGATTAAGAACCCCCACTCAAGTCGAAGACTCTTATTTGGTGATAAGAAACTCACATCAAATTTATTGCGCCTTTCTATAACCAGCGTTGCCACTCCTAGGTGGATTCACCTAGATCTAGGTTGTTTTTTTTTGGTCCCGTCTAGGTGTCATTTTCCTTCATAAGTTGAAAAACGCCACCTAGATTTCGCCAAATATTTGCCGAAATCGCCCCAAAGTAGCCCCAAAATAACCCAAGTCGCCGATGTCTAAGTTTTTTTTTCTTCAAAATTTCGAGTGGCAACGCTGACCTTAACCACACATGTGTTACCAGAGGGCGCTGTTCTAACCAAATCGTTTGCGTTCAGAATAATCGACTGATTATTTTTTGTCATTGGAAAATTTGCATTGAAACGACTAATGTATTTCACGGCTGTTTGCCAGCGATCTTTTAGTTATTTCCCCTTTTTCGCCGACCGCGCTATTTATAGCCCACTTGACAGAGGTCACGTGGTCAACTTCCTTATGGGAAAACATGTGGCGATGTTTACTTTTGATAGGGCTTAATTAATGCTTTTAGGCTACTTTATTATTATAAATACCGGCTTTAATTTTGCGTAAAGCTAGACTAGAAATGTTAGAGTAAATTTTAGAACAAGAACAAACATTTTATCACAATTAGAACAGAAGATATAATAGTCTGAAATAGTGTAAAATTTACGTTTTTTTTATATTTTGTTATGGTTTGTTTATAATGCAATTTTCACTAAATCGGTCACAATCAACATGCATAACAAATTACAGAAATCAAAAGTAGAAAACCTGCAGAAAATGGATATCAAAGTTTTGTTTTGGTTTCATGCGTCAAACATTAATTATTGAAACATTAAATTGCAAGTCCACATTTATTACCTTAAAATAACACACCCAATTGTCCCCAAAAACATGAGAGCTAACAATTATCTCAATCATACATCACGATGGTCATGTAAAAATGAGTATGGTCATGAGTAAAACGAAATGTTCAATTTAATAGATAAATAGGTGTATTTAATAAATACATCTATTAAATGATTTCCACACTCTGTTAATTCTGTCAATCTCAAGCAACAACTGCCATAATTTGCTCTAGCCCCAAAATTTCGCTCAATTATCATTCACACTTCCTTTTTTTTTATAGGATGAATCTGTACATTCACAGATGGAGAATTTTGTAACAAATGAGTTTCCATTATAAATTTTAATTGTGAAGTTATATTTTTAATACCGCTGGCGCGTCTTTCAATTTTCAATCTTCTCTGTTTTCTCTCCTGTGCCCACGTAAGACCTACTGTTTCCTTCATGGCTATTGCTAATTCTTTGGATATTCTAACTCTACTTTCAATGCCTGCTTTCCTGCAAATTTCCTGACGTGATGTTTCTGAACAGCGTTGTAGTTCATGTGCCTGCTGCAGGTCTAATGAATCAGTTGATGTTCCAGCAATATGTTTTCTAACAGTGTGGAGCAATTGAGATCGCTTACGTTTTGTTGGCGTTCTGGTGACTGATGTTTCTCTTCTATGTTTAATTAGTTTTTGTAGTACAATAGGCTGTCCTCTGGTTTTGCATTTTATGATATTACTTTTTGCTGTTTCTAGTTTTTTTCTAACAATGGATGTGAATAGGGGTTCTTCCTTTTGTGTTAGTGGTTGTGAAGGTGGCTTAGCAAGTAACTGTTGTACTGTGATGTCGCTTTTGAAGACAGGCGAGGTGGATGTACTTGTCGTATGTATAACTGACTTGGTAGGTGTAGATGTGGCAACAAAAACTGGCATGCTAGGGTGAGTAGTGTTATCCACCTCCAAATGAATAATGGTATCGCCTTTAATGTGAGCTGGCACATCAACCTCCAGTTGAACAATATCATCACTAATGTGGGCAGGCACATCAACCTCCTACTGTACAGAGCTATCCTGACTACAGCTAATTGACTGACTACAAACTAACTGACTGACTACAGCTAAATGACTGACTAGACATGGAGGGGTCAGAAAGAACATCACAGGGGATAGAGCAGCTTTTTGTTTTTAAAACACCAAAAGATGTCTTTGCAACATAATTGCACAGTTGACATTCACTTATAGTTAAATTATGGTTTTAGTCTTTCCAGATGTGCTGACTGTTTTCCGATAGTAACTTGGCTGTTTCAAGACACTTCTCATTATGCCTCCTTTTTGAGTTTTGTATTCGTAAGTAACACTTCTTACAAAATATAGTCGAATGCTGTGTGGGTTTAACATCTGTATACGTTAATTCCAAACACAAAGAACAGATCATTAACGTAATTAGAACAGTCCAGTGCTTTCTGAATTGAACGTGTTGTTTTGGAAGTTAATGCTCTCTTGCCACAGGCTCTGCACAGTGCACTGGCACAATTCATATGATGCAAAACAGTATGTTCCATTTCGTTGTTATGTAGTATAGTTTACTTGTGTATGTAGAAAGACAGAGGAATATTTGGGACTATCAAGTCTAACACCAGGATGTCGAATGCTTTATCTGTGAATGAAAGAAGATATACAAACAGTTACTTAGAATTCTTTGGCAGCCGTCGTGTGCACAGGATTGTCTACCAAAGAACACTAATGGAACAGTCCTTATCTCACACACAATTATAAAAAAAAATTCATATTATAAATACAAGATTAACAAAACTTGAAAGATAGAACAAAGTATGTGGAAGTAATCTATCTATAGATTTACATGTTTTTTTACGCTTATATACGTAGCTAAATATCATTATAAATTAATGAAAATGCAAAAACAGATGGTGCTTTACAAAAAGTTATTTTTGTACAACCATATTTAAGATTTGTGAGAATCAGGAATGCGTTTACAGTAATTTAAATGCTACAAAATCTGGTGACAATATGCTTGTTCTTGTAATGCCAAACTCACAAAATTGACTACCACACATTCTCAAGATATGAAACCAAAAAAAAAAGTACGTGGAAATAATCTTTAGCTTCCCTTCGAGAAGTCTTTATAATTATAAACTCAAACGAATGGGCCGATTTTTAGATATTAAATTAATAAAAAGATTACTTATTTTATGAATTTCCTCAAATGATGACGCTGTTTTCAAAAGTCTGTAACTCCGTCAAAACTAATTTCAAACAAATAAAAATGCAATCAAAAATAGAGCAGAGAACAAAGTTATAGTACACAAAAGAATTTTAGCGCTGTGTTTATCCAGAACGAGTGTGTAATGATTTATATTTTACAGATTTTACACACACAACAGCTGATTTTCCCCGCCAAAAACTTAAATAGTCTTTTACGGTGCACACGAAAATTTTATACCCGGTGTCAGAATTCCGGTCACCGAAACTAAAAGAGCGCTCTGGTATAGGGCACAAACAGCCGTGATTTATTTATTTTTAGAAGAAAAACGATTAATCGACTGGGTTTTAAAAATTTATTTTGTTAATTCTTATTTTACAATTTCTATCTATCTATCTATCTATCTATCTATCTATCTATCTATCTATCTATCTATCTATCTGTCTGTCTGTCTGTCTGTCTGTCTGTCTGTCTGTCTGTCTGTCTGTCTGTCTGTCTGTCTGTCTGTCTGTCTGTCTGTCTGTCTGTCTGTCTGTCTGTCCGTCCGTCCGTCCGTCCGTCCGTCCGTCCGTCCGTCCGTCCGTCTGTCTGTCTGTCTGTCTGCCTGCCTGCTTGCCTGTCCGTCTGTAACTATCTCTTCCTCCCCTAACTACTTACCTCACGTCCTCCCCACTTATCTACTTACTTACGTCCTACCTACTTATTACCTATGGGCCCCTGTAATTGTCCAATGAAGGCCATGAACCCCTTTTCGGACAAAAATGTACATAAAAGCTTTATAAAAACTTAACATTTGGTTTTTTTAAAAATCCCTGAATCAATTCACGGACCCCTGCTCTACGCACTTAAATGATAGCGAACTTAAAAGGTGGCGCAATAAAAAAAAAAAAAACCTGTTTCACTCCTAAGTTGCGTAGTTGTACAGATCCGTATCATGTCTACCGTTTGAGTCAACTTGAATATGTTCAACGGAGGCAGAAGTCAGCTTGAGGCTGATGATATCCCCGAAGAGTTTGTCGAGGAATGGTACTGCGGATAGCTATATGCGCTTCCTCTGTTCGCTGTCCAGGCATGTCTAGCAAACATTTAAAAAATAATTACGCAATCTTCACGTGTCTAATTTATCACTCGATACAGGCTCGAAACAGCGCGTGCAAAAGTCTTGCTTTAACGTGATGGCTTTATTGTAAAACATAGCTCGTTAATTGAGCTGTGGTGTGGTAAAATGCATCACCTGAAGTTTAGTGTCAATATAAACAAATTATCTGAGTGTGTTTATATAACCGAATCGCAGCGACCAAATTTAATATATTTGTTAGTTTGTTTTTGTATTTCTATTTCGTGGTACTGTTCGTGTGTTTAAAGTTGGCGGCAGAATATTAAAACATCTGAATATAAATATAACAAGCAGGGCCGGATTAAGATCTCTGGAGGCCCGAGGATATTAAGATATTTTAGGGCCCTTCTCCAATCTTCTAAAAGGTAAAACTAGAGAAATAAAATTACTGGATTTCAGGTAAATGTATTTTATTAATATGTGATAATAAGTAAACAAAAATCAAAAAAAAAAAAAAAAAAAAAAAAGCGTTCTATACAACCCCTACACTTTGTTACGGGTAATGGGGCCCCTTCAATGAAAATGTAATAAAAAGGACAAAAGCGAGGGGTAGAAGTAACTAATAAACTAACTGTTGTACAGATATTATTACCCTCATGCACGAGCGTACTAATGTGCACGTGTCGTTACTGTAGAGCTCTGTGCGTTATGACTCAGCTGCTTGTTTTCGCGGGGGCCCATGTAAGCTGGGGTCCCTAGGCCCGTGTTTAGTGAGCCTAATGAATAATCCGGTGCTGATAACAAGCATCATCGTTACCCTTCAGCACTTTTGTCTCCATGATGAGGTTCTAGCCCCATACGTAACCTCATATTATTCATCTGTGACATCTTCATCAGAAATCCTAATGACAGAAGAAAGCTCAGAGAGACCAGTAGCTATCTTCTCAGATGCGCTGTCAGCGATTACAACGCTGAAAAGTCAGAGTAATGCTGAACTGGATGACCAAAGAGTAACACTTCACAGACTATGTCAGCAATACAAAAGATTCGTGATACAGTGGATCCCTTCTCACTGCAACATCTCTGGAAATGAAGAGGCTGACAGATTTTGGCAAAGGAAGGGGGAAAGCTTCCTCAACTTGACACAAATATAACTTATGAGGAGGCCAAGAGTTTCATCAAGCGCAGATACAGGGACAAGTGGGAAGCAGAGCATCCAGGCCACACAAAAAATGATCCATATTACCAGCTCAGCAGAAGTGAACAAGTGGTAATCTTCAGACTTCGCACAGGTCATAACAGATTGAGATACCATCTATTCAAGAAATTAAAGATAGGAACTACTGATGAGTGTGACCGCGGCACCGATAAAATGACTGCTGAACATCTGCTTCAAAGGTGCCCAACATATGAGGAACAGAGAAAACGCATATGGCCATCACCAGTACCATTCCTGGAGAAAATCTACGGAGATATCAACAGCCTCAGGCTGACTACTGCTTTCTTTGAACTTATTCAAGTTGACATCTGAGGGTGAACGAAGAAGAAGAAATATTATTCGTCCCTTACGACATGTCTGAGAGAGCAGTATTCACTGTTCTTTCTTTGTCTCCTCAGAGATCTCTGAGAACCACACTTCTTCTTGAATCACTAGCCCCTGACTGACAAAGCACTCAGTGCCCATCACGCCATGTAGCGTCTTGTAGGGCAGCAACAAACTGTCTCCACTTAGCTCGGTCAGTGGCCACCCCTTCGTGCAGTGCCCGAACTCTGGTTCATGCTTTGCATCTCTGCCACTGCTGTTCTCCGCCAGGTTATTATTATTATTATTCTTTTTTTTTTCTTTACATCAGGAAGAACCACACGAGGCTGTGAAAATGAAATAAGAAACTTATTTTGGATATATAAAAAATATAATAAAAAGAAATTAATATGTTACAAACTCGTCTTCAGTAGGATATGTAAAATAATAATGACAAGGAGTTTTTTTTTTTAAAAGCACATAAAAATTATGGGGAAAAAATCTTACAGTGGATCTGCACTCAACAGTTCGATCATTTCATACTTGATAATTCATTATGTATCTAGATCAATGTTTCCCAAACTTACAAAAATCGCGTACCCCTTCCCTTATAAAAGTGTAGTCTTACAGATTTGCCCCTTTCAGATCAAATCAATATTAAAACATAACAATGGTGACCGCGCTGGTGTAATGGTTACCACACTGCGCTGGCGATCGGGTGATCCAGGTTGGAGCCCAGGTGAGACCATTTGAAGAAGTGTCGTGGACCAGTGACTGGAATAACCTGAACGGCTCTAGTGGGTACGTCCGAAATCGGCGAGTATCTGCCTGAATGGCGAGTGGACACCTGTCATTGTACAGGGGGAAAAATGGGATACTCACGTAAAATCAGTCTCAGTGGTGGTGGTAGTATTAACCGGAGATTTCGCCTCGAGTAATAGCGGGCGTACGATAAAAAAAAAAAAAACATAACTATAAAAGATATTGGCATAAGGAACACCCAGAATCTGACATTACAGAACTATGCTGTACGTTACAAAGAAGAAAGCAAGTGATAATTATCAGACTAAGAATCAGCCATTGCAGACTCTAAAAGCATCTGTACAACAAATTGAAAATTACACAGACGAATACGTGTCTATGTGGGGCGGACAAATAAACAGTAGAACACGTAATCCAAAACTGTCGCTTCCATGAGAGGAACAGTGGGGCGGACAAATAAACAGTAGAACACGTAATCCAAAACTGTCGCTTCCATGAGAGGAACAGTGGGGCGGACAAATAAACAGTAGAACACGTAATCTAAAACTGTCGGTTCCATGAGAGGAACCAGGGGGTCAGCGTGGCCTTCTCCAATCAAGTTGAGAGAGAAACTGTATGGTGCCAAGAGAAACATGAGCTTTATAAGAGAGACAAAAGGTAGTCCCATAGCATATACTGCCGTAGCGGAGTGAAGTGTTAGAGACTTCACCATACCAGGTCCAGCATCGATAGGTGAGGTGGGGTGACCAGTTCCCTTCCTCGCTGCCTTTTCCTTCCCTAACTCAAAGAGCAGAGTTAGGTACCCACTTACAGCTGGGTAGACAGACTGGAGCGTGTCGGTGCCCGTGATTCGAATCTGGCACCTTTGCCGTGAGAGACCAGAGCTCTAATCACTCTTCCAATCGGAAGCTATTAGCGAGATAACTGGTTATTTGGGAGCGAACGACAGAAGAAGGAACTAGAAGACTGTATCTAGATCCCAAAACAAGAAAAACTATAGAACGAACGAACGAACGAACGAACGAAATCTTTATTTCATCAGGGTAAAGAAATAGGCATAATTGCCTTTTTACATTTCTGCCCTGCAATACAATTTTCAGCGTGTTAAAAATTAAAATATTAACAAAAAAATAGAAAATGTCTATAGAAACTCAGAAACCTGTTGTTAGAACGATATGACATTATGATTTCCAAGATTAATTTGTATTGCTGATCCACGGTATCCCAGTCTTATCCTAGCCATCTCAGCAGGCTCAGCTGCGTGTGATGTCGCCTAGCAACTAATGCAGTTCAGCAGGGACAATAGTTATGCAGTCAATGCTGGCGGCAAGTAGAGAACAGTTATGTTAGAGAATACGAATTTAAAGAATTGTATTGAGGCGATAATTTGCTGCAAGCCTGATAACTGCACTTATCCACTTTTGCACTAGCAATTTTGTTTTTCTTTGAAGCGCGAAGTAGCTGAGCAGCCCCTTAAGGCGAGCCGCCGCTTGCCGGTGTGTAATGTATTTATTTGCTTCTTGTGTGTGTGTGCTGTAGTAAGGTGTGAACATTTTAATGGTGGTAGTGGTAATAAAAAAGTAAAGCTTAAAGGTGGTCCCATACCAGATACTGCCGTAGGAGAGCGAAGTGTTAGAGACTTCGTTATTCTAAGTCTCAGCGTTGTGACTGGGGGTGACTGGTTCCCTTCCTCGCTGCGTTTGCTTTCATAACTTAATCGTAAAATCAGGTACCAATTAAGCTGGATAGACTGGAGCGTGAGGCAACAAGTTTACGAACTTGATAACTTTGACTGGAGAAGACAGCGCTCTAACCACTCTGCCACTCCGGGTGATGGTGGTTGTGGTAGTAGTATTAGTAATAGTAGTAGTAGTAGTGGTACTAATAGTAGTAGTGGTAGTAGCAATAGTAGTAGTAATAGTAGTAGTGGTACTAGTAATAGTAGTAGTAGTAATAGTAGTAGTAGTAGTAGTAGTAATAGTAGTAGTAGTAGTAGTAATAGTAGTAGTAGTATCAGTAATAGTAGTAGTAATAGTAGTAGTAATAATAGTAGTAACAGTAGTAGAAATAGTAGTAGTACTAGTAGAAATAGTAGTAGTATCAGTAATAGTAGTAGTAATAGTAGTAGTAGTAATAGTAGGAGTAGTAGTATCAGTAATAGTAGCAGTAATAGTAGTAGTAATAGTAGTAGTAATAGTAGTAGTAATATTAGTAGTAATATTAGTAGTAATAGTAGTAGTAGTGGTACTAATAGTAGTAGTGGTCGTAGCAATAGTAGTAGTAATAGCAGTAGTGGTACTAGTAATAGTAGTAGTAGTAGTAATAGTAGTAGTAGTAATAGTAGTAGTAGTATCAGTAATAGTAGTAGTAATAGTAGTAGTAATAGTAGTAGTAATAATAGTAGAAATAGTAGTAGTATCAGTAATAGTAGTAGTAATAGTAGTAGCAATAGTAGTTGCAATAGTAGTAATAATAGTAGTAGTGGTAGTAGTAGTAATAGTAGGAGTAGTAGTATCAGTAATAGTAGTAGTAATAGTAGTAGTAGTATCAGTAGTAGTCGTAGTAGTAGTATCAGTAATAGTAGTAGTAATAGTAGTAGTAATAGTAGTAGTAATAATAGCAGCAGTAATAGTAGTAGTAATAGTAGTAGTAATAGTAGTAGTAATAGTAGTAGTAGTAGTGGTAGTAGTAGTAGTAATAGTAGTAGCAGTATCAGTAATAGTAGTAGTAATAGTAGTAGTAATAGTAGTATCAGTAATAGTAGTAGTAGTATCAGTAATAGTAGTAGTAGTATTAGTAATAGTAGTAGTAGTATCAGTAGTAATCGTAGTAGTAGTCGTATCAGTAATAGTAGTAGTAATAGTAGTAGTAGTAATAGTAGCAGTAATAGTAGTAGTAATAGTAGTAGTAATAGTAGTAGTAATATTAGTAGTAATATTAGTAGTAATAGTAGTAGTAGTGGTACTAATAGTAGTAGTGGTCGTAGGAATAGTAGTAGTAATAGCAGTAGTGGTACTAGTAATAGTAGTAGTAGTAATAGTAGTAGTAGTAATAGTAGTAGTAGTAATAGTAGTAGTAGTATCAGTAATAGTAGTAGTAATAGTAGTAGTAATAGTAGTAGTAATAATAGTAGAAATAGTAGTAGTATCAGTAATAGTAGTAGTAATAGTAGTAGCAATAGTAGTTGCAATAGTAGTAATAATAGTAGTAGTGGTAGTAGTAGTAATAGTAGGAGTAGTAGTATCAGTAATAGTAGTAGTAATAGTAGTAGTAGTATCAGTAGTAGTCGTAGTAGTAGTATCAGTAATAGTAGTAGTAATAGTAGTAGTAATAGTAGTAGTAATAATAGTAGCAGTAATAGTAGTAGTAATAGTAGTAGTAATAGTAGTAGTAATAGTAGTAGTAATAGTGGTAGTAGTAGTAGTAATAGTAGTAGTAGTATCAGTAATAGTAGTAGTAATAGTAGTAGTAATAGTAGTATCAGTAATAGTAGTAGTAGTATCAGTAATAGTAGTCGTAATAGTAGTAGTAATAGTAGTAATAGTAGTAGTAATAGTAGTAGTAATAGTAGTAGTAATAGTAATAGTAGTATCAGTAATAGTAGTAGTAGTATCAGTAATAGTAGTAGCAATAGTAGTAACAATAGTAGTAGCAGTAGTAGTAGTAATAGTAGTAGTAATAGTAATAGTAGTAGCAATAGTAATAGTAGTAGTAATAGTAATAGTAGTAGTAATAGTAATAGTATTAGTAGTAGTATTAGTAGTAGTAATAGTAGTAGTATCAGTAGTAGTAGTAGTAGTAGTAGTAGTAGTAGTAGTAGTAGTAGTAGTAGTAGTAGTAGTAGTAGTAGTAGTAGTAGTAGTAGTAGTAGTAGTAGTAGTAGTAGTAGTAGTAGTACTAATAGTAGTAGTAGTAGTATCAGTAAAAGTAGTAGTAATAGTAGTTGTATCAGTAAAAGTAGTAGTAGGAGTAGTTGTATCAGTAATAGTAGTAGTAATAATAGTAGTAATAGTAGTAGTATCAGTATTAGTAGTAGTAGGAGTAGTAGTAGTAGTAGTAATAGAAGTAGTAGTAATAGTAGTAGTAATAGTGCTAGTAGTAGTAATAGTTGTAGTAGTAATAGTAGTAATAGTTGTAGTAGTAATAGTAGTAATAGTAGTAATAGTAGTAATAGTTGTAGTAGTAATAGTAGTAGTAATAGTAGTAGTAAGGGACCGAAGACGCAGCAAAAGTGATGAATGCAGTCAGCGACCCATAGCTTGACTGCGTGCGTCAGGGTCAGCGAACCAGAGCTGACCAAGACCCTACTCCACCTCCAAGTGGTGGTCCTGGAAACAGGCTGCATCACTGCAGTCTGGCTGAGAGAGTAGGGATCGAAGAGGTAAGGCAAATTCGGTCCCCAAAAAATGCCGTGCTGAAGTTGGATGTGTCGGGCCGAAAGGCGCAAATATCGCAGCTCTGCTGTAAACGGCGACACAACGCAACCAACGTGCTTTTCAGGACCAACGAGGAAGAAGAAGGAAGAAGAAGTAGTAGTAGTAATAGTAGTAGTAATAGTAATAGTAGCAGTAGTAATAGTAGAAATAGTAGTAGTAATTGTAGTAGTAGTAGTAGTAGTAGTAGTAGTAGTAGTAGTAGTAGTAGTAGTAGTAGTAGTAGTAGTAGTAGTAGTAGTAGTAATAGTAGTAGTAATAGTAGTAGTAATAGTAGTAGTAATAGTAGTAATAGTAGTAATAGTAGTAGTAGTAGTAGTAGTAGTAGTAGTAGTAGTAGTAGTAGTAGTAGTAGTAGTAGTAGTAGTAGTAGTAGTAGTAGTAGTAGTAGTAGTAGTAGTAGTAGTAGTAGTAGTAGTAGTAGTAGTAGTAGTAGTATTTTCTCTAGCGTAAAGCTCAGAGTAGTGCTCGACCCACCTCTCCATCTGCTTACCCTTATCGGTTAGCTTTTCTCCGCCGATGGATTTTAGCCGTGCCGTCTTGCTTACGCCTACAGCCCTTGATGCTGTCAAATGCCTGCCAACTATGGAGGAGCTGGATGCCGAACCAACATTAGAGGAACTCAGCAAGACCATTGATTGCTTGGCTTCTGGCAAAGCACCAGACAGTGATGGGATTCCTCCTGATTTAATCAAATGCTGTAAGAGCACGCTATTACATCCCCTGCATAGGGTGCTGTGCCATTGCTGGGAAGAGACAACTATCCTCAAGACATGCGAGATGCCAAGATTGTAACACTGTATAAAAATAAAGGAGACAGAAGTGATTGCAATAACTACAGAGGCATCTCTCTCCTTAGTATTGTTGGTAAGGTTTTTGCCAAAGTCGTCTTAATGCGACTACACAAGTTAGCTGAGCGCATATATCCAGAGTCACAGTGTGGATTCCGAGCTGGCAGATCAACAACAGACATGATCTTTTCTCTCAGCTAGCTTCAGGACAAATCAAGAGAGCAGAATAGACCCTTATATGTCGCCTTTATAGACCTCACAAAAGCATTTGACCTGGTTAGTAGGGATGGACTCTTCAAAATCCTCCTGAAAATAGGCTGCCCTGCTAAATTATTGGACATGATAAAGTCATTCCATGACGACATGAAGGGAACAGTCCAATATGCTGGAAGCACATCACAGCCCTTTGATATACGAAGTGGCGTTAAACAAGGCTGTGTTCTGGCTCCGACCCTCTTCGGGATCTTCTTTGCCTTACTCTTGAAACATGCATTCAGAGATGCAGCTGAAGGAATATGCCTTCACACTAGGTCAGATGGCCGTCTGTTTAATCTTTCAAGGCTGAAGGCAAAAACAAAAATCTGAAGGGTCACCATAAGGGACTTGTTGTTCGCTGATGACGCTGCAGTCGTCACTCAAAGCCAACAGGAGCTTCAGAGCTTGATGAATGTTTACCCAAGCATACAAGGACTTTGGCCTCACGATAGGTCTAAAGAAAACGAATGTGCTGAGTCAGGATGTGGGTGCTGCACCAATTATCACTATGAATTGGCAGTGGTGCACCATTTCACATACCTAGGGTCTACCATCAATGACGAACTCTCACAGGACACATAAATTGACAGCCGCATTGGCAAAGCTGCAGCTACCTTTGCCTGCCTCACATCGCGTGTTCGGGGAAACCCCAAACTCACAACGAAGACCAAGGCTGCGGTTTATAACGCCTGCGTCACCAGCACTCTCCTAAATGGCAGCGAGACTTGGACAACCTATGCTACGCAAGAAAGAAGGCTCCATACATTCCATTTACGGTGTCTACGCCACATCCTCGGCATCTCGTGGAAAGATAAAGTGACAAATGTCGAGGTGTTATCACGTGCTGGCCTTCAAAGCATGTATACACTGCTTAGGCAGCGCAGACTACGCTGGGTTGGCCATGTCCGCCGCATGGAAGATGGTCGCATCCCGAACGATATCTTCTACGGGCAACTAGCAGATGGCAAAAGAACAGTTGGGCGACCGCAGCTGAGATTCAAAGATGTGTGCAAGAGAGATATGAGGGCACTGGACATAAATCCAGCAACGTGGGAGGATGAAGCTGCCGATCGCACCAAGTGGCGATGCTATTTACGGCGCCACCTCAGATTGGGCGAAAAGAAGCTCACACAACCAGCTGAAGAGAGAAGAAAACGTCGAAAAGTGCATCATGAAAATAAGCAGCTGAGGGCTGTCACCTCAGGGGCGCATTGTCATAGTCAGTTATGACTATTATTAATATTATTAATATTATAATAGTAGTAGTAATAGTAGTAGTAATAGTAGTAGTAATAATAGTAGTAATAGTTGTAGTAATAGTTGTAGTAGTAATAGTAGTAATAGTAGTAGTAATAGTAGTACTGGTAAAAGTAGTGGTAGTAATAGTAGTAGTAATAGTAGCAGTAGTAGTAATGGTCACAGTAGTAGTAATAGTCATAGTAATAGTAGTAATAATAATAGAAGTAAAAGCTGTAGTTGTAATCGTAGTAGTAATAATAGTACTTTAATATTTGTAGTAGTAGTAGTAGAAATAGTAACAGTAGTAGTAATATTAGTAGTGTAGTAGTAGTAGTAGTAGAAGTAGTAATAGTAGTTATAATATTAGTTGTAGTAGAAATGTTAGTAGTAGTGGTAGTAATATTAGTAGAGCAGTAGTAATATTAGTATTAGTAGTAATATTAGAACTCCGCCAATGCCGGTCCCAAGCCCGGATGAAAAAGGAGGAGGGCGGCCTGCATGGAGGCCGTAAGGAGGCAGCCCCTCCACCATGCAAAGGCACAACAGACCAATCACCTGTTTGCTTTAAATCATGATTACGCGAACTACAAGAGAGAAAACCGGACTGATTCTAAAGGCGACGAACTGGAACGGACTACGGACTACGACTTATGGAACTTGGAACACAAGAAGTATAAATGGGAAGGAAGAGGAGCTGGTGGAAGAGATGAGGAAAGCAAAACTAGAAATCCTGGCTATAACGGAAACGAAGAAAAAAGGACAAGGAGTCATGGATCTCGATGGCAACACGTTGCTCTACAGTGGTGTACCCATATCTGAAAGAGCTAAAGGGGGCGTGGGTTGCATTGTGGCCCAAAATCAAAAAGATAGTATCAAGGGATGGAACTTTGTCTCGGAGCGCATTATGGTTGTAAAACTAAAAGAAGGAGAAACCATAGTCAACCTGGTCATAGTGTATGGGCCAAATGAGGATGAGAGAGCAGAGGTCAAGGAGGAATTCTTCGAGCTGCTTCAAAGGACAGTGGATGACTGCCTAGATGAAGTTATTATGCTCGGAGATTTTAATGCCAGAGTTGGAAATGACCATGCTAGATGGGGTGGAGTTATCGGAAGATATGGAGAAGATACTCTCAATGACAATGGAAAGCGACTCCTTAGATTCTGCAGTGAGCAGAATCTGATCATTACAAACACAAAGTTCCCCCATAAGCGCATACATGCATACACTAGATGTGAACCAACCAAGAATGAGAAGTCAGTGATCGACTATGCCATTGTTCGGAGAAGCTCATTCAGATATGTCCGAGATGCAAGAGTCTGGAGGGGGCCAGAGATTGGAAGTGATCACTACCTGCTAACAATCAAACGAACAACTGAAAGAGTTGCTCAGCCTAGGAACTGCCCAACATCACGCAAGAAACCAAGTAAACGAGCAGGAGAAATGAGCATTAGGACCTACAAGCTGAGAGAGCCAGAAATTAAGACCAGATATCAGGGGCTTATTGCTACAGCAGTGAGCAACACAGAAGAACGACCTGATGACTTGGAAACCCTCTGGAATAAATTCAAGGATATCATAAAGACAGCTGCTGCAGAAGCATGCGGTGAAGTCCGACTTGGGAACCAGAGAAAGAGGACACCTTGGTGGACAGAGGAAGTCAAAGAGAAAATAAGAGAGAAGAAAATGGCATGGAAACAATACTTAGGAGCTAAAAACACAACAGGACAAATGAAAAAATATAGAGAATATGTGACACTCAGAACAGAAGCAAAGAACAAAGTGCTAGCAGCAAAACAGAAGTCCTGGGAAGAATTTGGAGAAAAGCTAGAAAAAGATGCACAAGAAAACCAGAAATTGTTCTATAAGACCCTAAAGAACATGAGGAAAGAAAAACAATGCCCTCTCAAATTTATAAAGGACAAGCAAGGCAAATTGCTTACTGCCCCGAAGGAAGTAATGGAAAGATGGAAAGAATATTTCTCAGAACTCCTGGATGGTGAGCATGATGAAGCATCAGAAATGATAACCACTAGCACAGAAGAGAAAACCAATGATGGTGAAGATGACATAAAGATGGAAGAACTGAGGGCAGCACTAGAGAAAATCAAGATGGGCAAAGCAGCAGGGCATGATGGTATAACACCAGAAATGGTTAAGTACATGGGAGCATCAGGCGACCTATTACTCTTAAAGGTCCTACAGGCAGCATGGTGCAACAAGACCATACCAAAGGATTGGGAGATTGCCATCATAACACCAATTTTCAAAAAGGGTGACAATCGACAATGTGGAAACCATAGAGGCATATCCCTTCTCAGTGTCCCTGGTAAAATCTACTCTAGAATCCTAGAGCAGAGACTCCGACGCCTAGCTGAGCCACAATTGGATGAGGTCCAGTGCGGATTCCGAGCAAACCGAAGTACTCAAGACCTAATCTTCACACTCAGACAGCTGAGTGAAAAGGCCCTTGAGTATAAGAGTGAGATCCATCTTTGTTTCATAGATCTGGAAAAGGCGTTTGACAGGGTCCCCTGGAGCAAACTTTGGGACTGTTTGGCAAGGAAGAATATTCCAGCACCTCTGATTCATGCTATACAGAGCTTCTACAAGTCTTGCAGAAATTATGTGAGGACAGCAAACCATAAGTCAGAAGAGTTCAGGACCACCACTGGTGTAAGACAAGGTGATATCCTATCACCTTACCTCTTCATACTCCTTATGGACGATGTCATCAAGGCATGTAAGGAGAGAACAAGAAAGTATTCAGTGGGGTACTGGAAGATGAGACAGGTCTATATTTCGGAGCTGGCATTTGCTGATGATGTTGCCCTGATTGCTAAATCAGAGGCACATCTCCAATCCAACCTGCAAGTCTGGAAGGAAGAGCTGGAGAAGAGAGGGATGGTCATAAGCAGCTCTAAAACAAAATCCATGGTGATATCACGAGAAGAAAGAAAACATCAGATTAAGTTGGGAGAACAGGTCCTGGAGCAGGTCGACCACTTTAAATATCTCGGAGCTATTATAGACCGAAAGGGAGGCATCAAAGAAGAGTTGGCCACTCGAAAAGCAGCGGCTGGGAGACTTTTTCAGGCCATAAATCGTGGATTCCTCAGCAAGAAAGAGGTTGGTAAGAAAACGAAGATGGCTGTATACCGCTCCACCTATGTCCCAGTCTTGACATATGGATGCGAGTCGTGGGCAATGACTACAACCCACAAAAGCCAGATCCAAACCTCAGAAATGAGGTATCTGAGGAAAGTGGTTGAAGTAACAAGAAGAGACATGGTCCGCAACCAGACGATCCGTCAAGGCCTAAAATCCCATCCGCTGCAGACCCAAATAGAACAGTCCCAACTAAGATGGTTTGGCCATGTCTGCAGAATGGGAGAAGATCGGCTACCACGACAAGCATGGGAAACAAAGAGCCAGGGATCCAGACCTCCAGGACGACCCAGAGTCCGCTGGGAGGACAACATTAGACAATCTTTGAAGGACCGAGGACTAGAATGGAACCAGGCCAGGAAGAAGACAGCTGATAGAATGGTCTGGCGCTCTCTCTTCCAAACCTCTACACCTCACGGTAGAAGGGGAACGACTAAGTAAGTAAGTAAGTAATATTAGTAGTAGTAGTAATATTAGTAGTAGTAAAAGTAAAAGTAGTAGACGTAGTAATAGTAGTAGTAATATTTTTAGTAGTAGTAGTAGTAGTAATATTAGTAGTAGTAGTAATATTAGTAGTAGTAGTAGAAGTAGTAATAGTAGTTATAATATTAGTTGTAGTAGAAATATTAGTAGTAGTGGTAGTAATATTAGTAGAGCAGTAGTAATATTAGTATTAGTAGTAATATTAGTAGTAGTAGTAATATTATTAGCAGTAGTAATGTTAGTAGTAGTAGTATTAATATTAGTAGTAGTAGTAGAGGAAGTAATAGTAGTAGTAGTAATATTAGTAGTATTAGTAATAGTAGTAGTAATATTAGTAGTAGTAATAGTAAAAGTAGTAGAAATAGTAATAGTAGTAGTAATATTTTTAGTAGTAGTAGTAGTAGTAATATTTTTAGTAGTAGTAGTAATATTAGTAGTAGTAGTAATAGTAGTAGTAGTAGTAGTAATATTAGTAGTAATAGTAGTTGTAGTAGAAGTAGTAATAGTAGTAGTAATATTTTTAGTAGTAGTAGTAGTAATATTAGTAGTAGTAGTAATATTAGTAGTAGAAATATTAGTAGTAGTAGTAGTAATATTAATAGTAGTAGTAGTAGTAATATTAGTAGTGGTAGTAGTAATATTAGTAGTAGTAGTAGTAGTAGTAGTAGTAGTAGTAGTAGTAGTAGTAGTAGTAGTAGTAGTAGTAGTAGTAGTATTAGTGGTAGTAGTAGTAGTAGAAATAGTAATATTAGTAGTAGTAGTAATATTAGTAGTAGTAGTAGTAGTAGTAGTAGTAGTAGTAGTAGTAGTAGTAGTAATAGTAATAGTAGTAGTAGTAGTAGTAGTAGTAGTAGTAGTAGTAGTAGTAGTAGTAGTAGTAGTAGTAGTAGTAGAAGTAGAAGTAGTAGTAATATTAGTAGAGTAGTAGAAATATTAATAGCAGTAGTAGTAATATTAGTAGTAGTAGTAGTAGTAGTAGTAGTAATAGAAGTAGTAATAGTAGTAATATTAGTAGAGTAGTAGAAATATTAGTAGTAATAGTAGTTGTAGTAGAAGTAGTAATAGTAGTAGTAATATTTTTAGTAGTAGTAGTAGTAATATTAGTAGTAGTAGTAGTAATATTAGTAGTAGAAATATTAGTAGTAGTAGTAGTAGTAATATTAATAGTAGTAGTAGTAGTAATATTAGTAGTGGTAGTAGTAATATTAGTAGAGTAGTAGAAATATTAGTAGTAGTAGTAGTAGTAGTAGTAGTAGTAGTAGTAGTAGTAGTAGTAGTAGTAGTAGTAGTAGTAGTAGTAGTAGTAGTAGTAGTCGTTTTTGTTTTCTCTGCCTATAGAACATACAACCAGCGCTACAGCTGGCCGACCTTACAGGGAGCCTGCACGAAGCACTCACACACAATAGCAGCAGTTGTGTTTTGTGTAACAATGTGTTTGCATGATGAGGATGCCAGACCCAGGTATAACTTCCTGTTAGTCTCCTTGTACGACGTTCCAGGGGGAGCACTAGGCCTGATCTTTCTTTGTCCCCTAAGAGACCCCCGGGAACTACACGGGATGGTGGTGGTAATAGTTGTGGTAGTAGTTGTGGTGGTAGTGGTAATAGTGATGGTAGTAGTAATAGTGGTAGTAGTAGTAGTAGTAGTAGTAGTAGTAGTAGTAGTAGTAGTAGTAGTAGTAGTAGTAGTAGTAGTAGTAGTAGTAGTAGTGAGTAGTAATAGTGGTAGTAGTAGTAATAATGGTGGTAGTAGTAGTAAAAGTAGTAGTAGTGGTGGTAGTAGTAGTAATATTGGTGGTGGTAGTAGTAGTGGTGTTGGTAATAGTAGTAGTAGTAGTGATTTTGAATGTGCTGGTGGAGCGGCGGCGGAAGCAGTAGTAGTAGTAGTAGGAGAAGTAGGAAGAAGAAGATGACGTGTAAACCTTACATATCCGTAAATAGCCAACTCAAGATGTAAACTTGTATTTCATGTAATCCGACAACATTCCATGGGTGTGTTGTAGCCGGCGTGTGGCGTTGCTGGGAAACTGGCGTGAGATCTGAACCAGCTGCTAACTGCTCCTTATCAAGTCGTGCTTCCTTTACAATTATCTCAGGTTCTTAAAGCTGATTCTTTCATTTACAGTTTTTGTGGTTTATTGACCCAGTGGTGGGTTCCGGGGAGTCTCAGGTGAGACGAAGGAAGAATATGTCTAGGCATCTATCATGCATCTCGTAAAAATCGATTAATTTGAGGTTGTTCATAAGACTGGCAACCTGGTCATATACAAATAGTTGCTACAGAGACCACTTCTGCAAGAGTACACCCAGTGGCGTACTAAGGGGGGTGCGAGGGGGCGGCCCGCCCCGAGTGACACCCAGGAAGGGGGTGCTATCGTACACTATTAATATAGCACTCACAGTTAAAATATTACCTACTACTGTGTTTCTTTACTGGGGAAGAAGGTGTCAAAGGTAAGATCCGCACCGGGTGCCGAGTACTTTTGGGACGCCTCTGAGTGCACGAATGCTCGGATTCAGGCTTCCTACAAGGGAGGCTACTACAGTGGTAGCTCCGTGCTTCATAACAAACAGATTTTAAAAAGACGGAAATACTTAAGTGTGGTTTACTGCTGTCTGTGGAGGAGTTACAGGAAAAATAGGACCATCCCTCAACTGGACATGTCTTAAGATGTCACTTATTTGAGGTTATGCATGGGGTAGGTGGTCTTATGTAAGATATATTTTAAGAAACCAGTATTCCGGAGCAATTGAAGTTCTTTAATACAGGCTTACCGCACTGGGTAAACCGGCAGGACTGACCCCCATTCTTATTCTGGAAGAGGGGGAAAAAAGATAGAGAAAAAAAGAGGATGTGAATCGATACGTGCGTTGATATATACAATCAGTCAGTTCGATACGTGCGTGTGTACGTTGATGTGTACAATCAATCAATTACCTCGGTTCTCTACGTATAAATCTTTCATAACAAGTCCGAACACGCTCCGTGAGTTTCCCCTTTCACTCACCACGTCTGTGTGTAGTGTTACCACTGTACCTCATTTCCATGAATCTTCGCATTCACTCCTTTGTGTACACACTGCATATTTTCATGTCTCTTCGCATTCACTCCTTTGTGTACCTACTGCATATTTTCATGTATCTTCGCATTCACTTCTTTGTGTACCCACTGCACATTAACATGTCAATGAATTAGTTTATTGTGTGTATAAACAGACCGGATACACATGATAGGAAAGCTTGGAGGCTGTTTGTTGAAGGCCGCTGCTCATTTGGGACCTCACGGTTAAGGATGATAATGACACATCAACGGGTTGTTGTAGACTATGCTGTCAATTTATTCTCTCTTGGAGTCGACACTCTTCTGTTTGCTTGTCTTTGGCACGCGGACAGAGCTGTGTATTCCAGATTTTTAATGTATTGAAAAGATGCGATTTTAATTCTGCAGTTGCCGATTCTCAGGTTGGAAGTTATCACCTGATCTTCTCTTCACAAGGAATGGTATACGTCTGTCTTAATCTGACTTTGGGTGTTTTCTTTTCTTTTTTTTTCTTCTTTTTTTTTTTTTTGTTATTTTGTTTAAATAGTCCCTACTTAGGACAAAAATATAAGCCAGAATCTTATCTTATCCGTGTCTCTCTATTAGATCTTCGTGGTTTCTGGAAAGTCCCTCCCTTTTTTTAAATGGTTATTTCTTCATGTCTATCCAACTAATTTATTACATACAAACGTCAAAATAAAGAGAAATAACTGTCATTTTATAATATAAAGTGCTTTGTCAATATTAACTTTACAGCTCTACTTGAGATCCGGCTAGTTCAACACATGACTTCGTTGTAGAAAACTTTACTGTCTCTTGTAATAATAATAATATCCCTTCAGTCATAACTGAATGCGCCCATGAGGTGACAGCCCTTAGTTGCTTATTTTCCTATTGTTTCTTTGGACGTTTTCTCCTCTCTTCTGCTTGTTGTGCGAGCTTCTTGTCGCCCAATCTGAGGTGGTGCCACTTGGTGCGATCGGCAGCTTCATCCTCCCACGTTGCTGGATTTATGTCCAATGTCCTCATGTCTCTCTTGCCAACATCTTTGAATCTCAGCTGCGGTCGCCCAACAGTTCTTTTGCCATCTGCCAGTTGTCCGTAGAAGATATCTTTCGGGATGCGACCATCTTCCATGTGGCGGACATGGCCAAGCCAGCGTAGTCTGCGATGCCTAAGCAGTGTATACATGCTTTGAAGGCCAGCACGTGACAGCACCTCGGCTTTTTTCACTTTGCCCTTCCACGAAATACCGAGAATGTGGCGTAGACGCCGTAAATGGAAAGTACGTATTGTGCCTTCTTTCTTGCTTAGCATAGGTTGTCCAGGTCTCGCTGCCATGACAGACGTGTGCTCGTGACGCAGGCGTTAAATACCGCAGCTTTGGTCTTCGTTGTGAGTTTGGAGTGTCACCAAACACGCGATGTGAGGTGGGCAAAGGTGGCTGCAGTTTTGCCAACGCGGCTGTCAATTTCTGTGTCCAGTGTCTTGTAACGTCAGTTTATTTGCCATTTCAGATTTAAGTTTACCTTATTTTGTTTCGGGAAGTAAAAAAAAAATATATATACAGTATAACAAAATAAAAATTACTAATCAAATGACAGCTCCTGCACCTCGTTCTGACATATGTTTGACATACACCCAATAAATACATAGTGAGGAGATAAACATTTAAAAATAAGGAGTGAGTTAAATCCCCCTGTATAAGCCAAAACGTCTTTACCGTATTTATCATAAGGTAAAATCTCGCAGACTGGTAGGCGACCTCTAAAGTTTTATATCTCCCGGGTATGGAAGACACAAAAATAAAACTTATAGTGCGATGTTGTTGTCTGCGGTTGTCCGTACGTCTTTCCGCGCATGGCCGGCCGTTTTACCTGGCTGTTTTACGAATTAAAGCGAAAGAAGTTTGTTACGAACAGCTCGTCCCTGCTGGCTGGTTTTGTGCTGTGGTTCGGCAGGGGATCTCAGCTTTTGGTATACTTAACGCCAGGGGTTACGAGAAGTTTGTCAAGGGGTTACGGGGAATTTGTTATAAATAGCTATATTCAATCAATACCCTATATCTCCTTAAGGACCATAGACCTTCAACAATTACATGTCAAGTCTTCGTGTCCCGTGCCATCAGTTCAAGATCTGTCATTGTCTTCCTCATCATTTTGATTTCTGTCACCAGTTCATTTCTCCATGTGATTTTTGTCTACCTCTGCTTCCCTTACCCTGGGGGTTTCAGAACAAGGACTGTCTTGTTAGGCTATCAACATGTTTCCTCAGCGTATGTCATATCCCCATTTTCAGCGTCTTATTCTCATTCCTTGTTCCACCGGCAGTGAAATAACGATATTATCATACTGAAATATTCCAATATTTCACTATTTATTGGTAATTCTGAAAAGCAACAACGTAATCGATTGTAAACTAGTTACCTAGTCATCATTATTGTTACGCCTCTTTTTGCGCACCGCAATGCGTTCATGATTTTGAAACATCGCGGTGCTCAAGTCGAGCGTCTAATGTTTCGCCTCTTTTTGCGCACCGCAATGCGTTCATGATTTTGAAACACCGCGATGCTCAAGTCGAGCGTCTAATGTTACGCCTGCGTTCATGATTTTGAAACATCGCGATGCTCAAGTCGAGCGTCTAATGTTACGCCTCTTTTTGCGCACCGCAATGCGTTCATGATTTTGAAACACCGCGATGCTCAAGTCGAGCGTCTAATGTTACGCCTGCATTCATGATTTTGAAACATCGCGATGCTCAAGTCGAGCGTCTAATGTTACGCCTCTTTTTGCGCACCGCAATGCGTTCATGATTTTGAAACATCGCGGTGCTCAAGTCGAGCATCTAATGTTACGCCTCTTTTTGCGCACCGCAATGCGTTCATGATTTTGAAACACCGCGATGCTCAAAAAGAGGCGAAATAATTATCGTCAACTTTCAACTCCCTAATGAACATGTGCTCAAGGTCTTTCGATACCTTCTTCATACCTTTCATGTCTGTCTCCAGTTCTCTTCTCCATGTCTTCCATGGTCATCCTGTGCCTCTCTTACCCTGGTAAATCTATCTGCGGGCTTGCTCAATGTGTGTCCTATCTGACACTTGTCTGGTTTGTGTCATAAATTCCACATTAATGATCTTATCATACCACTAAAGTGATCTTATCATACCACTGAAGTGATCTTATCATACCACTATATCCTTCTATTTTAGGCAAGCGCCTATCTATGAGAGCGTCCTTGGTTACAGCGCAGGCCTCTCACGGCAAAGGTAGCGGGTTGGAACCAAGGTGTTGTTGCGCTACAGTCTGTCATCTGTAAATGTATATCCGACTCTACTCTTGGGCCAGGACAGGCAAAGGCAGCGAGGTGGCTACTTAATCTAGTATTGTCAAGTCTCTAACACTTCACTCCCATAAGACATTATCTGCTGAGACTACCTTTTTTACCAATTTGTGAGAGTTTAAAGCTTTTTGGTTGTTGTCCTGTGTCTTTTTTTCTTTTCTTTGGTCTTTGGCCGCTGACTACGACAATCAGTGGCCAACACGCCTGGTGGCGTCTCGTAGGGCAGCAACAAACTGTCTCCGCTTTGCTGGGTCGACAGCCATCTTTCGTGGGGTGCATGTTCAGAGCCATACAATCGGACTGACTTGACATTTGAATTGATTCTGATTTTTGTGGTGGACGTGACTTTTTTTTTTTTTTTATTATCTCCATCCATTTTTTTGATCTCATCAGACTGTTACTGTTTTTTTTTTTTTTTTTTTTTTTTAATTTAAATCTATCCGATATTTCAACTGAGATTATAATATCAACTAGTAAATATACCCGTCAAAATAATTGTCGTGGTTGAGTTAGAGTGTAGAGTATTTGTCGAGTTGGACAATAGTAGTGAAACCGACAAGGGATAGTGGACTGACAGAGTTATAGATTACACACACAGAAAGGTGTAAATAGGAGATGGACTTGAGACAACCTGGAAGAAGATTTACCAAAATGATCTCTCTCTCCAAGCCTCAACTCACTTATGTCTGTCTAAGCACCTCCTGCTCTCTCTCTTTTCTCTTATCATACATAGAGATTATAGTAAAGAGCTAAAAAATACAAATATGGATGGAAAGGTCGTGAACAGCGCATTAATAAATATGTAAAAATTTATTAAAGAAGAAAAGCATGAAAATAATGCATATCATCACAACAACATAAAATTACCTCAATAATCAAATATTCATCAATAATCATATACACCAACAACCACACACACAGATCACCATTCATAAAACCTGTAGAACACAAAGAGATAAATAATCGAGTGACAGTCCTTCGGTTTTCGGGGACCAGCTGAAGTAACTCCAGTAAGTGGTGTTTTCGTATATATCCTCCATCGGTGATGGAATTAACCTGAATAACATCCCTGTATAGGCGCTATCGCTGGTGACCCCCCCTACTGGCGCGAGTTGGGCTGGGGAACGCTGTTTATCTCCTGCTGACCAACTGATTGAACTGGGCGACAGCCTGTCTGCTTTTCGGGGACCAAATGTACTAGCTCCAGGAAGTGAATTACTGGTAGATCCTTCGTGAGGGACTAGCCTACAAAACTTTCTTTGTTGGTGCTAAACGTTGGTGACTCCCCTTATAGCGTGAGTGGGGGCTGGAACTCTGTCCATAGATGGCTGCTCATACGTGCGAGGTTTTAAGTATCCAGGAAATACACCAGAAGAGGTCACTTGAGGACAAAGAGACCCAGGCGCGCTTATCCGGCGCAAGGCTCCGCTTGGCTGTAAATCCTGTTTAAACTGGTTGACTGTGGCTTGGCTGAGTGCCCCGTTTAGGCACAAAATAGGCGGGTGATATGGAATTCTGCTATAGGCATGCTGGGCGGGTTTGATATTCTGGAAGCCGCAATGCTCTGGCTGGTAATCCAATAGGCGAGTAGAGAACTACTACTGCGTTTGGCGATTCCAGATTTAGCGTTGGCTCCGTTGCACTGCGTGAGCTTAACTTGGCGTTGACAAAAGGGGTTTTGATTCAGGAACGGGGTGTGACGATTCGTGACGCTAGCGGTATTCAGAACCCTCTAGATCGAAGAGAATATTTCGTTCTTCGCCTGACTGGAATCTGCTCTCGCGAGTCGGTCCCCCTGAAACTGAGACCCAAAAGAGACACCTTTTAACTTCAAGCAACGCTAAAATCACACTAACTTTATACAGAAAGTTTCGCTCCACTATGGGATTAGATTTATTGTAGTTATTGCTATGATAGTTTAGGGCTGTCTTTAACCATGTCTCCTGTTCCTTAAAAATATCAATTATCAACACGCGCCCGCATAGACTTAACATCTTTTGCACACCCAGGTACCTGTCAGTAACTGTTCTGACAGCAAAATCTACTCCTCTTCTCCCAATCTCAACATACAGGAAACCTAACCTGTAGTTACAGTTAAATGAATATGCTTATTCATCTTACAACATTAAATGAATTTACATAAACAGATTACAGCATTTGACATTACACAAATAAATCGTATGTCCCCTTTGTGGAAATATATTAATATTCCACAAACTGAGTACAAAGAAAATGCAATGCTCTTGCTATAATAATACAGTTGTGGCTAAATCATAAGATATAATTATATCTATGCCTGGTGACTGCTTTCAGTGAAAGTTATAGACTAGTGCCTAGCCACACAAGTAAGCATAAATGATCCTCCCTTGCCACTGGAAATATCTATCAAAAAGAATAAGTGACTATCTCCTATAATCCAGAGTTATTACCTGCATCTCACTATTCAGTTTTAAAGTGAACAATCCACACCTGACATTATCTTACAGAAATGACAGTTAATCTTGCTGACTCTTAACCCAATGGTAAGCATTCGTGGACTGATTCTACGCCTAATATCTGTTATTGTAAGTTTAACATTTAACCCATGATAAACCGTAACAGTTTAAGCACCACTTAATAGGCCGTAGACAGCGCTACCTTATCACTGAATAAATTACTAGGAGAAGTCCTCAGAAATAAATTCACTTCCCTAACAGATATATATATACAAGCTAACATGAATATATCATATTTATAAGATATGTCAACTCACCCCGAAAAATGCCAAGAAATAGGCGAAAAACATTTAGTTCTGTGTTAATGTTTGCCTTATTTCCATAATGGTCTATCTCGGGCCAGGAAATTCACGAATGTCTTTGTCTATTAAAACCAGTCTACTCTTATAGATCACAAGGGACGCTCCCCCCGAACACCTGGCGTGCGTATTTCTACAGAAGTTCGGCGAAAGACGTAATCTAGAGTAAGACAAAAGAAATCGTGCGAAAGTTCCCCAGGCCTCAAAGGGTACCAGCCGCTCGTCATCAAACGTTTTAAAGCGACCAGAGAAATTCCCCTGTTGGGACCACAGAGGGTACCCGCCGCTAACGAACCGTTTCTTTCACAGAAACCGTCTTGGCTCGTTCTAACACTTAAAGCGGACCCGAGAAATGTTTCTCTGGTCGAACAGGTGCGTTGATGTAACATTATCGTCTAGCGTTAGCTGACCGCAGCTGGCCAGCGTAAACAACCTCGGGTGGGGTTGAGAAGGTGAAAAATGAAAGAAAGAAGAATATGAAAGAAACGAAAATACAAAATGTCTCGGAAAACAGAACATTTAAAGGAATAATCAGATTTATGGACAAGATGGTAAAATAAATTATCTTTCACGTGACAAGTGCCCCCCCTTTTAAAGTTCGAGGAATACGGACAAAAATGACAGTAATTTATCTTTTCCATCGTCTTTAGTTACCTGTCATGGAACATCCTATACTCATAAAACCAAATACGTTTCCAATTTCTGTCTGTCTGTATGACTAGCTCCGAGTTCATTTCTTTTCTTCCCTCTGTCTAATAGACGTTCAGCGAATGGGATTTTGCGAGGCCAGTCGGCACTGACGCCTTCCGTTTCCGTGTGAACCTGACCTTGCTTCCGCAATTCGCTGTGCCTGTTTATGGTCCGGAAAATTATCCGCACCTGTTGTGAGTTTCGGCCCCGCCTGAACTCACTGGCCACTGCGTAGATAATCCGCCTGTTACATGCAGTGTAATCGTTGCTGGACTCGGGCTGTTTAATTTCCGTTATGGGTTTACCTGTCGCGGACTTGAATAACCCTGTATAGCTGCAGTCTATAGGGACTTTTCGCGCGCGTGTAACCCTAGTTGGTAAATAAAGCCGTTCGTTGGCCGAAGAAATGCTAGCATTTTCCTTCTGCCTCTCCACACCTACTCCGCTGTTTCGGCGGGAGCATTGATCAATCTTCAGACCTGTGCCGTCTAAAGGCGGGTCTGGAGCTTTCCTTGCCTTGCCAGTCACAACTCTGGCTTGGTCAACGGAAATGATCAAGTTGTTCTGTAATGGCCTGGCGGAGGCGACTACTTTGCTGTCCATCAGTGGGGTTGAGACCACTGGAATAATGCGATTTGAATGAGAAAACTCTGCTGCCTGAAGCAAAGAGTAATCGATCGCATTCTGGGGTTCTACTAAATCATAACAGATCTCCGTAGCTTCTATCCGTGAAGACAGATAGGTAATATCTGCGAGTTGCAGAGTTTGTTGAGTCGCTTTCCCATTACTAGCATGACGTGAGCCAAGGCTCTCAACAATGGCTCCTTGTACAGTAGTAAGGCAGCTTTTCTCACTGTCTTCTGCCCTGAGAAGTGTGAGAGACTCAAATGGAATACCAGGGATCCCTTCGCCTGGAACCCTGTGTCCATCATAAACGTCAACTTTGCCCTCCCCTGAGGAAGTTACTGGCGTCAGTTGAACTTTGTCCTGCAATGCGAGATCCACTTCCTGGTTGACAGGCTCCGCAGACTGCATGCAAAGGACTGGACGGTTTGAGATCCCGTTAGATCGCGAAGTGCCCGAGAAAAAACTCTCGGTGTGTTTTTCCAAAGTTCCTTGGAACGGTTTGGAAAGTTTAACCCTTTTAGCAGGCGACTTATTCTTGCACCTTTTAAGCTCAGGGTGATAAGAGGAGCGGCACCTCCTTTCTACGATCGTTGAGTTGGAGGGATACGCCTCTGCATATGGTTTTTCGCTGTCCGGCCGGGAATCTAGCGAAATATAACGTGATAGGGTGTGGCTCCCTTTTCTCGACGTCACGTGTCGGTTAGGTGCTGCTCGGTCTGGAGCGTGAGAGGCTCGGGGTTCGCCGCTTGCCAGACGGGAACAATCCGTATTACAATGCTTGTTAGCACCTCTCTCACCTTTGAGCAGTTTCCATGCCTGGGAACGTTGCGTAATTTTCCCCGTGGCCTTAGGTCTGCTATCCCGACGTAAATTCTTTCCTTGTTTGGGCTTCGGATCCAAGTCCAAAGGAAAGTCAATTTTCTGGAGTTGGGGTTCGGTTTTAGCAGGCAAGTTTTCTTTCATGGGCGCAAGGTTTGCAGGGGCGTTGACCGTTAAGGGCACAGTAGAAGGGGAAGTAGAGTGACTACATTTAGTATCTGTTTCCACCCTCCGAATTTGGCTATCCAGTTCATTCATTCTGATTTGGTGTAGCCTGCTCCTTTCTTGGCTTTCTCTGTCCCTTTCTTGGCGCTCTATTTCCCATTGCTTGTCCCGTTCTTGTTGCTCCATTTCCAATTTCTTGTCCCGTTCTTGTCTTTGCTTTTCCCTTTGCTTCTCATCTTCTATCACTTCTTCTACATACTGTCGGGTGAATGCTTCACTCTCCCCAGTTTGTTTACAGGACCATGCCAAGATTAAACGGCTGTCAAACCAATTGTCTACCTCGTATTGATCCTGCAGGCTTACTGCAAATTCTAGAAAGGGCTGGATTTCGCTATCCTTGTACTCCATGTACTTAGCTACCTCGAGGGCAATCCTATGCACTTTATCTAGATCGGCCATTATATCAGGGTGAGCAAACACTATAGAAGAATAGAACCTAGAGATCTTAGTTACCTAGTCCACTAGGTGCTGATTAACTTAATAATCAATAAAATCTAGGCTAGCCTGGGAACTTTAAAAACAAGAAAGTTTGTAGCTACTCTGATTGCGACAAGCAAAAACCCAAAAAACTCCAAAAAATGTAAGTGATGTAAAACTTACTATCACTTCACCCCAGTTCTGTCAGTACTAAGCTATTGAGAGGATTGGTTACTATCATCCGAATGAACACCCTCCCTTGGTACAAATGCAAGCTAGTAACTGACTATCTGTAGCTTCTTATCTCAGATTAAAGAGCTACTCCTGAAAAAATATTAACCCTTAAAAAAAAATTTTTCTGACTTTTACAACAATAGTCGTCAGATTTGTCAACCAAAAACTCAGCAGTGATACCATCAACCTTTACCAGCTGTCTCATGTGTAGCATGAACAATAAATGTAACTTAATATTTATGATTGCTGTGGAGAAAAAACGCTGTTCCGACTTCCTCCAAAAGAAATAGTTCGATATGTCTAGGGAAAAGAAATTCCTATAATCTGCCGAACACTAAACTCTAAGAATCAGAATAGAATCTTGTGAGAGATTCCTACCAGACTGCAACCTCATCTGTTGCGATTGCTGCAGATGTAGTTCAAATTCCGCGGCGAGACCCCATTTGTTGTGGTTGATGGGTTCTAGAATCTCGGACGAGCCAAACCATTTGTCGTGGTTGAGTTAGAGTGTAGAGTATTTGTCGAGTTGGACAATAGTAGTGAAATCGACAAGGGATAGTGGACTGACAGAGTTATAGATTACACACACAGAAAGGTGTAAATAGGAGATGGACTTGAGACAACCTGGAAGAAGATTTACCAAAATGATCTCTCTCTCCAAGCCTCAACTCACTTATGTCTGTCTAAGCACCTCCTGCTCTCTCTCTTTTCTCTTATCATACATAGAGATTATAGTAAAGAGCTAAAAATACAAATATGGATGGAAAGGTCGTGAACAGCGCATTAATAAATGTGTAAAATTTATTAAAGAAGAAAAGCATGAAAATAATGCATATCATCACAACAACATAAAATTACATCAATAATCAAATATTCATCAATAATCATATACACCAACAACCACACACACAGATCACCATTCATAAAACCTGTAGAACACAAAGAGATAAATAATCGAGTGACAGTCCTTCGGTTTTCGGGGACCAGCTGAAGTAACTCCAGTAAGTGGTGTTTTCGTATATATCCTCCATCGGTGATGGAATTAACCTGAATAACATCCCTGTATAGGCGCTATCGTTGGTGACCCCCCCTACTGGCGCGAGTTGGGCTGGGGAACGCTGTTTATCTCCTGCTGACCAACTGATTGAACTGGGCGACAGCCTGTCTGCTTTTCGGGGACCAAATGTACTAGCTCCAGGAAGTGAATTACTGGTAGATCCTTCGTGAGGGACTAGCCTACAAAACTTTCTTTGTTGGTGCTAAACGTTGGTGACTCCCCTTATAGCGTGAGTGGGGCTGGAACTCTGTCCATAGATGGCTGCTCATACGTGCGAGGTTTTAAGTATCCAGGAAATACACCAGAAGAAGTCACTTGAGGACAAAGAGACCCAGGCGCGCTTATCCGGCGCAAGGCTCCGCTTGGCTGTAAATCCTGTTTTAACTGGTATGGCTTTGGTGTGCTGAGTGTCCCGTTTAGGCATGAAATAGGCGGGTGATATGGAATTCTGCTATAGGCATGCTGGCGGGTTTGATATTCTGGAAGCCGCAATGCTCTGGCTGGTAATCCAATAGGCGAGTAGAGAACTACTACTGCGTTTGGCGATTCCAGATTTAGCGTTGGCTCCGTTGCACTGCGTGAGCTTAACTTGGCGTTGACAAAAGGGGTTTTGATTCAGGAACGGGGTGTGACGATTCGTGACGCTAGCGGTATTCAGAACCCTCTAGATCGAAGAGAATATTTCGTTCTTCGCCTGACTGGAATCTGCTCTCGCGAGTCGGTCCCCCTGAAACTGAGACCCAAAAGAGACACCTTTTAACTTCAAGCAACGCTAAAATCACACTAACTTTATACAGAAAGTTTCGCTCCACTATGGGATTAGATTTATTGTAGTTATTGCTATGATAGTTTAGGGCTGTCTTTAACCATGTCTCCTGTTCCTTAAAAATATCAATTATCAACACGCGCCCGCATAGACTTAACATCTTTTGCACACCCAGGTACCTGTCAGTAACTGTTCTGACAGCAAAATCTACTCCTCTTCTCCCAATCTCAACATACAGGAAACCTAACCTGTAGTTACAGTTAAATGAATATGCTTATTCATCTTACAACATTAAATGAATTTACATAAACAGATTACAGCATTTGACATTACACAAATAAATCTTATGTCCCCTTTGGGAAATATATTAATATTCCACAAACTGAGTACAAAGAAAATGCAATGCTCTTGCTATAATAATACAGTTGTGGCTAAATCATAAGATATAATTATATCTATGCCTGGTGACTGCTTTCAGTGAAAGTTATAGACTAGTGCCTAGCCACACAAGTAAGCATAAATGATCCTCCCTTGCCACTGGAAATATCTATCAAAAGGAATAAGTGACTATCTCCTATAATCCAGAGTTATTACCTGCATCTCACTATTCAGTTTTAAAGTGAACAATCCACACCTGACATTATCTTACAGAAATGACAGTAATCTTGCTGACTCTTAACCCAATGGTAAGCATTCGTGGACTGATTCTACGCCTAATATCTGTTATTGTAAGTTTAACATTTAACCCATGATAAACCGTAACAGTTTAAGCACCACTTAATAGGCCGTAGACAGCGCTATCTTATCACTGAATAAATTACTAGGAGAAGTCCTCAGAAATAAATTCACTTCCCTAACAGATATATATATACAAGCTAACATGAATATATCATATTTATAAGATATGTCAACTCACCCCGAAAAATGCCAAGAAATAGGCGAAAAACATTTAGTCCTGTGTTAATGTTTGCCTTATTTCCATAATGGTCTATCTCGGGCCAGGAAATTCACGAATGTCTTTGTCTATTAAAACCAGTCTACTCTTATAGATCACAAGGGACGCTCCCCCCGAACACCTGGCGTGCGTATTTCTACAGAAGTTCGGCGAAAGACGTAATCTAGAGTAAGACAAAAGAAATCGTGCGAAAGTTCCCCAGGCCTCAAAGGGTACCAGCCGCTCGTCATCAAACGTTTTAAAGCGACCAGAGAAATTCCCCTGTTGGGACCACAGAGGGTACCCGCCGCTAACGAACCGTTTCTTTCACAGAAACCGTCTTGGCTCGTTCTAACACTTAAAGCGGACCCGAGAAATGTTTCTCTGGTCGAACAGGTGCGTTGACGTAACATTATCGTCTAGCGTTAGCTGACCGCAGCTGGCCAGCGTAAACAACCTCGGGTGGGGTTGAGAAGGTGAAAAATGAAAGAAAGAAGAATATGAAAGAAACGAAAATACAAAATGTCTCGGAAAACAGAACATTTAAAGGAATAATCAGATTTATGGACAAGATGGTAAAATAAATTATCTTTCACGTGACAATAATGACGGGGAAAAAACTAAAGCTAACGACTTTCAGTCTCTGCAGCATATTTAAAAGATTGGGGAGCTCATTTTGTTGATTCTTAATGAAGTTACGTTATCCAGTAACATTTTGAAGAAAAAAAAATTATTTTGGCTTTTTTTTTTCAAGGGATGTAATATATCGACCGTCTAAGGGAAATAATCAAACGGCAAAAAAAAAAAAAATATATTAGATATTTGACACTTTACCAGGTGTTTTCTGGTTATTTTTAAAAATAGAATTGCAACTTTAATGAGGAAAACGATGAGCGCTATATTGAGAGTTGCATAGTTTAGTGCGAAGGCTTCAGAGGCGCACGACTCGTATATAAGTTCAAGACTGCAACTTTGGTGGGGAAAAGTTTGTGACGTCCTTTTCGGGACGCTTAAGTGATAACACATACAGCTCGGGCGTTGGCGTAGCTGATGAGTCCTATTTAGCAGATAGATAATGTTAGTCCTTTTCAGGACTTAGTATCTATCATCGCTGATCGGGTTAGCAGTCAACAGAGTTGACTTTATTTTTGGATGGTTAATGCGCTCTGAAAGGAACGCGCCTCGCCAGAAGAAGGCAAAAACACAACCAAAAAAAAGAAAGAGATATTTTAACGGGATATCAGTCGTCCACAAGGGAGTTGTTATCTATTGTGGATAAAAGATAACAAATGCAGATAAAAGTTAAGTATTGCGGATGAAATTCAATACCATAATTCCCGCCGTAAGTACTTCGGTCGGTCAGTCACATTTTGCACACCGTCATTTGCGCACTTTTTTTATTTTCGAGAGAGCACATTAACTTTCAACCACAGCTAAGGGGGTGCAACTGTGGTTGAAAGTTAGACAATAATTGTATTGTTTCCCCCTTATATGTACTCTCCCGAAAATAGAAAAAGTGCGCAAATAAAGGTGTGCATGAACAGTTTGATTATGGAAAGAAGCCAACAACACGATTGATAAATAGTACATGAACTGGAGTTTCGTCAAACTTCAAACGTTGTTCTCAGATGCAGTAAGTCGTCCATGGCTTCTCAGAGGCAGTAAGTAGATCAGGGCAGGATTTTAAAAGATGCACGAACAATTACGAGACATGTTGTCGTAAAAGAAATGTTAGTTACTTAGTCAATTTACGGTCCATTAGATCATTATCACTGCTCCACATGTCATTTAGGAAGGTTACTCCATGTCTTCATATTTAATACATCCGTATAATTTTCAATACAAATATCTAATGACGGTCGCCTGCAATGAAATGACCACAGTAGTGATAGTACCGTCTGCAATACATGTAACAGAAACAACACACTATAATTAATAACCTATCAATGTTGACGGGTTATTGCTAGTAGAAAAATAAATTTATGTAAGCAGCGAGTACGCATTTTATATTTGTGTGTGTCGTCACCTTTTTCCCCCCCCCCCCCCCCCCCAATAGTCACACAATTTTGAACCCACTTCCCCCCTCTTTTCTCTGCGTCACCGTCATATGTGGACGATCCCTAAGTCCAGCGTCGAGAGGTTGTGAGCGATCATTTACCTTCCTCGCTGCCTTTTCCTTACCTAGCTCAAAAGCAAAGTCAGGTACCTATTTACAGTCGGGCAGCCTGGGCGTGTTTTACCGTGAATCAAATCCGGTACCTTTGTCACGAAGGGGCTAGCGATGTAGCAGCTCTGTCAACTGAACGCTCATTTATCAACTATGTGATACTAAAAATGCTTTGAATTAAGCTTTGTGTATGAAAACTTAATTAATCTGTTTATGTCTTTTTCTTACTAGTACGGTAAATTCTAGAATTTATCTCTTCCCATAATGAATTTTTTTTTTAGGGGGGGTACATTATGATTTACTAATAAAGCCGAGGGGTTGCGGGTACCGAAAAAGTCTGAAAATTTCTGTGGTAATTCCTTCCTGCTGTTCGGGTAGACTCGGCAAGTTCCGGAATATTCCGAAGCGCTCAGGTACAGTGCGTTAGCGCCTGGTTGTGCAGATAAAATGTTAATAACTTTCCAGGTGGAGAAATCGATGGCACACCTTCAGACTCGAATCCAGAATGATCCTCTGTTTCTTAATTCCGCATTTTTTTTTTTTTTAAAGTGCATAAAGGGAGACATCCTCATGGTTTACTGCCATCTCTAAATCGAAGGTTGGCTGTAATGGATCTCCAACGTCTTCTGTCTCTTGTCTTGATGGTGCACTCTGATAGACTCTTTCATCTCTTGATGGTGCACTCTGATAGACTCTTTCATGTTCATCTCTTGATGGTGCACTCTGATAGACTATTTCATGTTCATCTCTTGATGGTGCACTCTGATAGACTCTTTCATGTTCATCTCTTGATGGTGCACTCTGATAGACTGTTTCATGTTCATCTCTTGATGGTGCACTCTGATAGACTCTTTCATGTTCATCTCTTGATGGTGCACTCTGAAAGACTCTTTCATGTTCATCTCTTGATGGTGCACTCTGATAGACGATTTCATGTTCATCTCTTGATGGTGCACTCTGATAGACTCTTTCATGCCTACCTCTTGATGTTATCTTCCCACTTATAGCGCTGTCTCCTCTTGCACGTTCGCCTTCAACTCTTTCTTCTGTTATGGTCTTCAGTAAAGTTGTATGTCTATTCATATGGCCAAAATAAAAGACTGTCCTTAAAGTCCCTTGTGCAGCTTTAAACGTTAACAACTTTGAATGTACAATGGTAGAACACACTATAAACGGTACTTAAAAATATCATTTATCAAGTTTGAACTCAATACTGTTCATATTTTTAAGCTTCACCATAACTGCTATGAGCGTCCGATTTACAGAGTGATTGGAGCACTAGTCTCTCGCGGCAAAGATGCCGGGTTAGAATCACGTACCTACACACTCTAGTCTACCCAGCTGTAAATGGGTACCTGGCTCTGCTCTTTGAGTTAGGGAAGGAAAAGGCAGGGAAAAAGGGAACAGGTCACCCGACCTCTCGTTGTTGAACCTAGTACGGTGAAGTCTCTAACACTTCACTACCCTACGGCAGTATCTGCTGTGGGACAACCTTTACCTTTTATAACTGCTTTCGCACAGGGACAACTTCATCAGTGCTCAGATCTCTTCCCTTAGATCACACAAGAAGGATCTCAGCACAGTGCACGAACTACTTAGCACTGGCAAGGATCCCAATATGTGCATACAGGAATCACACATTCTATAAATATTTTGGTGGTAGGTATGTTTTTTTCCTAATTTCGTAAATTGTGCCAGGGCAGCGACCGTATGGCCTATTCTTTACGATTTCCAACTGCCGAGGTATTTTTAAAGTGCTCACTCAACTTGCAAAACGGGACCTCCTATTTTTTGGCCCTTATCCGAGGAGGCTGGGCATCCACGCGCATTACCCAGGAGATCAGGGGGAGTATGACAGCATTAGGACCGACTGGTTCTGAAAAAATGTCCAACCGAACCTGGTACCTTTAGAATTAGAGACGGACTCCATGGGAAAGGGGGGGGGGAGGTGCACAGAGGTAAATAGGGCTCACAATGGGAGCCATGAGCAAAAAAGGGTTGAGAACCCCGTATCTATCTAGCTGACTAGCGCCTTTTAGTCCATTATGACGCTTAGTACGTATGCAACAGTGATCTATCTTACTTTTACTTGCACCTTTTAGTCAATAGATGCCGCGTAATACATGTTAAACATTCAAGCATCTTACTTTGACTTGTTCCTTTTAGTCCATTACAACGCTTAAATACATATATTTTAGTCAATAGACGACGTTTAGTACATGTTCAACTTTCATCCATCTTACTGTGACTTGTTCCTTTTAGTTCATTACGGCGTTAAGTACATATTAAACATTACTGCATCTTACTTTAACTTATTCGTTTTTAGTTCATCTCAGAGCTTAGTACAAGTTCAGCTTTCAAATATCTTGCTTTGACTGTCCATTTTTACTTCATGGCGACGATTACAACATCTGGAACATTCATAAATCTTTGATTTATTCCTATTAGTCCGTTACGGCGCTTAGTACGTATCCAACAGTCATTAATCGTACTTTGACTTGTACCTTTTAGACCGCAGACGGCGTTTAGTCCATATTCAGCATTCTCGCATTTTACTTTGATTTTTCACTTTGATTTCATGGCGACGTTTAGCACATGTTCAACATTCTCGCATTTTACTTTGACTTTCCATTTGAACTTGATGTCGACGTTTAGAATTTATGCAACATTCATCCATTTTACTTTGACTTATTTCTTTTAGTTCATTTTCAACAATCTTCTAACTCACTATGTTCTCTTTAGTAAAACCACCTTTATAGAAAATTGTCATAAGGAACACCCAGCGACCGATACATCAGAGCCATAGTACTCAATGCCAGGAAGAGATCAAGTGATAATTTTCAGAATTAGAACCGGCCATTGCAAACTAAAACACCTTGCAGACTAAAACACCTTGCAAACTAAAACACCATCTGTACAAGACATTAAAAATTGGACAGACAGATATGTGCCCATGTGGGGAGGACAAACAAACAGTGGAACATGTCCTCCAAGACAATCGGCTCCATGAGAGGAGCAAGGTGACAGCTTGCTCTTCTCCAACCCAGTTGAGGGAGAAATTGTATGGAGATAAGAGAAGCTTGAGAAGGACTGCCAACTGTGAAAGAGAGATAGATGTGATCATTTGAGAAATTATAAACACATTTTACCAATGAAGAAAGATTGTTATCCTTCTAAAAGCACATGCAGACAAACAAATAATAATTTTTACAGATGCTCTCTCAGTAATAACAGATCTGAAGAGCCACCGTGCTAAGGGATTAATAGATCTGGTAAACTGTTTTGAAAGACTGGCCAAATGCTTCAGCATGTGCACAATCCAGCGGATACCAGCCCATTACAACATACCAGAAAATGAGGAGTCAGACAAACTTGCTAAGGAAGGAGGATCGTTACAACAAAATGATACAGGGACAACTTATGAAATGGCCAAAACTACTATAAAAGCCACATTCAAGTACAATGGGAAAGAGAGCACCCTAGTCATTTAAAATATGATGCATATCATCAGCTTTCTAGGATAGCTTAGGTCACCACTTTTCAGCTACGCACTGGACACAACAGATTGAGATACCATCTATACCACAAGTACAGAATTGGTGCAACAGATCTCTGCACCTGCGGCACCAGCCCGATGACAGTCGAACACCTGCTGCAGTCCTGCCCAATATACAGCAATGAACGGAGCAGCATATGGCAACAACCTAATTCACTGCACGAAAAACTGTTCGGAGATGTCAGGAACCTTGAGCTGACTCTTGCCTTGATTAGAGTCATTAATGTGAAAGTCTGAAGGCGAATGAGGAAAAAGAGGAAAAATTCTCTAACCCCGATAAACTATATACGCTTATTAACTCATTCTCCACCACCACCCGTTATACTTTTATTAACCCTTCTTGAACATCTCCACTCACTTCCTTCCCAGAAAACACCTGCTGATAACATGCCGGCTGTGCTCAACCCAGCCCCCTACAAAAGCTACATTCAGTTCTAATCTCCCGTGATGTTCGCCTCATTACATTACGAGAATTCTCGTGTCTCCTCATCAATAATTAAATAGATACAAGCAGGTAGACCTCCATCCCCCTACTCGCTCTGAAAATTTGCAGGCAAGCTCTGTTAGGCTTCAAACCGCATCAGGCCAGTCCTGGTCAGTTAAAAGCTCATTAGGAAACTTCCCGGGAAACGAATAATTTCAGAATGTTGTTCTAAAATTGGAAAGTTGATTAGATCGTAGAGTAGAGCAGTGGTTCTAAACTCTGTATGAAAAACGGACATTTTTGGGGGGAGGGGGATTACCGATGTTTACGCAGAACCCTCCTCCAAATGTATGGGTAGTAGGGACTCTGACAAAAATAAAACACAGATATTGAGAAGTGAGCTACTGCGTGTTCATAGTAATGTAACCGTTAGAGTGGTTAAGAGAAAAATCTGGTTCGAAGTATTTCCTATGGGATTAATTGTTATGATAAAGATTAACTGATTTTATGGTTGTAGTCTAGGGGAATAATCGATAGAACAAGAAGGGGCCAAGAGTAATGCTTACGTCCCTTGATTGCGATGTTGTTTGTCTGGCCTTGGCCGAGAATTCTTATGTTGTGTTTTTGTTTGGTTTTGGGTGAGCTCGGCTACGTGATCGTACCCACGAGGAAGTTATGAACGGGTGAGTTGTTTGTGAGACAAAGTGTTCTGGAGTGTTCCAAAATAGTTGTAATTGTAAATCTATGTTTTAGATAAGTCAGTCAGATCCGAGATGCGACAGCGTTCGTTTCGGTTTGGGTTGCTCCCAGTTGTGATAGACGTTAGTATTTATAAATGACAGCGAATGAGAGTTCCACTGGGTCGATAAGCCAAAAAATTGTTTTGGTTGATTTCTGCTGTAGCAGAGAAGTGACTATCGCCCAGACGCCCAAGCGCATTTCTTGTAACAAATTGTGTGCGACAGTTTGTAATTTATTTCTGAGGACAAGATGCCAGTGTTGCCAGTAAGAGAAAATGTGTGTATTTCGAAACAAACCAGGTACGTTGAACATTATGAGTCTATTACTAGTAGTGCAGTACAGTAGTCAAGCTGACAGGCTAGCGAGTAGAAGACAGACTTGGTAAATTGTCATCCCTGGCGATGAGGTCAGTTTCCTTAAGATACACCAAACAGAACATAGGAAATAAGTCAGCACATAAGAGAGACAATGTTTACATATGAAGAATTAGATGGCAGATAAAATTTCAACAACAGTGGTTCTTAAGCTGTGACCACAATGACCACTAGAGACAATATGAAAATTGAAACAAGAGAGAGTGAGAGATAATCACACTGAGATTTTTCCTACTGAATTTTTGCTGTACAAGTCTGCCCACCTCAAGGGGAAGGTTGGGCATATCATTTTACAACTTTTGCCATCTTATGTAAATAAAGTTCGACGTTGTATATTTTACTGCTGTCAGCATGAAAATCAATCATCAACTGTTGGTATGAGAAATGTTATCGTCTGAGAGAATGGATGGGTTTGAAGAAAAAAATCGAAAAAAGGTGATTCGTCTTACGAGGACAAAAGACAAAGAAAGTAGTCTACGTTACGGCCACAAGGCCTTCGTCAGGAAAAGAAAGAAAGTGAAGGCTAGATAGGAGACATAAGAACTTAAAGAAATATAAAAATAAAACCTAGGTACTTCCCTGAAGGCGAAGCATGGCTGAAAAGGAAGTGACTTCTGCGTCTGAGAGAAGGGAGTTTTCTTATTACCATACAACAAACTGCCTACTGCTACGATAGAGATACGAAACCTATACGATCAACTCAAATAGAAGTAGTGTGTAGTAGACAGACCATCATCAACGGCCACAGTAAAACCTAATGGTGGTACAGCTCATTCTTCCTTTGTCTTCGGTAGCCAATCATTCTCAGGAGATGGACTGTAACTCTGAAGTTCAAATTGACTAGATTAGCGGAAAAAGTAAATCATTCTCACCAGACTTCTCTCAAAGTTCATAATAATAACAAGAGAACAAGAAAAGCAAATCCTTCTCAAGCTCAAAATTACTAGCAAAAGCACATCGTTCTAAAAATACTGAATGGTCACTCAAAATAACAAGAGACCAAGAAAGACAAATGGTTCTCAAGGGATTGGGCTGCAATTCTGACGTTAAAAAATGATCAGAGTACCTGGAAAAGCGAATCATTATCGCGAGACTGAGTAACTCAGGGGCTGAAAGTGACTGAACTACCGGGAAAAGCAAATCATCCTCAAAAGATTGAACGGTAATTCTGAAGTTTAAAGTGACCAAATTGTCAGGAAAAGCCAATCATTCTCAAAAGATTGAAAGGTAACCCTGAAGTTCACAATGACCAGATTACTGGAAACAAGCAATCATTCTCAAAAGATTGAACGATAATCCTGAAGTTCAAAATGACCAGATTACCAGGAACAGCCAATCATTCTCAAGAGAATGAACGGTAACCCTAAAGTTCAAATTGACCAGAGTGCCAGAAAAAGCATTACCAATTTGGCAATATAAAAGTCGTTGTTATTCGTGCTTCCCGTTACTCAGTCTCTCAAGGGAGCGTCGAGAACATCACGCGCCATCCCAGCTTCCCTTTGTCACTTCTGACAGAGAACACGAGAACTTTTAATAAATTATGTGCTAGTCTCTTCTGCTAATGCGGTAACTACCATCAGCAGCCGCTGAAAGTCACAATGTGCGGACGCAGTTGTTTGTGCTTTTGTCCGCAGTGCTTAAATGTGTGTGGGAACAGATTAGTTCTGTACATCAACTGAGAACAGACAGCATACATGATAATGTCTAGAAACTAAATATGAAAATAGATGATAAGACCTACAAGGAGATATCTACTTCAGATGTATGTGGGGGTTGCTTCTTGAGCCTCCTTTACAAGGACCTCCTGATGACTGAATTGGCTTATATTCTGTATCTGACCTGTCCATGTTGTTTGTGGAAGTTTTTGTGGTTTAAAGCTTTTTTACAGGATGGGATAACCGGCCCCATGCAAACCCTTCTTAGTCGCTTTTTTACGACATTGTCGTAAAATTAACAGAGATACAACGTTAAAATACCTCCAAAGATAACATGTAAGGATAAAAACATAATGCGTAGGCTGCTGATAGTACATGATCGCCCTGACCGCGGGTCATCACCCTCCATAAAAATTGACTTGCTAGACGGGAAGTCAAAACGGTTACCATTTGAACGGGATGAGAACGGCGGATCAAAAGGAAAAAAATATGACTGAAAAATTGCGTGAGACTAGCAAGGCTAAGGAGACGCAACTGGAAAGGAAAAATTCACGTCCCCAAATTGACACGAGGTACGGAAAGGGACGCTTTTGCGATACCAAGCCTTTGATTTGAATTCAGCGGCTAAACGCAGATGCTTGAAATATTACAAAATTTAAAAAGTAACTTTTTCTTAATATTAATGTTAGGAATATAAAAATTAGCTGGCCGGATGGCCCATTCTGAGCAGTGAAATAATATGCGTTTAATTATACAGACGGATAGATAATAATGAAGACATTGACAAAAGACTGTGTTGTTCACATCAGCGAAAGACTGCATTGAATCAAACATGTCACTATTTGCACAAAAATCGCGACCTTGAAGACTCAAGTGTCCAAATCTAGTTAGAATGAAAGAGAAGGGGAATTGGTGGAAGCTGTGGCTAAAAATAACTTTTCAGGCAAAATTGTAGAGGGGATGAATAGGTTGGTTCAAAAACCAAGTACGTTTTTGTGAAAACGCAAGTAGAGACGGACGGACTAACAGATAAAAATCCATACTTGACTGAAGCATGACTGAAATGACTTTAGTGTAGGAAATTTGAATTGAAAAACACAAGGCAGTGATTGGCCACAGACATTCATATTATCGGCGCTCAGACGCGCATTTGGGGTCATTCAGAATACGTTGTCCAGTGATAGACACAGTAAATTTCAAGTGTGGTGATTTCCAAATGAAATAAATTGAAATATAAGTTCAGGGACGCCATACTATAGCCAGCAGCTCAGCTGAGTTTTGCTAGCATTTCTGTGTTCTTTATTCATAATCTGGTAAGATTGAAATTATTTCTTTGTATATTTTGAATATTGTTTAATGTTTCGAGTGATTTGATACTGCCATATCGAAATCTAGCCTTACAAACAAGTAAGGATTTGCTCTAGACCCCCCGCCCTAGTTCAGGGTCTAGGGACAAACAATATACATAAACTCCAGCAAGGGTTAGGAAGGACAGATCAAGTGTTGAGAACAATGAAACATATTACGTATCCTATTTTAGGGCAGGAAACTAATGAACCTATTTCAGAATCTGTAGTCTGGGAGGACTTATCCGATGTAAAACCAACATGGTAAAATGTGCTGTATGGTCAGAGAGATCTGACCCGTCTATATGTTGTTGTTGTGTAGTGTGTGTCCAGTCATGGTTAGAGAATGGAATTTGACACATAAATAATACTTTGATTGCAGAGCTGTGAGTTTCAGTTGGCACCCAAGCGGTGTCGAATGAGTTGGTGATTTTACACGAGTGGATCCGTGCAGTAACGTTGTGTCAGAGCATTTTCTTATTGCCCCCAAGCACGGAGAGGTGGGGCCACCATAAGTCTTATATTGCCCCCAAGCACGGAGAGGTGGGGCCACCAGATCTCAGCACCAGAGCTACCTATTCAAAGTTGAGTGAGCCTCTGGTCTGCTGGAAATTCACCAACTCCATTTACTGTAGTTACTAACAATCCCATAAAATTCCTGCCATTACTGGACAATGTGTAGTCACTATAGATCGGGAGTGATGAGGCCACCCCAACAGCACAACCATTAACTATCCTCCCAATTAGATGACTGCTATAAACATTAATAAAACTAAATAGTCTAGTAACATACATATGTACACCCTTGCATTTATTATGTAATATTCCATGCATTTCTTTCAAAATTTCTAAATCTTTCATAAGTTCTGGTCAAAATAAAACTTGGTCCAGAACGAAATAAATGTAAGAAAATTTCTATCAAAATTTTTACACACTTGAGTTAGTTCAGTGTATTATAACATTTGTTAATATTATTAGACTTCTTAAATATCTGTGTGTGTGTCTATAAACTATCACACCACATTACATATCATTACCCTAGACATTTAACGTAGCCACATTCATTAGAAAAAAAAAGATAAGTGTGAGGTCGTAGTGGTAGCGAGAAGGGCCTTCTGACAATTCACAGTTACATATTATCTCAGGAGCCTTCACAGCTGACCTCATGCATCACACGTAGTACTATCACCATCATATAATACCATCAAAACCCACTACAGACATGCTTGGTAGGATATAGTGTTACCATTTTTTGCTTCTCTTCCGGACCCCGGTAACACACATAGGTATCTACGCACAATACTTAAGAACGGAAAGAAATTAAAAAGAAAACTTTTACTGTTAATCCATAGACTCTCAACGTTTTATGTAAACCTTTGATCCATAGACACTCAACTTGCTAAGTAAACCTTTGATCCAAAGACTCAACGTCCTATGTAAACCTTTGATCCATAGACACTCAACTTCCTATGTAAACCTTCGATCCATAGACTCTCAACTTCCTATGTAAACCTTTGATCCATAGACACTCAACTTCCTATGCTGTTGACCTATAGACTTTCTGCCTCTCGTGTAAGCTGTGGACCTATAGACTTTCTACTTCTCATGTAAGCTGTTGACCTATAGACTTTCTGCTTCTCATGTAAGCTGTTAACCTATAGACTTTCTGCCTCTCATGTAAGCTGTGGACCTATAGATTTTCTACATCTCATGTAAGCTGTTGACCTACAAATTCTCAGCATCCCCTGTACACCTCTGATACTAAGACTCCCAGCCTCTGGAACAAGCCTCTGATCCGTAGACTTTTAACCTATTGTGTAATCCTTTGATCTTGATTGAGACGAATTAATGACTGCATTAACAGTAATCGAACACCTAATTTGTGTTAGTCAGCAAGGGTTTCTAAGCAACGAACGATACTCATTGTTAAAGCTGACAGCCATGTAACGGCATAATGGGCTAATTGTGCATGTGGGCACGTGATGACTTTTCAGTGGATTTTTTTTTAGGAGGGATGGGAGGCAAGGGTAGGAATCAAGGCTCAAGTCAGATGAACTGACTGACTCTAACAGTTTTTCAAGACCAAACCAAAGGACTAGCAAAATGAGAGAGAAACGGTGCCTTAGTTTAAATTTGAAAAAAAAAAAAAAAATCAGTATTACCTCAGGCATGTCGTAAGAGTCGACAAATATGAGGTTGTACGTGAGGATGGCGGAAACCGCGGTAGCGACGTGGTTAGTGCACTGGCTTCCTAGCTCGGTGGTTCCCCAGTTGAGGCGGAGTTTTTGTTTAGACTGCAAACGGCTCCGGGGTCGACCCAGCCTCATGAATTGGGTACCAAAGCAACTCTGGGAAGGTTTAGGCGGCCGGCGTAATGCTGACCACATCCCCCCTAGTGTGCCGATGGTCAAGAAAATATGGGCCTAACATCATATTCCCAATATGCCTCAATGGGCGTGTAACGGGATCCTTTACCTTTTTACCTTACGTGAGGACAGCAGCCTTATAACGTTAAATATATTGCTACAGAGACTACCACTACATCGTATATTTGGGACCTCAAGTTAGAATGGAAAGGACAGAACAGTACATACCTATTTAACATGAACTTCAATCTTTTAGATTAAACCCCCCCCCCCTCCATTTTTTATTGTCCTTTGCTGCTCTCCATGTTTTACAGCCATACAATAGGAATAATTTGACATTTGGAGCCTAGTATTCGTCTGTTTAATTCGTACTTCAGCTGCCAGATAGGATTTTATTGTCTTTATTTTCACGTTTTTATGATCATGACATTTTTTGTTCCGTTCTGTCCTTTTTTAATATTGAATTTTTAGTTTTCCAACTTTCAATAGTTAGCGAGAAAAATCTATGTTCTTCTTCCTCGTTCGTCCTGAAAAGGACGTTGGTTGCGTTGTGTCCGTTTACAGCGCAGCTGCGATATTTGCGCCTTTCGGCAGACACGTCCGACTTCAGCACGGCATTTTGTGGGACCGGGTTTGCCTTCCCTCTTCCATATGTTGACTTCCTCTTCTTCTTCAACCAAATCTATGTTCAAGACCATAGGATCTTTTATACTTGGAAAAGGGCCCTAATATAGCCGACAGTACTTGTGTGTCTAGACTTCGCCAACCCCGCCCCCGCCCCCCCCCCCCCCCCAAAAAAAAAAAAACAGGCATAATTCCTTAAATAAAAAGTTAGTCAGATAGTTTATACTTGAATAGTTTCCCGGTCCCGTGTAATTTCAAGAAAGGGGAGGTGGCGGCCTTTGAAGAGACAAAGAAAGGATAGGACTACTGCACTCTCAGGCATGTCGTACAAGGCCACCAGTATGAGGTTGTGCCTGGAAGCTGGTCACCTAACCATGAACAGCAAATTGCCACATAAACCACCACGACAAGAGCCACAAGGGGACCAGCTACAGTGGCGGCACTATGCTCCGTCAGGAGTACACAAGGAAAGTGATGGTGGGGTGGTGGTGGTTCCTGGGCCTCTCTAAAGCAAGACAAAGATAGAACATGACAACGGCTGTCGTAAAAGGCGATGAATGTGAAGGTTGTGCATGTTGGCTGGCAAACTCATCATATCAAATGAAATGCTTCAGAAACCACCACTACATGGGGGGGGGGGGGCACATGAAGGCTGTCATGTGAGATTCCCAGCTTCAAGTGGTGGTTCCATGCTCCGTAACAACCGAAAATGGATATGATACTGAGGATGATGATGATAATGATATATACATATATATGTAGATAGAAAGAGAGAGAGAGAGAGAAAGAGAGAGAGAGAGAGAGAGAGAGAGAGAGAGAGAGAGAGAGAGAGAGAGAGAGAGAGAGACAGGCATACCTCGGAGATATTGCGGGTTCGGTTCCAGACCACCGCATTAAAGCGAATATCGCAATAAAGCGGGTCGCACCCATTTTTTGGGGGTTCCCATTGCATACAACAGCCTAAAATTATGTTTACACTATGTCTATTAAGTGCACAATAGCATTAGGTTTAAAAAGAACGATGTACTGTAAAATTAAAAAATACTTTATTGCTAAAAAAAAAAAATGCTAATCTTCATTATCTGAGCCTTCAGCGAATCGTAATCTTTTTGCTGGTGGAGGGCCAAAATCTATCGGAAGAAGAAGGAACGTTCTAATAAATAAACACGAATAATTTTTTTAAAAAGCGCAATATCTGCGAAGCGCAATAAAGCGAGGTATGCATGTACATGCATATTATGTGTTAAGTATATGTCAGTACCATAATAACTGTTACACAATACATACTATATATAGAAAAAATCATTTTTTTAAACGAACTAATTAACATAACGTAACAGATAACACAACAGCAACATCTGCCGTGCATAAATAAACCACTTTTGTATCCTTGGGTATGAGTATCACACAGTGAGAAACACTGACCGTACGCTAAACCCACTGTACCCACCATTTAGACAAATCCATTTCACTCCCCTTCTGTTCTGCTAGTGATTGAGAACGGAACCTTCCGGTCCACATACTTCCTGTCGATCCACAAGAGAGCATGCGGCTTGCAGTGTTAAGACATATTTGCTCAACAGATTCAATTTATAACCGCGTTAAAATAACACTAGTTATGACGCCAGGATGCAGATGTTACCTTGCTGACGTGTCTTGCCTTCTTCATTTGTGTCATCGCTGCCTTTATTATGTTGCTGGGCTAGCAGTTTCATTGTAGCTTTCCAAACCCAGATGCCATCTGTCGCTAACGACTGGTTCGTTACGGAAACGAGAATTGACAAGAGCTAATAAGGCTGACTTAGCAGGGTATTTTTGGTTGCCCTGCGTAATTGATTATATTCCTTATCTTGATGTAAGAATGGATACTCGTAGTTCAGGGATTCCTACATTTCGGGTACTCATATCCCCCTGGAGGTACGAGAAGCTTGTCATTTACTAGACACAGTATCAAGGTCTTTGTCTTGTGTGGACTGACATATACTGTATAACAGGGGAACGACATAAGTGATTGCGTCATTAATAAGGATAAGCTGCCCATTGTAAACTTCCGGTGTTGTCTTGTGTTTCGCACTAATGACCGGTCAGTAAAGCATCTTTTTTTGGGGGATGCCTAGCTGGCCGGGAGGATAGTGTGATTCGCTTGTATAGCTAGGCGGTGTTGTCGTACGGAAGGTCCGGGGTTCGAATCCTGGGTAAGCCACTCACGTCTGTTGTTTTTCTGTTGTCTAGTGTTCTACTTCTTTATTTCTTACGAGTGCCTGAAAACATGCCTTTATGTTTGTCTAATATTTATTTACGTTTAGCTGTGTTGGATGTGGAGCAACCGCAACGAGCTATGGAAATAAGGGCAGAAATTTTGTTTACAACATAATTGTTACTTTCACAGTTGTCTCAAACTGGCATCATGTGTAAATCCTGAAGTGAAGTTGAAGGTCATGACCAGGATGGTGTGTGTTCAATTCCCAGCGCAGGCGGGACAATGGCGAGGCGCGTCCCGTTCAACCAAGTCGGTTATATTAGAGCGCATGCCCAAATATAAATAGTCTGTAGTTCTATCAATTCCATATGTTTGTGTATATATTGTTCTTTCATTCTAATTATTTATTTCTTTACTTGCAGTTTATTTTTATTTTTTCCTACACCGGCTCCAGTGCACCCCGCTGTTATTTGAGCGTTGAAATAAACAAGTGAAATCACACATACACACACACACATGGATTCACGTGTTAAGAGCAGACGAGCCCACGTGCTGAATGCGAAACTGCATCGGAGCAGATGCTCACGTGGCTCATGTACTGACTTTATACATGTTTTATACATGCAAGAAACAGAAAGGAAAGGGGCAAGAGAGGGGTGAGGAGAAATAGTTGAGTTCGGGCGCGGGATATGCAAGAGTGGAAGAAAAAAACACCACCAGAACATAACGAGACAGAACTAAGATGTCTGTGAAAGAATTATCGCGCAAAGAGTTTAAAATTAAAAAAAAAAAACATCATCGCGTAGATACTGTACGTCTGCCCGATGACAAAGACATTTTCATAGACACCTTTGTGTGTTTCATCATCATTATCATCATCATCATCATTACCTCTTTTTTTTGTGCTTCTTATGGAGTGTGGAGCTACAACTGCCTTCGAAGGAAGCTTTTGCCAAAACTCAAACTCGTGCAGCGGTGGTGTCTGTATGATTCGGTTTTACGTGATGGGTTTGCCAGTTCCTTGTATAACCTGATATTAGTCACCTTTAACGACATGGAGCGGTAGGCCGATTCTGTTTTAGTCTTCTTCTTCTTCTTCTTCCGTCCTTAGCCACCAACCGTCAAAGCAGTCAGTGGCCTGTCGTAAATTTATTTTGAGAGAAAAGAGTCGTAGAAATAGTGGTCCGGTTTAGAGTGGAAAATGATGATGGAAAGCTCAGTGATAGAAAATGTAGAGATTTAATAGTTACTTCACAGCGTGCTGGAGGAGAGTAAAGACAGACTTATTTACGACAAATCGTGTCTCTCAATCTTCTCTTTCACTCTCCTGGTCAAACAATTATTTGCCAGTTTTCCAGACTCGCATCTGCGCGCACACCGATTCGGTGTTTTCAAACACACACACGACGTTGATACAAACTATATTAAACGAATAGGGGAAATGTTGGGCTTTGGGTATATCCAACACACAGAACTAAATGAGTTTAGGTGATTTTATTCACTTTAAACATCAATCACTAAAAATATCAGATATTACATAAATTATCATAAGTACACAAATGCAAATAACAAGTTTGGGAGGGGGTGAAGAAGATTGGTATCGACTAAGCCCTTCCCGCTCATTAGACAAAGACAAACCCAGTCCAGAGATAGATAATATCAGGAACACGGGTACGTTAACCTAACAGTAAAGTTAATTACTCTGAAAGAGGTGTTACCAAGTTAGGTATAAGTGATAGAAAAAAAAACCTGTTCTTCCCAGCTGTTCTTCCCTTTACTAAGCAAATGGAAAGGAGGTGGTTTTAAACAGAGTTAACAAATTATCAACTATCCCACTTAAAGGAACAATGTAGGGTATACAGAAAAGATATATGTTACCAGGTAAGCAAGTTAACAAAATGGTCACACAAAAGAATTAATTTCCTGTCATTCATACACGCGCTAGCAAAGGCCTTCACTCATCTTGCTCTCACTTACCGATTGTGAAAAAATCTTGCACTCCATAGAATAACACAACAGCAGTTACACCTCAACTAAATGTATGAGTGTTTGTTCAAGTTCTAGCCCCAGATTATCGGGTAGGCGGTCAGCACATAAAAGGATCCCGTAATCGCTGGAAAATGAATCTGTAGTTGTGTCTCTTTTCTTAATAACAGTTTCTATGGGAGGGCACGGTCTCTGATACCGGGGTGAGGATGGTGTGGTCTATTTGACTATGCCGCTGATAATAAAATTCTTACGCGTGCTGGTACACTTTATCCGTGAGGTATGGTTTAAGTCCAGTGAGAAAACTAGTCACATCACTGTTCAGGAAATTATGAATTATCTCTCTGTGTCAGTAAACTAACAAAGCTCGGGCCAGTGTTCTTCTTCCCGTTACGACTTAAGTTGTTTGATGGTGCGTTAAATTTGTCTTTGGGTGTGCTTTCTTTGCTATAAGTTAGATAGCGGAATTCCAAACATAGAATCGCCTCAAAGATTAAAAATTTACACAGTCTCAACAAGTTCTGCGTCAGGGGAACTCTACACACTGTTTATGCTTTGCTTTGCTTAGATTGATTTCTTTATTGCTTTCTTAATGCTGGGATCGCACAGGTTACGATCACTCTGTATGAAAGAAAAAAAAGACATGTAATATACCGAAAACAAATAACCTTCTAAAGCGCGATGAATTTCCCGTTAAGCCTATAATACACTCGAGTATTTAATTATGTATTTAATAAACACTGCGCGAATTCTAGTGGTTAAAAACACACATCTATAAAACTAGGACTTAACTGAATTTATTAATTATAAATTCCTTCGCGACTTTAAAAGTTAATTTAAGCATCTATTATCTTTTGAAATAATATAATAGATAGATCATTATATTTAAAACTGGAACTCTTGAGATGGTTTAATTAAATAGATTTAAATTAACACAAAATCCCTTGAAATAGAATGACTAGACCACTGATCACTTTACACAATATATATTTTACCGCTTTGCACAGAATTAGAAATCACTGCAAATATATATAAAATCCAGGGGAAAATCTATAACAAGATTTCAATAAAGCTAGTGCTTCTGTAAAGGTCTGGCCAGCGAGTGATAACGTGTCTAGTTCTTCATGGTCTATTTAGCTAAAATGGAATGTAAGTTGAGTGGGACATGATAAACTTGACAACTTATTTGATCTCACGAACTTTTGGGGATCTGACCGCCAAATCAAGAGAAGAAGCCGCCCCCTGGTCTTCGTATCCGCTCGCTGCTGCCCGTTTCGCTTTCCCCCGTTCGCTCGGTTCCTCGATTGACACCGAGACGCGAAATTAGCGGCAAGCAACTGCGTCTCGTATCAGGGAAAACTACTGTCTTTGATAGCGCCGATAGTCTCCCTTAAGATCCCTCGGTCTGTCTCTTTGATCTCGTCGCTGTATCCTACATGAGTCCCGGTGGAATGCGTTCTGGCAAACGAAAAGTTACAACAAATGTTCAGGGGTTCTAATGTTATGAAAAGCTAAAGGTCCCTTTAAATCATCCATCATATCAGGGAAAATTCACTTGTCAAACTAGACGTACGTCACAATCGTCCCCACTTTTAGACATGAAACCATTTTTCATGTTTTCATTTTTGACAATGGAGGTGACCTGATTGGTGATTTTAGGATGAGTGGTATCTTCAGTTTGCTCTTCTTCCTCTGTAGACCAGTTTCTACTCAGAAAATCAGCCCCGACATTCTGTCTTCCCGGAATATATTCCACTTTGAAAGAATAAACGCTTAAAAGAAGGGCCCAACGCATGATCCTAGCGTTAAATTCTTTATTGGCACCAAGAAATGCTAACGGAGCGTGGTCTGTTTGCACCGTGAAAGATGTACCATAAAGAAACTCATGATGGCGTCTGATACCGTCAATCAGAGCAAGACATTCCCTTTCAACTACGCTGTAGTTCCGTTCCGCTTTATTTAATTTCCGACTGCCATAGGCAACTGGAAATAGCATGTTCAGGTCACTGTCATCGGCTTGAAGCAGTGTTGACCCGATGCCCTGACCTGACGCGTCGACTCTCAGTACAAAAGGTTTCTTGAGGTCAGGCAACCTCAAAATGGGGTATGCAGACAACTGTCCTTTCAAAGTGCTATACGCGTGTTCGCACTTTTGATCCCATATGACCTTATCAGGACAACCTTTCTTTGTGAGGTCAGTCAGAGGTGCCGTCAGTCCGTTGAAGTTCTGGATGTACTTCTGATAGTATGCACATAGCGATATGAAGGAACGTACGTCTTTCTTCGTTCGGGGTCTTTTTGCTGCCACTATTTTCTCCACGTTCTTCTTAATAGGCCAACTGCATCCGTGAGAAATAGTGTGCCCCAGGAAGTCTAACTGTTCAAACCCGATGAGACATTTGCTAGGTCTGGCTGTGAGACCCGTTTCCTGTAGTCTCCTGAGGAGCATAGCAACCGTAGCAATATGTTCTTCATAGGTTTCCGATGCAATTAAGATGTCATCCATGAAATTATGGATATGGGGACTTTGCAAAGGTTCTAGAAGCTTCCTCATCATCCTGGTGAACACTCCTGGTGCGTTATGCAAACCGAACGGCATCACGTTAAATGTGTAATGTCCTTCACTAGTGCTGAAAGCTAACAAAGGTTTAATTTCCTCCTTGACTGGTATTTGATAATAACCTTTACTGAGGTCAATCTTGGAGAAGATCTTTGCTTTGCTGAGCTTGGTGAACAACTCAGAAACAGTTTGGAGAGGTTCGGGCTGGAATTCCGTTACAGCGTTTAGCAACCTGTAATCAATGCACAGCCGAACTTCCTTATTGGGCTTCTGCAACAGCACTACACTCGAGCTGTAAGGAGATGTAGACTCACTGATAATTCCTGCCTGACGCAGCTTGTCTATTTCTCCGCGAAGTGCATCAGCTTTAGCGTACGGGATGGGGTAAACTCTGGTTTGAACAGGGGTCTCGTTTGTTAATTTCATATCAAATTCAATGAGATTTGTTCGACCAGGTACATCCGTTAAGACTGCACTGTACTGTTTTAGTAGAGCCCTGGTTTCTGTTTGTTGTTCTGGTGAGAGATTGTCGCCGAACTTGACATCTTTAAAGGATTCTGTGGGTTGCAATGGATACTCCATGCAACCATCATCATCTTCCTCGTCTTCCGTTGCTATGGCGACAGCCAGGAGATGCTCGGAGGATGGCACCGGTCTTTCCAAATATTTCTTTAGCAGATTTATGTGGAAGACCTTCTCCTTTCCTTTGATGGAGATCTTGTAGTTGGTACGTGAGATCTTTTTAAGGACGGTAAACGGTCCTTGCCATCCGATGCGAAGTTTATTGCTTCCGGTTGGAAGTAGCAATAGGACTTTCTCCCCTGGTTGTAGTTCTCTCTCTTTTGCAGCTTTGTTGTATCTTTTAGTAATTTTAGCGCGGGCTTTCTTAAGGTTGGTAGTAGCTAGATCCCATCCTAGCTTTAGCCTTTCCTTAAGCTCAGATACATACTTGCTTGCAGAGACGACTGTCTCGTCAGCCTTCTGGTCTGTCAGGGACCGAAGTAAGGCTTCTAGTGGCCCCTTAATAGGTCTGCCAAATAAAAGTGTAGCTGGCGCAAAACCCGTAGACGCTTGGGGTACCTCTCGGTAGGCGAATAAGGCAGCCGATATATATTGGTCCCAGTCTTCCGGTTTCTCCTGACCCAGCTTACGTAACATCATGGTGAGGGTACCGTTAAAACGTTCCACGAGCCCATTTCCGGCCGGATGGTAGGGACTTGTGTGGATATGTTTGGCCCTCAAGATCTTAAAGATCTCCTCCATTAACAGGCTACGGAATTGGGATCCATTGTCCGTCAAAACTTGTTGAGGGAATCCCAACCGTGTAAAAATTTGCACAAGGGCTTCTGCGACATGCTTGGAATTAGTGCATGGTAGCGGTACGGCTTCGGCCCACATAGTGCAAGTGTCAACTAAGGTCAGGATGAACCTGTTCCTTCTTTTGGTCTTTTCCAGAGGACCAATAATGTCGACAGCAACCCGTTCAAATGGAGTCCCTACTATTGGCATTTGCCCCATAGGTACTGGGGGTGTCAAGTGCTTGGGTGCTACCCGTTGGCACTGGGCGCAGGATTTCACATACCTGACAATGTCAGAGTTCATTCCTGGCCACCAATAGTGGTTTTTTATTCGCTGAATAGTGGCGTTTTGTCCCATATGTCCGCTAAAGGGAAGAGAGTGCCCCATTTCTAAGATCTGGTTTCTGTACTGCGTCGGTACTAGGAGCTGGTTATTCCCCGTGTCCGGGTTGCCCGTTCTACGATACAATACACCATCCTTAGAAAAGATGTCTCCGTTGTGTCTGGGGTCCTTAGCCATGGGCAGTTTTTTAAAGCAGGGCGCCAGAGTAGGGTCCTTTTGTTGCGCCTCCTTCAGTTCATTCGGCAACAAGTTTGGCGCAGGCTCCCTCTCCTTCTTGGCTTGCCCTCTTGTGGTTACCGCTGCCACAATCGGCTCCTTAGGTCTCCCAATGAACACATATCTACATCCCAGGATAACTGGGTAGATCGGATCATCCATTATGGCCGCTTTAATAACTCCTCTGACAAAGTCAGAGTGTATTTCTACCAGTGCGATAGGAAGCGTCCTGGGTGCATCACTCCTGAAAACTCCACTAAGTTTGACGGTTTCCTCTGTCTCCTGACCGGGTTTGACTAGGTGCCTAGCGACAATACAATCAAAACTTAATCCAGTGTCAAAAAGACAAGTAGTAGAGGTACCGTTCAAAATTACAGTTCCTCGAGTTGAGGGTCGGTCCCCCTCAGGTTGAGAATCACTGACATTGACTCTACCTTTCGAGGCTGTATGCAAACATCCAATGCGGTTTGCACCGGTTTGTTTGCCCTGATCAGACGTTCCTGGTGTAGGGGTCTTCCCTTTTCCTTGACCTTGGTGGCCGCGCTGCCACGTAGGCTTGTTGGGTTGATCAGAATTGTTGTTGGGGGGGTATCGGGTTTTGTAGAATTTCGATTTTTCCTGGGGAGGTTTCTGGGTATTGTTATCTCGTTGGTTATAATGTTGAGAGGAAGTGGAAGAATAGGATGCCTGCTCTAGATTCTGTTTTCGAGATGGCTCATCGGTGGGTTTACGTTTAGTGCTGGGAAGTTCGGCCATTGCATTGCTATAGCGTTCGGCTTTATTGAGTATGTCTTCAAGCCTGACTGCCCCCTGTTCAGCCAAAAATCTACGTGTTTCATTCGACAAAGTGGATTTTATCTGCTCCACAAGAACAAGTTCGAGGAGTCCCTCATATGAAAGAGGTAGGTCAGATAATTCAATGCACTTTGTCAGATAACCCGTGAGACGTGAAGAGAACTGGGGAAATGTTTCCGTGCTCTCTTTTCGGCTGTTTCTGAACAACTGCAGAAACTTTCGGGCAGTCATCTCAAACTGCTGTAGTAAGGCCTTTTTCAACATGTCGTAATCATGTTGATTCGGTCCCAGCTTTGTGTACACGTCATAAGCATTGCCTTTCAGTGACGTTGAAAGTTTGAGCGCCCAGCGGGTACTCTCTAACCCATAAAGATTCGCGAGTCTCTCGAATTTTTCTAGGTAGCTGTCAATTTTTTCGTTAGGGCTAGGAAAAGATTCTAAAGAAAACGACATAGCAGTTAATTGGGCAGATTGAGTACTGGAGAGGTCCATTGATTGAGACTGGGGCGAAGACGGCTCTCCGTTAGTCGAAGTAGAGGCGCCCCGACTCTCTAGAGCCTTAAGCGCCAGTTGATGCTGTCTTTCCTTGTCTCTCTCTCTCTCTGCGAGTTTCCATCTCTGCTTCAATTTTCTTCTGTTCCAAAAGACGTTCTTCCGCTTCTTTCTTATCTGCCCTCTCCTGGGCTTCTCTCCTCTCTGTTCTTTCTTTCTCTTCCTTCCTCTCAGCTTCTGCTCTCTGTTGCTCCGCCTTCCTCTCAGCTTCGGCTCTCTGTTGCTCCGCGTCATATATTTCCAATTCCTGGTTAATAAACGCGTTTGCAGCTTCTGCATCTAATCCTGCCTCTTTCGCTTCCAGCCTCAAGATGGACCTCATCTTTATCCTCTCTGCCATTGTTAAAGAATAAGATGAAGTATGCTTAGAGAACTAGTAAGAAGAAACGCGAAAGGGAGGAACTCTGAACCGCTACGAGAAAAAAACACAAGTACAAATTTACCTGTGTTACCTCCTACCTGTACTGTGCAAACTTATCGCTGCTATTATCTGGCAATTAAGGCTCTAAACGCAAGCGACTATGCCACTAAATGGTAAGTTACACTGGAAAAGAATCTACTTTTACTAACAGTAGAGAAAAATTTATATTAAAACAATTTAAAAGGAAAAAAAAATTTCCCCTAAATTTTAAATCTCTGACAACAAACTCCGTCCCTAAAGTCAATTATTGAGATGAGACGTTGTTAACTTAATTTTTAAAAATCAGAACAATCCGTCTTTAGCTAAGCTCAACTCTTTTTGACTTCAAAAACCTTAGTGACTGTAAAACAATCACGCAATCCCAGCAACTTTTATAAAGAAAGAAATATAATTATCTCCGCCAGAGGATAATAAAATAGCAAATATATTTGTTTATCTGTACTTTCTACTGCTGTGGAGAGAAAACAACCTGTAAATATGCTGTGTGGACAACCCAAATACTTAAAGAACGTTTGTCTAGGGGTGTAATTATTTATTTATTTCCCTAATTCACAAAGACAAATCATTCACACTCTACCTAGTTAGACCCAAACTAAATCAGACTCAAAATATCTTTAACCCGGCTATGCGATTGCCTCAAATGTAGCTCAAGATCCCAGAACCAGCCCACAAATATGTGTGCATCAAATGTATCTCAAAATTATCCCAGACGAGCCGGCCAAATATTGTCGTAAATTTATTTTGAGAGAAAAGAGTCGTAGAAATAGTGGTCCGGTTTAGAGTGGAAAATGATGATGGAAAGCTCAGTGATAGAAAATGTAGAGATTTAATAGTTACTTCACAGCGTGCTGGAGGAGAGTAAAGACAGACTTATTTACGACAAATCGTGTCTCTCAATCTTCTCTTTCACTCTCCTGGTCAAACAATTATTTGCCAGTTTTCCAGACTCGCATCTGCGCGCACACCGATTCGGTGTTTTCAAACACACACACGACGTTGATACAAACTATATTAAACGAATAGGGGAAATGTTGGGCTTTGGGTATATCCAACACACAGAACTAAATGAGTTTAGGTGATTTTATTCACTTTAAACATCAATCACTAAAAATATCAGATATTACATAAATTATCATAAGTACACAAATGCAAATAACAAGTTTGGGAGGGGGTGAAGAAGATTGGTATCGACTAAGCCCTTCCCGCTCATTAGACAAAGACAAACCCAGTCCAGAGATAGATAATATCAGGAACACGGGTACGTTAACCTAACAGTAAAGTTAATTACTCTGAAAGAGGTGTTACCAAGTTAGGTATAAGTGATAGAAAAAAAAACCTGTTCTTCCCAGCTGTTCTTCCCTTTACTAAGCAAATGGAAAGGAGGTGGTTTTAAACAGAGTTAACAAATTATCAACTATCCCACTTAAAGGAACAATGTAGGGTATACAGAAAAGATATATGTTACCAGGTAAGCAAGTTAACAAAATGGTCACACAAAAGAATTAATTTCCTGTCATTCATACACGCGCTAGCAAAGGCCTTCACTCATCTTGCTCTCACTTACCGATTGTGAAAAAATCTTGCACTCCATAGAATAACACAACAGCAGTTACACCTCAACTAAATGTATGAGTGTTTGTTCAAGTTCTAGCCCCAGATTATCGGGTAGGCGGTCAGCACATAAAAGGATCCCGTAATCGCTGGAAAATGAATCTGTAGTTGTGTCTCTTTTCTTAATAACAGTTTCTATGGGAGGGCACGGTCTCTGATACCGGGGTGAGGATGGTGTGGTCTATTTGACTATGCCGCTGATAATAAAATTCTTACGCGTGCTGGTACACTTTATCCGTGAGGTATGGTTTAAGTCCAGTGAGAAAACTAGTCACATCACTGTTCAGGAAATTATGAATTATCTCTCTGTGTCAGTAAACTAACAAAGCTCGGGCCAGTGTTCTTCTTCCCGTTACGACTTAAGTTGTTTGATGGTGCGTTAAATTTGTCTTTGGGTGTGCTTTCTTTGCTATAAGTTAGATAGCGGAATTCCAAACATAGAATCGCCTCAAAGATTAAAAATTTACACAGTCTCAACAAGTTCTGCGTCAGGGGAACTCTACACACTGTTTATGCTTTGCTTTGCTTAGATTGATTTCTTTATTGCTTTCTTAATGCTGGGATCGCACAGGTTACGATCACTCTGTATGAAAGAAAAAAAAGACATGTAATATACCGAAAACAAATAACCTTCTAAAGCGCGATGAATTTCCCGTTAAGCCTATAATACACTCGAGTATTTAATTATGTATTTAATAAACACTGCGCGAATTCTAGTGGTTAAAAACACACATCTATAAAACTAGGACTTAACTGAATTTATTAATTATAAATTCCTTCGCGACTTTAAAAGTTAATTTAAGCATCTATTATCTTTTGAAATAATATAATAGATAGATCATTATATTTAAAACTGGAACTCTTGAGATGGTTTAATTAAATAGATTTAAATTAACACAAAATCCCTTGAAATAGAATGACTAGACCACTGATCACTTTACACAATATATATTTTACCGCTTTGCACAGAATTAGAAATCACTGCAAATATATATAAAATCCAGGGGAAAATCTATAACAAGATTTCAATAAAGCTAGTGCTTCTGTAAAGGTCTGGCCAGCGAGTGATAACGTGTCTAGTTCTTCATGGTCTATTTAGCTAAAATGGAATGTAAGTTGAGTGGGACATGATAAACTTGACAACTTATTTGATCTCACGAACTTTTGGGGATCTGACCGCCAAATCAAGAGAAGAAGCCGCCCCCTGGTCTTCGTATCCGCTCGCTGCTGCCCGTTTCGCTTTCCCCCGTTCGCTCGGTTCCTCGATTGACACCGAGACGCGAAATTAGCGGCAAGCAACTGCGTCTCGTATCAGGGAAAACTACTGTCTTTGATAGCGCCGATAGTCTCCCTTAAGATCCCTCGGTCTGTCTCTTTGATCTCGTCGCTGTATCCTACATGAGTCCCGGTGGAATGCGTTCTGGCAAACGAAAAGTTACAACAAATGTTCAGGGGTTCTAATGTTATGAAAAGCTAAAGGTCCCTTTAAATCATCCATCATATCAGGGAAAATTCACTAGTCAAACTAGACGTACGTCACATGGCCATTACGCCTAGTGGCGTCTTAGGGCAACAGCAGATAGGTTTTCTTTGCCATTGTTTCCCATCACGCCTAGTGGCGTCTTTGGGGCAACGGCAAATCAACCCATTTGCTGTTGTTTCCGTAATCGAAGTGACTGGCAAACGGGTGATCAGCCCGTTGTTCTGTTTTAGTCTACTAAGAGAAATTACGATGGATTGTTTTTGTTTTTTTTGAACAACGACCAGGACTTACAGTCGTTCATAAATGGATGCTTACTGGGAATAGAGTGACTGACATCGCAGGAAAACATCACCAATGTGCAACTGATGACAAGAACCATCTCGGAATGGAGTGACTGACATCGCAGGACAACATCACCAATGTGCAACTGATGACAAGAACCATCTGGGAATATAGTGACTGACATCGCAGGACAACATCCCCAATGTGCAACTGATGACAAGAACCATCTGGGAATAGAGTGACTGACATCGCAAGAAAACATCACCAACGTGCAACTGATGACAAGAACCATCTGGGAATATAGTGACTGCCATCGCAGGACAACATCCCCAATGTGCAACTGATGACAAGAACCATCTGGGAATATAGTGACTGAAATCGCAGGACAACATCACCAATGTGCAACTGATGACAAGAACCATCTGGGATTATAGTGACTGACATCGCAGGACAACATCCCCAATGTGCAACTGATGACAAAAACCATCTGGGAATATAGTGACTGACATCGCAGGACAACATCACCAATGTGCAACTGATGACAAGAACCAGGCTTTTTATCGCGCTTGTTCGCCAGTGTTTTTGTTAAACACTTTCATTTAATTTGATGTGAGCGTTGTTTGCACGTTTCAGATCTTTGAGCTCTTGGTTCTCCAGGTTTCTAGCGACCTAGTGAGTTGAAATTTAGCACACAACCCTCTATGGTGGCACATTTTAATCTATTAACATTTGAAGGAAACTCTAGTGCCCTGGGCTTGCGATACAAAAAATAAAGCCGAAAAAAAATCATATACATTTTTAGAATATTACAGCTGTGAAAGGATCATAGAACTTTGTGACGTTGTACACAACATTATGAGCAGGATCACATAACCTGGTGACGTTGTACATAAAATTATGAGCAGGATCACATAACTTGGTGACGTTGTACACAACATTATGAGCAGGATCGCATAACTTGGTGACGTTGTACACACAATTTGTGAACATTGTTCTAGTTTTGTTGCAATCCCTAGCGTCGAGAGCAACAATCTAATTACAATTTTTAGTGGATTTTGTAACAATAATAAAACTGGATCCCTAAAACGTGTTTTCCTTTAGTTGTTGCTTTAATTGGAACAGAAGAGCGAAGAAAAGAAAGTAGCAGGGATTCAAACAAAGCTTAAAAACAAAGTAACAAGAAATGTCATGTGATAAATCCCCGAATTTGTCCAACAATCCGACTCTTGTAACAACGGCACAACCTGTATCTAGGCCCGTTTTCAGGACTTCCTGTGAAATGTTATCTCAGTTTTTTTATGCAAGTGACGTTTCACCACAAAAACGGGATCCACAATGACTCATTAGCCATATAAACACTGTTCAGAATTTCATTCCATTTTCCGAGAGCTAAACAAAGCAGCTGAAACACCATCGGGGAAACGGATTATTATACGAGTTTAATTGCCCGTGTACGCCAAAGAGTTAATCTCTCAAGAGTACATGGATCCGCCTTTGAGAAGCTTTTATGGTTTCCCGTAATTAACCCTATTGTATGTGGCTCCTAATTAGGAAAATTACTTCACCAGGCTGTTCGTGACCGCGCATTAGCAGCAGTAGTTTATATTTGAACAGATACAATGATGTGGTTTGGCAGTGTGGAAAGATTGGACAATAAATGATGAAAGAAGAATTCACACACACACACACGCACAAATGAAATGCGCACGATCACAGGTCAAAATGGACACTCGTTCGTTTTCTCTTCTTCCGTTCCTTATGGAGTATGGGGAGACCTGTAGCTGCCCTACAGCCTTTTTTTTTTTTTGTTTTTTCAAAAGAAATGGGAGAATAGCGAAATTGAATTAGATAAGCATCATTTGCCCTCCGCTCATCTACCATCTCGGTACAGCGTACCCTGTTCATCATAATCTTTTGTTATAATTAGGGAATTTAGTGTTAATTTATTTTCCAGTTTGTGTGATATTTATATCAGCATGTTCTTTACAACACGTATTACAGTGGGATATATTTACATCAGAACTTATTGGGTGTTTTCCCCCATCGAGTATTTACAGTAAAATTATTATAATTGCTGGTCCTTGTGCAAGACGCCTGCAGCAAAGCACGTGCTCTGGCAGCAATTTGTTTGACATGATGAGGTTACCATAAAATCGGTTACCACGACAAATGTGGGAAACTAAGAATCTGGATTCCAGACCTCTTGGACGACCCATAGTTGGCTGGGAGGACAACATTAGACAGTCCCTGAAGGACCGAGGACTGGACTAGAACCAGGCCAAAAGACAGCTGATAGAATAGCATGGTGCTCTCTGAGCTGGCACGCCTCTACATCCCCAAGGTAGGGCAGGAACTACTAAGTAAAGTAAGTAACGTTGCCAGCCTCAGCCACAGGCTCACATTATCGTCTCTTACGACATGCTTGAGGGGGCAGTTGTCCTATTCTTGTCTTGAACCTACAAAGGCCCCCCCCCCCCTTTCCGCCGGGAACTACAAGGTGCAGAAGGACCAGAGGGTGGTAAATTTTGAATTGAAGAAGAGTGGGACGTGTCTTCGATGTCATGCACATATGTCGTTAGGGTTAGGATTATGGTTAGGGTTTAGGATTTCTAAACCTAACTCTAACCACCACCAAAACACACCCCCCCCCCCCCCCATATTACTGTGTCTCTGAATTCATTTTTTAAAGACTATTTCGAACACACGGGCGGGGTTGTTAGAGAGCGCTGGCGTCTCGCTGATAAGGTACCGATTTCCAAACATGGTGGCAGTTAACAGGTAGCTGACACTGTTCTTGAGTTAGGACAGGCGAAGACAGCGAGCAAGAGAACTAATCATCCTATATCTCGATGCCGGATCTAGTATAGTGAAGTCTGCAACGCTTCACTCCTCTATATATTTTATCGCACACACGTCTTCATTTCAACCGGTGGAAAACGTGACTACACAGATGTGACAAGAGGGAAATAAAGATTTCAGTTACAGTAAACAAATTAACAAACAACACACAAAGTTATGTTATCTGGCACTCGGTAAGAAAAATAAAGAAGTAGAAGACTAGACAACAGAAAAACAGTGGTACCCAGCTGGCAGAGAGGATAGTAGCTATTCGTTCCTGTGGGTAGGCAGGGGGTGCCGTTTGGAAGGTGCTGGTTCGATTCCCGGTAAGCCTATCACTTCTGTTGTTTTTCTGTTATCTAGTCTACTACTATCCAGAGTATCTAGTGGTGTAGATATTTTCCTATAACTGACCTCGAAACCCTCGAATCGGTCGGTTGGATCGGAGGGTTGATCAGTGAGTTAACAATTCACTATCGTAAAACAAGCTATTGTTACCGAAACAGAACCAGGCTCGACAGTAAACATGACTCACTCTAATATCTTGGGGGCTAAGGAGATTTTAAAAATTGGATACTGGAAGTGTCATCTCTCGGTTAAAATAGGTCTCCAAATAAATGCCTCTAAAACTAAAGCCATGAACTTTTCTAACGAGACCTTTGATATCATCTTGAACGGGGAAAAACTACAGAAAGTTGAAAGTTTCAATTATTTAGGCAGTAAAATGACTCAGGATGGTGACACAACAAGAGAAATCCATACTAGAATTGCTTTGGCAGCTAGCGCCTTCAATAGATTATCTAACATTTGGAAATTACGATCATTGAATATACATACCAAGCTTCGTCTGTTTAATTCAAATGTTATCTCAGTGTTAACATACGGCTGTGAGAGTTGGAAAATAACAAAATCATTGGAGAACAAGCTGAATACATTCGAGAACAAATGTCTTAGAAAACTCATGAACATCAGTTGGAAAGAATTCAAGACTAATCGACAAATAAGAGAAGACTCTAGGCAGAAATATGTCTCCGACTATATAAGGAAAAGACGATGGTCATATATCGGTCATGTCCTACGAATGCAAAACAACAGAATACCACTACAGGCGCTCACTTGGGTTCCTGAGGGTAAGAGGAAAAAAGGAAGACCAAAAGAAACACTCAGAAGAACAATAATAAGAGAAGGAAGAACGTTGGGCCTAAATAATGTGCAAGAGCTAAGAGGAGTGGCGTCACAACGAACAACCTGGAGAGCACTGGTTTCTGCCTTATGCGCCGTGTTTGGTGCTTAAAGAATGTATTATTATTATTATTATTAGTCTACTACTTCTTTATTTCTCACTGAGTGCCAGATAACATACCTGTGTGTGTGTTGTTTGTTTATTTATTTACTTACTATATACAGGCCTCGGGTTCCACTTCTTACTTGCTGTCCGTTACGGGAGTTGGGGAGATCTATTCTGTAGTATTGTTTCAGACGCTACGGTCGATCTGACAACCAAGGACTCGTAATCCTGACACAATCTGTAGGCGCATTTTTGTAGTCGTAAATTTGTGAGCTATTGGAATTGCTTTGTTTGAGGGGGCGCAGATGGTTCATGTGAGGAAAAAAGAGAGAGAGAGAGAGAGTGGGGGGAGAGGGAAGGAGGTTGTAATCTCATTGGGTCTTATTATTGTTGGTCTTTTTTTTCTCTTATGGGCGTTATAATTTTCTTTTTACCTCTTCATCTCATTATTTTTTTCATCTTCTTCTCCTCTTTCTTTTCTTTCTTATTTTTGCTACTATTACTGCACCAACTGTTACAACTGCAACTGTTGCTGCATCTACTGCTTCTGCTTCTGCTAGAACAATAACTACAACTATAACCACTACAACAATGGGCAGATTGAACGGTCGGGTAATCGGGCAGTGCTTCAGGTCCTCAGCTGTAGGGGGCCCATTCTCCCCTTGCCCCCATCTAGCTTAATAAACTGGTGAGGGATTAGGGACCCATGACCCTTGTTGCCCGGGGGGGGGGTGCATTTGCTCGTAGACCCAGATCACTGCCACTCCGCCTCTGACTACTGCTGCTACTCACTACTGTTTCTGCTGTTGCTACCATTACTGCTACTGCTATTACTAAAACTACTACTGCTGCTACAACTACTGCTACTACTACATCAACTTCTACTTCTGCAACTAATACTGCTACAGCTACTACGACTTCTACTTCTACAACCATTACTACTACTACTACTATTACTGCTACAACTACTTCTACAACTACCGCTGCATCTACTATTGCAACTGCCGCAACCTCTACGACTATAATAGCTGCTGCCGCTAATGCTGATATTACCGCTGCTACTACTTGAACCACAGCCAGCTCTTGGACAGTGCGAGCGGTGCGTCCGAATCCGGGCGTCGTCTTCAGTGAGGCACCAAAATGATCTACCCCACAGCAAAGATCTCATTTCTGCCACGGTGATTTATGTAACACTTTATCTTACAGGATGAGTGTGCCGGCCTCATTCACAACCTGATATTCTGCTTCTTCTTCTTCATTGCCTGGTCTGGAACAGACATTGGCAATCATGACCCTCCAATCTTCTCTGTCTTTTGATAGTCTAATGAGGTTGTTGTTGCCCATGCTGTTAATAACCTGATATTAATTGCCTTTTACAACATGCCTTACGGTACAGTATTGTTATTATTATTATTACGGTGCAATATTCATTCATTCATTACCCTCCACTCCCCAAGGAGCATAGGCCTTCAACAAACACATGCCAAGTCCTCTTGTCACGTGCCATCATCTCAAGTTCTTTCCACGTTCTCCTTATCATGCTCACCTCTGTTTCCAGCTCTCTTCTCCATGTGCTTCTTGGTCTACCTCTGCCTCTCTTGCCCTGGGGGTTCCAGAACAAGGACTGCCTTGTAATGCTATCAACAGGTTTCCTCAGTGTGTGTCCTATCCATCGCCAGCGTCTTCTTCTCATCTCTTGTTCCACTGGCACTTGTCTAGTTCTTGTCCTCAGTTTCACGTTGGTGACCTTGTCATACGGTACAGTATTATTATTATTATTATTACGGTACAGTAGTCATATTCTTTCTTTGTCTCCTCAAGGCGCCCCCCCCCCCACCCCACCCCTTTCCAGAACTACACAACATGTTTATGTATTCTCTCGTCCTTTGTTCTTGTCTGTGTCACTCTAGTCTTGTTTAACCTCAATTTTCTCAAGAATTCTCATCCTTCAAACCATTTGATGATAATGGTCTTACGCAATTTTAATAATAGCCTAAAATTCTTTCTGTACCCACAGTTGAAATCTAACAGCAATGCAGCAATGGCTATTCTTTTCTGTAGAATTTTCGAACCTTAATCCTAAATCATGGACGAAGCTTAAAGTGCAGGTCCGCCCTGGTCTAACAGCTCTTCGATCATAGCAACACACACAAAATGGACCAAGCGCCGGAGACATTCTTTATGGATGAGCGACAGAACCAGTTCATCGCGCGAGCTGGCAAGAAGGAGTGGCTAATCTGAGTCATAGGGGACTCTCCATTAGGAGTTTTTGTCCGTCAATAGTAGGGTCTTATTTTTTGTAATCAGATGGACTTTATGGAATCCTGTTTCGTTCTCTTAAATTGTTGCATTGTCGCTTTTACCATATCTCCATTAATGTTTCCTTTGTCGATGCGATCTGATGTTGCCTTGACATTGATACAGTGGGAATTGTTCTGTGTCTCGCAGAAGGGGTTTCTGTTTATCTAATATTTAATATCTCTTTTTTTTTAAAGCCACTTTTTAAATTTGTGTGTGTGTGCTGTGTGTTTAGTCTCGCGTGCATATGGATATCTCTCACAATCTCCCAGAGCGTGCCAGATTCTTGATTTGTGGTAACTATAAGCCGGTACCGCCTTCGCTTTTTTTCTATCTCTCGTTTTTCTCAGCGTGGCTTTGCGTGATAGTTGAGTGAATGAATGAGTGAGGGACTGAGTCTGAGAGGCGGACATTTACCAGTTGTATCGTTGGTACATTTATTTACCAGTTGTATCGTTGGTACATTTATTTACCAGTTGTATCGTTGGTACTTTTATTTACCAGTTGTATCGTTGGTACATTTATTTACCAGTTGTATCGTTGGTACATTTATTTACCAGTTGTATCGTTGGTGTCGGCGTCTGTGGCCTAATGGATATGAACGCAGTTTCATAATCCAGATATACCAGGTTCGAAACCTGCTGCAGGCGGTTTGGTAGCAGATCGCTTTGTGTGGATTTTTAACAATGGTATAAGCGCCGTACCGTTCAGAAAGCAATGGCAAACTACTGAATGAAAAAAATTGCCTAGAAAAATCACAAACAGCCAATAAATGCTGGGGTTGATTGCCACGTCCTGTAAAGGATAAGCTGCCATCAATGGTACCTATACCTTGTAGCGGTATGGCAGCTTGTGTACCCTGACAATCCCCAGAGCTATGCCAGTGGGAGTTTTACTCCTGGTAGGTTCAACCATGCTGGACTGGTCTGCGTGGGTAGGGGTCAGACAAAAGCTGGTACCCTGGTCCTCCAGGTTGGGGGTTTTAGCACAGGACCGACACCCCTGTCTGTGTAAAAAATCACACACGTTACGGAAACAGCAATAAATGGAAATACTTTGATGCGGGACGGACATCCGGAGTCTCAGGCTCGTATGACTGACAGTGGTGAAAGCCGAAAGGAAGCCACTGGCATGAAAACGGATGCCCAGACCGCAAAACATGAAACCAGAATTGGTTTTTGGAATGTCAGAACTATGAACGAGGCAGGAAAGCTGAGACAGATTACAGCAGAGATGAGGAATTACAAACTACATATCCTGGGAATAAGCGAGAGCAGATGGACAGGGATGGGGAGAATAAAAACAGCTACAGGGGAAACAGTACTTTATTCTGGTAGAGAGGACGGTCAGCACAACGAAGGTGTAGCCATTATCCTTAAGAAAGGAATGGAAAGGTCTCTACTGGAATGGAAACCCATTAACAACAGACTAATAAGAGCAAGACTGAGAGGGAGATTCACCAACACCACAATTATACAATGTTATGCACCAACAAATGACAGCGACGAAGAGATCAAGGACGAGTTCTATCAACAGGTACAAAAGGAAATGGAAACTGTACCCAGGTACGATCTTATTATAGTAATGGGAGACCTAAATGCGAAAGTTGGAACACACAATAATTATAACGAAAGAGTAATGGGGAAATGCGGCAGTGGAACAGTAAATGAGAATGGGGACAAATTAATAAGCTTCTGCAGTATTAACAACCTGGTCATCGGAGGAACACTTTTTCAACACAAAGAAGTGCACAAGTTAACATGGGAATCACCAAACGGACGAGACAAAAACCAGATAGATCACATAATGATCAATGGCAGATGGAGACATGCACTACAAGACGTGAAAGTAAGAAGAGGCGCAGATGTGGGAAGTGATCATCACCTAGTAGTAGCAAGACTGAAGGTGAAACTCAGAGCTGCTGGGCCAGTTGCAGTCAAACAGAAAAGATACAACATCACGAAACTTAAGGACCCCCTCACCAGAAAAGCGTTTGTGGTCGACGTAAAGAGACGATATCTGATTACCAAAAGCCAGGAAAGAACAGAGACCGACGATGTGGACCAGAAATTCAACACCATCTCAACAATATATAAAGAAAGCAGCAAGTCATGCTTGGGATTCCAGGAAAGAAAGAGCCACGACTGGATAACACCAGAAACGCTAAACACCATAGCGAAGAGAAAGGAAATGAAAAGGAAGAAAACAGAAGCTAAGTCTCCCAGGTTAAAGGCAATATATAGTGAACAGTACAGTCAGCTGGACAAGGAAGTAAAACGTCAAACCCGTGCTAACAAAAGGACATTTCTGGATGACCTTGCAAGACAGGCAGAAGAGGCAGCACTGAGAAATTAACAAAGCACAGTTTATAAAATAACTAAAGCTATCAGTGGAAAACGAGGTGCAAACAACATAACGTTAGTAAGAGACAAGCAAGGAAATCTCATCACCACAGCACAGGGGCAGGAAACAAGGTGGGCAGAGCACTTCAGAGAAACACTGAATAAGGAACCACCAGAGACTCAGCTGAATGTTCCTGAGGCTGAAAGTGACTTAGACGTAAATACAGACATTCCACGAAAAGAAGAAATTATCACAGCTATCAAAGGGCTAAAAAATGGAAAAGCGCCTGGTCACGACAATCTGAATGCTGAGCTATTCAAGTGTCGTAGATTTTCGATAGGAGAATTAAGACTAGGTTTGGTCCCTTCTGAATAGGTTTGAATAGGTGATAGACTCAGTGAGAGTTAGTGAAAGGTAATAGAATTTCCACACACGTGAGATGATAGATTTTGATATAGTGGCTGTCTCTGAAAGCGAAAAGAATTCTTCTCTCTCTCTCACCTATCTTCTACAACAGTTGTTACAGCGTCAGACAGACTACACCAATATACATATTACGTATATTTCTATCACTCACAGGCACGCACATACACGTGACGACAGGTAAACACACAGACGTGGGAAAACTATAACAATGATATATATATTATCTAGAACGAGCTGACCAAACACTATTTTTAAGTTCAAGAGCGATTTTAATATCAGGAAAAAATCGGCTCACAACATCAAAGAAAGTACATCAAGGAGAATACATATACACATAGTCATAAAAATTCAAGGAAATGTTGCAAGGATGATAGCCCCTTATAGTGTTAACTCTAGGTTTAGCCCAGCCCCGTTAAGAGAACAGATGATGGCGCCCGAGTCACAGATACATAGGGTTTGAGTCTAAGAGTTTTCTTTGTTTTATCTCGTAATTATATGCACAGAGTTTGAAAAAAAAAATCTGATTTAACCTAAGACAAAAACACAAGAACTCTAGCCTTAGCAACAAATTATGCAGATTGAAAAAAACGAATAGGACAGCAACAGGGTGTCAAAGATATAATAGTGAAAATATCACTCAAACCAGCGTACACTCATTCATTCCGCCATGGCCTCTCATACAGGTACTCACGACTTTGCTCGCTGCCTCTTGGAACACACTGATTTTAGATTTTCACACAGACTCAAAAAAATGCAGTCTTCTGCCAAGAAGTCCCCAGTTCCAAAAGACGTATTTAACTCGGAGTCTCCGGGAACGACTACTTGGGTGTGCAAATTTGTTCAAATGTCTGATTAAGTCACCTAACAGTTATTCCAGGCGCGGGAGTTAGCAGAGCACAGTGTCAATAGCGTAGGTTTCAAGAAATGATGAATGTCAGGTCGGTGCCTTCCCTCAGTATAGGATTCACTTTAGTCACACCACAGATTTGTCCACAAAAAATATATATATATGGTCGGGAAATGTTAGTTAATACTTGAAGTATTTCGCGCCACCAGGCAGAAAGATTACGTAGAGTTTTTCTAGAAGAAATTAAGATCTGGCTCCAAGGTCCAGTATTTATCATTACAGTCTTTGAAAACCCGTTATTGGGATATAGTATTTCTGGCTAACTCGGGTTGCATATGCACTGTTTAGACCAGTGGTACTTAAGAAACCCACGTGGTTCAAAATAAGGACTGTCTATTTCTTCACAAGTATGGAAACTACTACTAGGTGCTGGTAAAGTTAGGGTCACCCCAAAACTTTCACTGTGTGGAGGAAAAATAACACATATAATATAATAAACAGAATCTGTACTGGTTATAACTTACATTTAAACTTGCAAGCAGAGAGCTTTGCTTATCATTTAAACTTCCCGTGACGTAAGTTATATTTAAAAATCAGCAATCCTCATGAATTAGGAACACGTGCGTATTCCGTCACCATTCATGAGGCTCGATTTTAGAGTTATACGTTAGTTTAGAAAAATACACTCGACTGAGTATTAGCGGTTAAATTAAATTCATAAATAGCTACAATTGCCGTTATAAGCTAGAAATTTTAATTTTATTCTGCTTTCCACTGAATGCTTCCCTAGAAAATATAATAGCCTACCACTTTATTTCTCTTCTGCGCTAAAGAAATAGATTAAAATGAATTAAGCGATTAAACACTTTAACACTCACAAAATCTATATATCTATCATATTAATTACCTCAACCACAGAATTACAGGTAGTCGCACAACTTAAGAATAAAAATGCTGAAAATATTTCTGGAAGTCTAGAAGTTCGACAAATTGCCGAAACAAACTGAGATACTTCGCTAACAGCTATTCTGTTTACGAGCAACCTATCTACTGTGAGTCTATGAGCGAGAATGAAATTAAAGTTTCAAACTTGGCCAATATCTTTAAAATCGGACACAGGATCCTAATCTTATTTCGCCAAGCGAATTAGTCTCCCCTGTCCGTATAACACCTTCGTCCGCTTATCGCGTGACGTAACAGCCATCAGTGGCCGAGGGCTTGCATGAGTTGCAAATCTCAGACCACCGTCTGCAGTGCGGAGTGGATTTTCACGCTAAGCCGGGTTTTTCCTGACGAAAAACCTCATGCGTTTACTGAAATGCAGACTCTCTGTCTACTTTCCATGTCCCTCGGGTGAATTTTCACGCCCCAGGCCAGAGACCCTCAGACGAATGTCTAGCGAATGCTGTAAATTCACGCCTATCATCCGACCAGCGCGACTGACATGTACGCAATACCACCCAGGTGCGATTCTCAGTTTTAGAGAAAGGAAAACAGGTAAAGTTTGCGAATTATATGAAAATAATATTCGCAAAACGAATGGATGAAAAATATACAGGAAAAAGGAAATACAGAGATAATAAAAGAGAGAATTCGGGTGAAAGAATAGGAAGAAGATGTAGGAAATTAAATGAATATAAACCCTACGTGACATCAAGACAGACCCTGAACTAGCAGCAGAACTATTAGAACCACTATTTGCACAAGTCTGGGAAACTGAGACAACACCAACAGAGTGGAGTAAAGGAACAATTGTCAAATTGCCCAAGAAGGGCGACCTTGCAGACTGCAACAACTGGAGAGGAATTACCCTCCTCTCAGTTCCCAGCAAAATACTAGGCAGGATAATCATCCAGAGAATTTCAAAAGCAGTTGACCATAAACTGAGGAAAGAACAAGCGGGCTTCAGAAAGAACAGACGATGTGCAGATCATATATTTGCCCTCAAGAACATTATAGAGCAGTGCTCAGAATGGCAGAGACAGCTGTACATTAACTTTGTTGATTTTGAAAAGGCTTTCGACAGCATACACAGGGACAGCCTATGGAAAATTCTGAGGGCTTATGGAATTCCCAGCCGCATTGTTTCCATTATAAAAAGCCTCTATTCTAACTTTACGTGCAGTGTTGGATCGAGTAATGTAACTTTCGAAGTGAAAACAGGAGTACGACAGGGATGCCCCTTATCAACAACATTATTTTTGACAGTCATAGATTGGGTGATGCGCCAGACAACAGAGGGCAGTCCAAGAGGAATTAGATGGACAACGTTTTCTACACTGGAAGATTTGGAATATGCAGATGACATTGCACTGCTCGCGCATTCACACCAACACATTCAAGACAAAACTGATAGACTGAATAAGTATGGCCAGCAGGTTGGCCTGAACATCAATCTGAAGAAGACAGAGGTCATGACACTAAATGTGGGCAATCCTGAGCCAATAACAGTAAGGAACCAGAAGTTAGAACAGACAGACACATTTACTTACCTAGGAAGCATAGTAACACCTGACGGCGGAGCAAGCAAGGACATTAACAACAGAATGAATAAAGCGAGAACAGCCTTTGCTATTCTCAACAACATTTGGAAGTCTTCCCAGTACAGCACAAACACCAAATTAAGACTGTATGAAAGCTGCGTACTTTCTGTGCTTCTCTATGGTGCGGAATGTTGGAGAGTAACAGAGAAGGAAATGTCGAAACTGTCCTCCTTCCACACAATCTGCCTAAGGAAAATTCTCCGAATCTTTTGGCCAAACACCATCAGCAACCAAGAACTACTTATTCGGAGTAACCAGGAGGACATGCACACCATCATAGCTGGCAGACGCTGGAGTTGGGTTGGCCATGGCCTCAGAAGGGACCCTGATACCATCGCAAGAACAGCTATGCTATGGACCCCCGAGGGAAAGCGAAAGAGAGGCCGACCAAAAACAACTTGGCGGAGAACTGTGGAAGCTGAGATGCAAAGAATGAACCACAGTTGGGGCACAGTACGAAGGATGGCCGCCGACCGAGCAAAGTGGAATCAATTTGTTGCTGCCCTACAAGACGCCACCAGGCGTGATGGCCGCTGACTGCTTTGACGGTTGGCGGTTATGGATCAAAGAAGAAGAAGAAGAAGTAAAGGATAAGCAACTAACTTTATCGTTGGTACATTTATTTACCAGTTGTATCGTTGGTACATTTTTTTACCAGTTGTATCGTTGGTACATTTATTTACCAGTTGTATCGTTGGTACATTTATTTACCAGTTGTATCGTTGGTACATTTATTTACCAGTTGTATCGTTGGTACATTTATTTACCAGTTGTATCGTTGGTACATTTATTTACCAGTTGTATCGTTGGTACATTTATTTACCAGTTGTATCGTTGGTACATTTATTTACCAGTTGTATCGTTGGTACATTTATTTACCAGTTGTATCGTTGGTACATTTATTTACCAGTTGTATCGTTGGTACATTTATTTACCAGTTGTATCGTTGGTACATTTATTTACCAGTTGTATCGTTGGTACATTTATTTACCAGTTGTATCGTTGGTACATTTATTTACCGAATATGTAATTTCATCGCTTTCTTTCGCTGCTTGTGTCATAAACTGACAACATAATTTATTTCAAGCGGTTTTGTGTGTGAGTGAGTGAGTGAGTGAGTGAGGGAGGGAGGGAAACGTTTAAGACAAACTGGCAAGAGAAAGCCCGTAGTTTAAACGCAATGGAAGTATAACAAAATGAGCCGGAAATAGTATGTCAGTGTCCACTATTGACCAATGCGACAGAAAACACTAGAATTCCATCATGTTACCAGCCTTCTGTATGGGGGCAGAGCGTAAGCCAGGGGAGGGGAGAGGCAAAGAGGAGAGAGGTATATAGTGTTATTTCTTAATAAGCCATATGAAAACGTGTGAATAACACTGCTTGTCAAAACGACGATGGAAAGTGTTTATTCAGATTTAATTTAATTGTATGTCTGTATGTCTAACTAAATTCTTTGGGCGTCGGAGTGGCTAAGAGGTATGACATCCGCCTCTAAAGGTACAGGGTTCGGTTCCCAGTACAAGGAATATATTTAATGGAATTTTTTTTCAGAACCAAAGGTTCAAAATGATGCCATACTCCCCCACGATCAGATGTCTAGCCTTCTCGGATAAGGGCGAAAAAATATGAGGTCCCCTGTGCAAGTTGCGCAGTTAAAAATCCCTGGGCAGATGGAAATCGTAAAGAGTAGGCCATATGTCCGCTGCCCTGGCAAAATTTACAAACTTAGGAAAGCCTACCCACCACAAAAATATTTATAGAATGTGTGATTCCTGTATACACACATTAGGATCCTGGCCGGTGCTACGGAGTTCGTGCACTGTACTGAGATCCTCCTTGTGTGATCTAAGGGAGGAGATCGGAGCACTGATGAAGTTGTCCGTATGCAATGACGATGGTCCTAAAAACCAAACTAACGTCTTTACTCTTCACTTCATCCGTAATTTTCTTGGGATTTCTCTCTCTCACGGTATCTCACTCTCTCTCTCTCTCTCTCTCTCTCTCTCTCTCTCTGTCTCTCTCTCACTGTCTCTCTCACTGTCTCTCTCACTGTCTCTCTCTCACTGTCTCTCTCTGTCTCTCTCTCTGTTTTAATCTTTGCTACTGTTCGTTTACGACGCTCCATTCTTTAGCATGTCCATTGGGCCTCAGTTCTCGCTCTCAGCAGTTTGTTTGCAGAGCGTGTTTCAGCGCATTAATGAGAAAGCAGTACGCCAGTAGTTATGTAATTTGCTGATGGTGTAATGTAAGCGGGGAAATTGATTTTTGTTGCCTTAGAAAAAATAAGGGGGGGGGGGGGATGAGCAGTACTTCTTCCTAAATGTTAATATGGCCTGGCTATGTCATCGTACAAGAATTAGAAGCACTAGACGAGTATGCAATAAAAATAGCAAAACTGCTGAATGGCATTTATGATAGTGAATACATTCCAGTTGACTACGATAAGTTAGGGAGATTCCTGGGGGGGGGGGGATCGACAATGACATTGATGGAGATCATCAAAATGGAGATCTATGGAGGGAAGTGATTCCCTTTTGTCCTTTGGCTTGATTTTTTTTGTCTTGTTCTTCTTTTCCCCTTTCCCAGTTGAGGGAATATAATTTATGGAAATTTTTTTTTCTTCAGAACCAGCAGAAAGCGTGAACCCATACATTCATCTGCTCTTGTAGTGGTACTTTCTGGAGCAACTGGTTTCACACCAAGAGGTTGCCAGTCCCAAACACCACCTCATATTAGCCGTTTTTTTTTTTTACGAGGGTTGCCTGAGGGTTCAGTAGTCTTATTCTGTCTTTGTCTCCCTAGAGACACCTCCCTCACTCCCGGAAACCAGGGACGGGACTTGAGTTCTTTTCTTATTTTCAAGTATTTCCGTTGCTATGAAAGCTCGTTCCGCGTGACATTTGTATTCATATTTTGAATAGTTTGTTCCGCCAACTTTCACAAAATGGGTTAAGAAATTGAAGAGCGAAAACATCATTATCAATCAATCAATCAGCCAATACCCTTTAGCCCCCAAATGAGAATAGACCTTCAACAAACACGCCAAGTCCTCCTGTCACGTGCCATCATCTCAAGTTCTTTCCACGTCTTCCTGTCACGTGCCATCATCTCAAGTTCTTTCCACGTCTTCCTGTCACGTGCCATCATCTCAAGTTCTTTCCACGTCTTCCTGTCACGTGCCATCATCTCAAGTTCTTTCCACGTCTTCCTCATCATTTTCCCTTCTATCTCCAGTTCTCGTCTCCGTCTGTTGTTTGGTCTACCCGTGCCTTTCTTTCGGCAACATCATCATCGTCTTTATTATTTTCCTTTGCGCTCTATATGGAGCATGGGACGACCTCTGTAGCGGTGAGTTCTGTTGGTAATTTGCTTAACATATTGAGGTTGCGGGAGAAACTTGGTAATTTGCTTTACATATTGATGTTGCGGGAGAAACTTGGTAATTTGCTTGACATATTCTACGGGACAAACTTGGTAATTTACTTTACATATTGAGGCTGCGGGAGATACTTGGTAATTTGCTTGACATATTGAAGTTGCGGGAGAAACTTGGTAATTTGCTTTACATATTGAAGTTGCGGGAGAAACTTGGTAATTTACTTTACATATAGAAGTTACGGGAGAAACTTGGTAATTTGCTTTACATATTGAGGTTGCGGGAGAAACTTGGTAATTTGCTTTACATATTGAGGTTGCGGGAGAAACTTGGTAATATACTTGACATATTGAATTTGCGGGAGAAAGTTGGTAATTTGCTTGACATATTGAGGTTGCGGGAGAAACTTGGTAATATACTTGACATATTGAATTTGCGGGAGAAAGTTGGTAATTTGCTTTACATATTGAGGTTGCGAAAGAAACTGTGTGGTGAGGGGAGAAGCCTTATACAAACTTTATAAGAGAGATAAATGTGGTTAAATGAGAGCGAACGACGAAAACGAAGAAAAACATTGAGGTAGCACAGCCTTATACGACATGCAGGAGCGAAAACAGCTTATTAAAAAATTTTGTTTGCGTCCTGTTTTTTAGTTTTTTGTTTAACTTCCAACAGAGAATGATTTTCTAAGCAAACATCTGCGTTGTTCTAGTGCTTGTAGGTAATTGAATGAAGATTCCATTTCGTTCTGTTTTCAGTCTCCGAATGTCGGCATTAGCTCCTCTCACATTTACTTTGTCCTTGGTGTGTTTTTAAACAGTTGTACGCAGATCGATGAAGAAGAAAACAAGAAGGGGCGGGGTGGTTTAGAGAGGATACAGCAAAGGAACATATGTTTAAAGTAGGAGAAATTGAAAAAAAGGATTATAAAATTGGCAGGGTTCCGATGTTAGATTCCGTTGATCTAATTTTTCATTTGTACTCTTATTTCTCTAAAGCTAGAAAACGGAGAGATAGATGGGTAGATTAGATTACGCAAGACTAAGCTACTTTAGGTTATTAAGTTACGTGTTCGAAATGTGTGTACATCGTTAACAGATGAAAACGAAACACGAGACAGAATCGAATTTATAAGACGAACCGATACGAACAAGCTCGCTTGTTGTTGCTTTCCATTTTATTCAACAACTTTTTAAAGGGAAGGCAAACCCGGTCCCAAAAAATGCCGTGCTGAAGTCGGATGTGTCGACCGAAAGGTGCAGATATCACAGCTCCGGCGTAAACAGACACAACGCAACCAACGTCCTTTTCAGGACGAACGAAGAAGAAGAAGAAGAATTTATAAGACGAAAAGATCACAGAAGTGAATATGTTTCTGCTCGTATTTTATGGGTAGAGAAATGAATGATGAGAAAATGTCTACAGGGCGCGTGTATTCATCATCATCATTACTCATTCGCTCCCCAAGGAGCATAGGCCTTCAGTAAACTGGTGTTAAGTCCTTATGTCCCGTGCCATCCGTTCCAGATCTGTCCATGTCTTCTTCACCCCTCTCATATCTGCCACCAGTTCTCTTCTCCATGTTTGTGTGTGTGTGTGTGTCTGTTGTTTTTATTTTTTTTTATTTGTGGGTCTCTCTCTACCTCTCATGAACGTGCGATTGACAGACTGGTTAGAGCACTGGTCTCTCGCGGCAAAAGTGACGGGTTCGATTCACAGTATCGCCATGTTCCGGTCTACCTAGCTGCAGGTTGGTACCTGACTTTGCTGTTAGGGAAGGAAAAGACAGCGAGGGAGGGAACTGGTCACACCACCTCTCGATGCTATACCTAGCATAATGAAGCCTCTAACATCCCCCCCCCCCTTTTTTTTTTACGGCGCTATATGCAAAATATATGCGCTATATACCTGGAAAATTATTATGTTGCATGATGTTAGAAAGACTTAAATTGCATGCTGACGAAAAGATCAGAGAAGAACAAGCGGGTTTCAGGCCGAAACGATCATGTATTGATCAAATATTCACACTAAGAACAATTATAGAAGAATCAGTGGAAAGGCAATCGCCACTTATTATCACCTTCGTCGATTTTCAAAAAGCCTTTGATAGTCTACACCGCCCATCATTGTGGAAGATACTTACAATCTATGGTTTTCCAACAAAATATGTGAATATAATCAAAGCGCTATATGACAATGCAAGATGTTGTGTTAGAACAAATAAAGGGAATACAGAATGGTTTACAGTAGAAACAGGGGTGAAACAAGGCTGTATTATGTCACCACTACTTTTTGGAATAGCTATTGATTGGGTTATGAGAAACTATACCCACAATGAACAATTGGGTATAAAATGGACAAATGGAAAATTCCTGGGGGACCTGGATTTCGCAGATGATGTAGCATTCTTAAGTTCAACACCAAGACAATCCCAAGAAGCAATAAATAATTTGTGTCATCTCTCGGTTAAAATTGGTCTCCAAATAAATGCCTCTAAAACTAAAGCTATGAACTTTTCTAACGAGACCTTTGATATCATCTTGAACGGGGAAAAACTACAGAAAGTTGAAAGTTTCAATTATTTAGGCAGTAAAATGACTCAGGATGGTGACACAACAAGAGAAATCCATACTAGAATTGCTTTGGCAGCTAGCGCCTTCAATAGATTATCTAACATTTGGAAATTACGATCATTGAATATACATACCAAGCTTCGTCTGTTTAATTCAAATGTTATCTCAGTGTTAACATACGGCTGTGAGAGTTGGAAAATAACAAAATCATTGGAGAACAAGCTGAATACATTCGAGAACAAATGTCTTAGAAAACTCATGAACATCAGTTGGAAAGAATTCAAGACTAATCGACAAATAAGAGAAGACTCTAGGCAGAAATATGTCTCCGACTATATAAGGAAAAGACGATGGTCATATATCGGTCATGTCCTACGAATGCAAAACAACAGAATACCACTACAGGCGCTCACTTGGGTTCCTGAGGGTAAGCGGAAAAAAGGAAGACCAAAAGAAACACTCAGAAGAACAATAATAAGAGAAGGAAGAACGTTGGGCCTAAATAATGTGCAAGAGCTAAGAGGAGTGGCGTCACAACGAACAACCTGGAGAGCACTGGTTTCTGCCTTATGCGCCGTGTTTGGCGCTTAAAGAATTTATTATTATTTATTATTATTATATGCAATGGGATTACTCTTTTTTTGTCTACCTCTCATACCCTGGGAATTCCAGAAGACGGGACTGCCTTGTTATGCTATTATCTTGTTTTCTTAATCTGTGTTCTAGCCAGTTCCAGCGTCCTCTCGTTACTTTTTGTTTCACAAGTTTTTGTTTAGTTTCAAACTAGGGATCTTATTATCGCATGTAGATACTTCTATTCTGCGCAAGCACCCATTTATGAAAGTCACTATCGTTCTGACAGTCAGTTCTGTTGTTCTCCATGTTTCAGAGTCATACAGTAGGATTGACTGGACATTGTAGTTAACTATTCTTATTTGTGTTGGCGTTAAATTTTTTTATTTTTTTACAATTTCTATATATAGATTTACCTTTGCGATGAAGTTGTCTCTTGATTTTTATTAACTCATGAATTTGACCGAACACATTCACTATTTCAGATATCCACATAGACCTAAGATATACATACATGCATGCATGCATGCATGCACGCACGCACGCACGCACGCACGCACGCACGCACGCACGCACGCACGCACGCACGCACGCACGCACACATACATACACACATACACACACATACATACATACATATAAAAGATAGACCCATAGCAGATACTGCCGTAGGGGATTGAAGTGTTAGAGACATCACTATTCTAAGTACAGCATCGAGAGGTGACCAGTTTCCTTCCTGGCTGCCTTTTCCTTCCCTAACTCAGATACCCTATTCCAGCTGGGTAGACTGAAGCGTGTCTGTACCGTCAATCGAACCCGATTCATACATATATCATATATCTTGTGATACTCACCAACCTGAAACGATTAATGTAATCATCATCATCATCATCACCATCATCATTGCGCGTTTACCTTCAAAAACAGCATCGTGACTGAAACTCAAACAAACAAACATATGAACTATACAAACTGTAGTTAGAATGACGCACTAGTTTATAGACACCTTGAGGAAAGAAATTCATAGGAGAAAAATTTTAATTATAATCATGCCTAAGGAGAGCTATTCGATACGTTTTCCCACTTTTACCATCTCTCTCACCTGTAAACCACAAATTCCCGGGGCCTTTAACTTAGACAGAGGGCCTCAGGAGAGTCATTTGGCCTTATTTTCGCATACACGAATGACCTTCAAAACTGAGCATTTTATAAAATTTTATATTTCTTCTTTAAACTAACAAACGAAACAAAACAAAAATTAAAAATCTTCACAACAGAAATGGCGAGGGCCTGGCTCGACACGTGTAATGGCCTTGCTCTCCATCCCCACCTTTTCCAAAGATTGCAGCGTCAGCAGGTTTTGTGTATTTTTGTAATGATCAAGTGAGCAAAAGCTGTTGTAATCGCAGACATTTAGATTATTAAATAGAAAAGGGAGTTGTTGGAAATTGATTTATGAACCTGCAGGTTGACCTATTTAAGAAGTCTCTTCTGAGAGAATTGAGGGAAACTTGAGACCAGGAGGGTGGTTTATGAAAATAATAAGGAAAAAAAAAAGACAGGTTATACATGTTGAGGAAAAGGTTGTCAAATTTGATGAATAAAATATTACGTTGAAAGATAGAAGGAAAATGATCGTGAAAAATAGTTCGAGGCGCGAATGTTTGACGATGGGGGGAAGAGGAAGGAAGCTGAGGGAGGGAGGCGGGGGGAGACTTGGGATATGTGAAACTAAAGGAATATGGGGGAAGCTAATATAACTAATTTTGAAGAAATTTGAAGGTACAGTATTCTCATAGCTTAAAATAAGATATCACGTTTAAAGAAAAAAATAAAAGGGCATAAGTGGAAGAAAAGAGAGAGAACAACAAGAGAAGACGGGTAGACTAAATTATGAAAAAGAAAAGAAATGCCGGGGAACAAACGAAACAACAACAAAAAAACAATAACAAAAAACAAGAGAACTCGATATGAGAAACAGGAAGATATAACAAAGAAATGTGAAAATCAGGTGGAAAATATAAGCCATGTATCCGAGCTTTTCCTGATGGGTCCGGAACAGTGTTTCCCAACTTTACAATAATCGCGTACCCCTAATGCGAGTTTAATCTTACCAGCCTATCTCACCTATGTACTAAATTTTTTGAATTGTTTTGTGCAGCTTTAAAAAAAAAAACGATCAATGAAACCAAAAAAATTATGCCATGTTTTCCTTCAACACTTGTGCTACACATTGGGAACGACTGGCTGGAAGATGAAATCTACACTGAAAATTTGAGTACACGAAACAACACAACAAAAATGAACAACACACACACACACACACACACACACACACAAATATTGTGTATTCTTCATGTTTGAAACAAACATGAGGGTAGGATATAACTAAAAAGCGATAGTCTAGATCAGTCGTTCTCAACGTGGGCATATGCTCTCCCCCCCCTTCCCTCCATCCCCCGGGGTGCCATGCCATATTTGTAGGCGGCCACAGTAAGATGGTAAAGTACCTCTTTTCCAGCTAGTTAGCAGCGGCTATAAAGAGGCCATAGAGGTAAATGAGGCTCAGAAATGGGGAAGGGGGGGGATATGAGCAACAAAAAGTTGAGAACCCCTGGTCTAGATCAGCGGTAGGCATCCCAGGATTTGTGAGGATCTACTTTACACACACTGAGCTGCCTAAAGATTTACCTTAATAAAATTATGTCTGTTTTCAGGTTTCAAAGCATTTGGAATGAGTACATCACATTTTTTTTTTAGCAAGCTAGCTCATGGGGTTTCTATGGGAACATGAGAAAACTGTTTCCTCCCTTTTTTATCTGCAGAAATGTGAACATTTTAAACTAAATGATATTTAACTGATATCCTGTCACCTTATCTTTTCATACTTCTCATGGACGATACATCATCAAGGCATGTAAGGTGATAACAGGAAAGTATTCAGTGGGGTACTGGAAGATGAGACAGGTCTGTATTTCAGAGCTGGCATTTGCTAATGATGTTGCCCTGATTGCTAAATCAGAGGCACATGTTCAATCCAACCTGTAAGTCTGGAAGGAAAAGCTGGAGAAGAGAGGGATGATCATAAGCAGCTCGAAAACAAAAAACATGGTGATATCACGACATGAAAGAAGACATCAGATTAAGCTGGGAGAACAGGTCCTGGAGCAGGTCGACCACTTTAAATACATTGGAGCTGTCATAGACCGGAAGGGAGGCATCAAAGAAGAGTTGGCTACCCGAAGATCAGCAGCTGGGAGACTTTTTCAAACCATAAATCGAGGATTCCTCAGCAAAAGAGAAGTTGGTAAGAAGACGAAGATGGCTGTATACCGCTCCACCTATGTCCCAGTCTTGACGTATGGATGCGAGTCATGGGCAATGACTACAACCCACAAAAGCCAGATCCAAACCTCAGAAATGAGGTATCTGAGGAAGGTGGTTGAAGTAACAAGAAGAGACATGGTCCGCAACCAGACGATATGTCAAGGCCTAAAAACCCAACCCCTGCAGACCTAAGTAGAACAGTCCCAGCTGAGATGGTTTGGCCATGCAGGGATCCAGACCTCCAGGACGACCCAAAATCCGCTAGGAGGACAACATTAGACAATCTTTGAAGGGTTGTTGGGGAAGTCGGTGGAAGATGCAGAACACAGTTCTTTTTTCCCCCTTTGGCGTTTGCTTTCTTGTGGGCAAAGCTTCTTTCAATAATAAATGGAAGTCCTTCTTGACCAAGTATAGTGAAGTCTCTACCAATTCACTGTCCATCTATATGTAGACGCTCCGAAATATAGATTAATCATCATGTAGACGCACCGAAATGTAGATTCACTGACATGTAGATTCACCGACATGTAGATGCAGCATCATGTAGACGACCCACATTGATTTTCACCGGCACGTAGGCACACCGACATGTAGATTCACCGCTATGTAGACGCACCGACATAGATATTCACCGGCACGTAGACACACCAACCTGTAGATTCACCAACATGTAGAAGCAACGACATGTAGATTCACCGACATGTAGAAGCAACAACATGTAGACGCAAAGACGTGTAGATTCACCGACATGTAAACGCAACGAGTTGTAGACGCAATTACATGTAGACACACCAACATAGATATTCACCGACATGTAGACACACCGACATGTAGATGCAACGACTTGCCGATTCACCGACATGTAGATTCACAGACATGTAGACGCACCGACATATAAATTCCCCGACAAGTAAACGCCGATGTTCACATAAAGATCGATAGACAGACAGAAAAATGTAGAGACGGTATCCACTCACAAAAGCTGTTTCGTGTTGTCGGCAGTTGTGCAATAATCGCGGATGATTAGCAGACCTATTACATATAACACCCATCTTTTTACTGACGCTAACGGTGCGACATTCCCACCCAAGCCAAACAACATTGGCGTATACTCGCTGTAGTCGCAACACCGCCGAGGTGTCTGAGCTGCGTGCTATATTTAGCAAGTAATGGTAGTTCCCATGACTGATACTGTCTTAGGGGAGTGAAGTATTAGAGACTTCACTGTACTAGGTTTTAAGCTTGTTTATGAAGTGGTGTGGCCGGTTCCTTTACTCGCTGCCTGTGTCTTCCCTGAACTCAAGAACAGTGCCAGGTACCCATTTACAGTTGGGTACACTGAAGCTGGCCCCGTGTAGTTCCCGATTGTAGTCCCTTAGTGCAGACATCCGGCAAGGAAACCAGCTTGTTGTGGATTTATGCTCAGTAAGAAGCACACGGGAAAATGTGATGCGTGACGCTATCAGATCTCGAACCCAGTAACTTTGCCTCGAGGCGTTAGCGCTCTAACCACTGTGCCATTAGTCGCTCTTATTATCAAATAGAGGGTTCGAATCTGGGTTTCTGACAGCGAAGTCTAGTTAGAGATGTTTTCTCAGAGCAGGTCAGAATGTGGTGATGCATTCATGCGTCAGGTGTTTTAAGAAATCACGAGGTCATTTTTTAGACTAAGAACCGGCTATTGCAGGCTCAGATTACCATCTGTCCAACACACTGAAAATGGGAGAGACAGATCCGTATCCGCGAGGGGAGGGCAAACAAACAGTAGAACACGTACTCAAAAATTGTCGGTTCCACGAGAGGAGCAGGATGGCAACATGGCTTCTCCAACCCAGTTGAGATAGAAACTGTATGGTGATGAGACAGTTGAGATAGAAACTGTATGGTGATGAGACAGTTGAGATAGAAACTGTATGGTGATGAGACAGTTGAGATAGAAACTGTATGGTGATGAGACAGTTGAGTAGAAACTGTATGGTGATGAGACAGTTGAGATAGAAACTGTATGGTGATGAGACAGTTGAGATAGAAACTGTATGGTGATGAGACAGTTGAGATAGAAACTGTATGGTGATGAGACAGTTGAGATAGAAACTGTATGGTGATGAGACAGTTGAGATAGAAACTGTATGGTGATGAGACAGTTGAGATAGAAACTGTATGGTGATGAGACAGTTGAGATAGAAACTGTATGGTGATGAGACAGTTGAGATAGAAACTGTATGGTGATGAGACAGTTGAGATAGAAACTGTATGGTGATGAGACAGTTGAGATAGAAACTGTATGGGATGAGACAGTTGAGATAGAAACTGTATGGTGATGAGACAGTTGAGATAGAAACTGTATGGTGATGAGACAGTTGAGATAGAAACTGTATGGTGATGAGACAAGCCTGCGACGGACTGCCAGCTTTATAAGTGAGATAGTGTTCGAATCACCGTGGCGTTACAATGCACTCTACCCATCTGTAAATGTGTTCCTGAATCTTCTCTTGAGTTATAGAAGGCAAAGGCAGTGAGGAAGGGAACTAATCACCCCTACCTCTCGAAGCTGGACCTAGTATAGCGAAGTCTCTAACACTTCACTCCCCTTCGACAGTATCTGCTATGGAGCTAACTGTTAGACGTGGTTATTTGAGAGCGAACGACAGCGAAGAAGTGCCAAGTCAGCCATATTTGAGCCTTGTTCAGTAAGAAATATAATCAAACTAGAAATCAGATAACGCTACACGCACATTTTATACATTCCATTCCTACCTGTGTAAACCATTTTAGCTTTTTTTTAAATTTTTTTACTCCCTGTTTGGTGTATCTTCAGTCTTCAAGATAAAATCGTCAGCTATTTATTCATTTAAAAAAAAAAATAAAGTTTTGCCTCTTTGGCGAGGCACGTCCCGTTCAACCTAGTCGGTTATATTAGGGCGCATCTCCAAATATAAAAGACCGTTAGGTTTGAATGACTATTAATTTATTCATACTTTCTTTCATCCTCTGATCATAGAATAAACACACAGACAACAGCCTGTGTGATTTCTTTAAAAGCCAGGGCAGTAACAAATACACGCATTGGATTAATTTGCACTGTCATGTGTGCAAGTTGCACAATGTTAAAAATCTCACGGCAGTTGAAAATCGTAAAGAGTAGGCCATAACGCCGCTGCCGTGGTAACATTTCAAAAATTAGTTCGTAAAGAGTAGGCCATAAGGCTGCTGCCCTGGAAAACTTTACAAATTAGAAACCTACCCACCACAAAAATATTTACAGAATGTGTGATTCCTATATACACACACACTGGGATTCTCACCGGTGCTACGGAGTTCGTGCGCTGTGTTGAGAACGTCCGTGTGTGATCTAAGGGAGGAGATCAGAGCACTGATTGAGTTGTCCGTGTGCAGTGAAAGTAGTCCTTAAAACCAAAACTTACTTACTAAGTCGTTCCTCTTCTAGCGTGAGGTGTAGAGATACTGTCCTTTTGGTTTTTTGCCACAATACAACCCACGCCCCCTTTAGCTGTTTTAGATGTGATGACACCACTGTAGAGCAGCGTGTCGCCATCGAGATAGATATCTACAAAATATCTACATAAGATCATCATAACAGCATCTCCTTGATGACTGTTGACCACCAAATATATATTTTCTTTTTGTGGACTCATTGGCTATCTGTTACGAATAGAATAATTTAACGTACCACATACAGAGCTTACAGCCGCTACCTATTACTAAAATAAAACAGTATAACATACCACATATAAACTTACAACCGATAACTGTTACAAACAGAAAAATGTAACAGCACATACGGAACTGACAGCTGCTACCTGTTACGAACAGAAAAATGTAACATACCACATACAGAACTTACAGCCGCTTCCTGTTACGAACAGAAAAAAAAAGATGTAACGGAGCACACACAGAACTAACATAACCCTGAATCATGTCAAATACTGAACGCTAAATGTCAGGGAATTAAAACCATCTACTAAATGCCAATTTGTAAATGGCGGAACAATCCCGACGTCTGGGTCGTGAGTGAATGCAAAGTTTTCTGTAGCTAGCGTCTGTAAATACTTTATTCTTGTAGTTATTCAGAGACAATTAGCGTTGTTAATTGGCTGCATGCTAATGCTGGATATCCTATATGTGCTGCTGGTGTGGTAGATGGCGCTGTTGTGTTCCGATATTGGCGGGGTGAAACAGAAAACATGCATTTAATCCTCAGTTGGACCTGTTCTTATTTTCTTTTCGCTCTTGCGTGTTATTATGTATTTAAACGAATTTGGGGATTTGAATGCTGGGAAAGGGGCACATGATGGATGGAGTGATTAGCAGACGCATAGGCAGGCGTCCGCCCGTCTGTGTCTTTCTGTACCGTCTACCTCTGTCTGCCTGCCTCTTTCTGTCTCTGGACTGCCTACCTCTGACTGTCTGTCTGCTTACCTATCTGCCTACTTCTGTCTATTTATCTGTCTGTCGATCCTTCGTGCGGTACCCAAACTGTGCTTTCTGCTTTTCATCTCGGACGCCACAGTTCTCCAAGTTGATTGTAGCCGGCCTGTTTTTCGCCTTCTTTCTCAAGCCCGTAGCATAGCACTTCTGAGATGGTGCTGCTGTCTCAAGGTCTCAGACCAACCCTTCTGCGTTCAGTTTGTAGTCATGCTAGATCTGCAGGCCCATCGCCAGGACGAAGTCTGCAGTCTTTTCCTGGTCAGCGCTGCAGCCCCATAGCTTCTGCTTGAGTTCAGCACCCCTTGGCCAGGTCAGACGTCGTTGGTGACCAACGCAATTCCAGCGTCTACCTGCTATGATAGTGTGCATATCTTCTAGCTTCCTTCCATTGTTTTTTCCCATAATTTTAGTTCCCCGTAAATTTCCAGATTGCCTCCATATTTCAAGCACCTATTGGTCATTTTTTTCCATTTTATCCACGCTTTTTAACGTAGGGCAAAGCAGTCGATTAACTACATTATTGAGAAAGAAATATTGCAAAATACATCAGAAGCATCTACGAGAAACTAAATAAATTAAGGGGCTGCTGTAAAACTGGTAAGGAATATAAGTTTATAAACTAATAAAAAGGTATTGAATCAGTTTTACAAAAAACAGTTCACATGAGACAAGGGACGTTTCGGGTTTTACCCTTCGTCAGCCACAAACAGGTGACAAAGACAAGAATTACATATAGTAATAGGTACTACAAAAACATACGATGATAAGAAACAATACAAAATGAGCGATACAAGCAGATGGAAAAAGTACAATGATAATACAAATAATAAACGAAACGAAAAAAAAAAGAGAATGAACAAAACTTCGGAACAAGTCACTTAGCTAGAAATGAGGTGGCATATATGCCCATTTTCCTTCGAGATTTCTTGAAGACAGTACTGCGATCTTGTGTATTCCGAGCATTTACATTTCTAGCTAAGTGACTTGTTCCGAAGTTTTGTTCATTCTCTTTTTTTTTTTCGTTTCGTTTATTATTTGTATTATCATTGTACTTTTTCCATCTGCTTGTATCGCTCATTTTGTATTGTTTCTTATCATCGTATGTTTTTGTAGTACCTATTACTATATGTAATTCTTGTCTTTGTCACCTGTTTGTGGCTGACGAAGGGTAAAACCCGAAACGTCCCTTGTCTCATGTGAACTGTTTTTTGTAAAACTGATTCAATAGCTACGAGAAACACTTGGTGCCTTTTGTAAATGTCTTCCAAATTCATTACACCCAAAAGATGTTAACTTTTAGCTCCTTCTTCTTCTGTGTCGGTCTCTCTGTTTTCCGTACGATGAAGAACGTGTGTAATTAACTCTACAACAGACCCAAGATGGCGCTTGGCGAACTCTTCCATCAGTGGAGTTAATAATTTGCGTTATTAACGAGAAATTCCTTCAGCTTTGGCCTACATAGATAGGAGCTAGCAGAGGAGGGCCATACTGTAAGCCGATGAGATATTAAAGATAAAGTTGATAATGCGGTGCAAAAGAAGTGATATGTCTGTCACAGAAAATACCTCTTGAAGCATTTCTGATTCTGGACAAATTATCAACTATTTCAAACGTGCAGTTTTTTTTTAAGTGCTTTGCATGCACGCGTGTAAATACATGGAAATCTATGTTTGTATTTTTTATGTGCTACATTCTGAGGTAAGGAATGCAAAGGACAGATGAAAGAAAATGTGAAGTACTGGGAGATACTATCTTATGGGTTGAATACCTTTTGAGTATTTATGTAGTTATGGAATGGAAAAGAGATTGAAGCTAGAACTGATGTATCTTGCCGGAGATCATAAAAAGAAAGAATCCGTAGTTCACGTAGATATGTCTGCGGGAATGGAGTGCCTGAGAATGTGAATGAGGGCTAATTATATTCTGGAATGGTTTGATAAATGAATGAATAAGGAAAAGAGAAGTCCAAGTAATCATCAGCATCATCATTATCATCATTATTTTCTTGTTCCCTCCTGATGGAGCATGGAGTCACATCTTACAGCTACATCTCTTACAGGAAGTCCTGCACTAAACCATTCACGTGCTCTTCTAGCAATGGTTTCCGTAGCACGTTATTTTACGTGACTAGATTTTCAGCCCCCCCCCCCCCCCCCCCCCCGTGGCCAGCCTCATACTTGTCGGCTCTTACTACCTGCTAGACGTAACAGTAGGCCTATTCTTTGTTCGTCCACTCAGAAATCCCACAGGGGCCTCACGTAACCAGATATATACCGTTACACGCAGTGGTGACTACGCTGAGCTTAGAGGAAGTGAGTAGTTTCATTGTGAATCTTCACCATTCACAAATGCCCGTCAGCCCCCCCCACCCCCCCCCACCCCCCCCCAAGGCGCTTAGGCCTTCAACAAACTCATACCTGGTCATGATCTTGCAGTGATGGTCCATGTGGCCATTTGTTTTATGTAATGGGATTGTTACCCCCCCATACACAACCTCATATTAGTCGCCTGAGAGTACAGTAGTCCTATTTATTCTTTAACTCTTCAGAGACCCCCCCGCCGGGACCTACACGGTACACCTGGTATTGAATCTTAGTGTAATAAATACAGCAACGAAAATAAATGGAGAGTCGTACCTTAAAAAAAAAATATACAGTACCAGTACGCAGGGCCGGCATTAAGCTGATTTAACTGATTTGACCCAATCGGGGCCCGCGCCCAAGAGGACCCCGGACTCAGGTTGCCCATCTCCAGCGTTGAAAAACAAAAATAAGGAACGCCATAGAGAATACTTTGCACTGGGAGATCTTATTCAAGATCATTCACCAAGATAACATGGATGAATATTACATCATTCATATTAAATCTTCACTAACTTTTGTTCTAATTATTCTCACGGTCGGGAGAAGGGATATTCTAGATAGATAGATAGATAGATAGATAGATAGATAGATAGATAGATAGATAGATAGATAGATAGATAGATAGATAGATAGATAGATCTATGAGCATACTTATGAGCATGGAAGATGCGACCATCTTCCATGCGGCGGACATGGCCAAGCCAACGTAGCCTGCGATGTCTAAGCAGTGTATACATTCTGTGACGGCCAGCACGTGACAACACCTCGACATGCGTCACTTTGTCCTTCCACGAAATACCGAGAATGTGGCGTAGACACCGTAAAAAGAGGTAAAGGAACCCGTTACACGCCAATTGAGGCATATTGGGAATATGGTGTTAGGCCCATATTTTCTTGACCATCGGCACACTAGGGGTGATGTGGTCAGCATCACGCCGGCCGCCTTAACCTTCCCAGAGTTGCTCTGGTACCCAGTTGGGGCTGGGTCGACCCAGGAGCCGTTTGCAGCCTAAAAAAATCCCACCTCATCTGGGGATCGAACCATAGACCACTGAGCTAGGAAGCCAGTGCACTAACCACTATGCTACCGCGGCTCCCTAGACACCGTAGATGGAAGGTATTGAGCCTTCTTTCTTGCGTAGCATAGGTTGTCCATGTCTCGCTGCCATACAGAAGTGTGCTCTAGACACATGCGTTGTATACCGCATCGTTGGTCTTCGTTGTGAGTTTGGAGTTTTAATAATAGCATATATTCATGATATCTAATGTTAAATAACAATCCAGGGGGCCCCACAAAAAAGGTTCAAATCAGGCACCGTATCTACTAAGGCCGGCCCTGCCAGTTAGGTGTACGAAAATCTTGTATCAGCGAGTCATTGTTTTAATTTCTTCTGAATATGTACATGGGTGTTCGCGTTAGTCTGCACATGTATATCCTGTTGGGAGGGGAATGTGTGTATATGTGTGTGCCTTTTTTCAAATAAATGTTTGGATCTTATAAATCTGGGCGGGGGGTGGGATCTTTTGTTTTTCCTCGGCCATGAGGGGTGGTTTGACTCCAGGTTTTTACGTCCTCTGCCAGACGGTGGCGGTGGTGAAATAAACATATAAGTCTGCTGCCCCACATTCCGTCGCGGGTTAGAGCATTTCCCAGCTAGCAGGATGTACGTCTCTTCTCCCCCCCCCCCCCCCCCCCCCCCCCCCCCCCCCCCCCCCCCCCCCCCCACCCCCCCCCCCCCCCCCCCCCCCACAGCTTCTTCAAGGCCGTTTACAACCCTTAGTTGTCGATTGTAATGCCCATTTATATACTAATTTCGTGTGTTTATAAAACAAAGAGATTTATTTTTCGTCACAGTAAAGTCTATAGTTAAAAAAAAAAAATTATAGGCGTATTCATCTCAAGTTAACCTTTGCCATTCGGTCTAACATCTGCGCTTGTTTGCGTCAGCCTATTCAACACAGATGTCAATGTTCCTGACGTCAGATGTCATATGTCAATTTCTAAATCCAGTATTTTGTGTACGATTAGGGAAGCTGTTGAACTAGACCCTTGTTAATTTGTCACTCGTTAATTTCTCGCCTAAAGGTCGGAGACGTTACTCGTGTTGGTGGTGTGGATCATTGCCTCGCCTCACCCTTTTTTTGGAGGTGAGGCGCAGGTTTCACGAACTATATTTGTAGTATATGCTGGAGATGGATGAAAACACACATTAAGGAAACGTTGATAGCATTACTAGGCAGTTCTTGTTATCGAATCCCCAGGGTAAGAGAGGTATAGGGGAGACCAAGGAGCGCCTGGAGAAGAGAATTAGAGGCACACATGAAGGGAATGAAGACATGGAAAGACCTTGCGCTGGATGGCACGGGACACGTAGACTTGTTGAAGGCCTATTCTCCTTAGGGAGCTAAAGAGGGATGGTCGTTCCCCTTCTACCGTGAGGTGTAGAGGTTTGGAGGAGAGAGCGCCAGACTATCCTATCGGCTATGTTCCTCCTGGCCTGGTTCCATTCTAGTCCTCGGTCCTTCAAAGATTGTCTAATGTTGTCCTCCCAGCGGACTCTGGCCTAGTAAATATGGTAGCATTATCCGTGACGCAGCTGGTACTGACAGTAACATCAGACAGAAAAGAAGTTGTACATCAGACAGAGGAGAAGTTGTGCATCAGACAGAGGAGAAGTTGTACATCAGACAGAGGGAGAAGTTGTACATCAGACAGAGGAGAAGTTGTACATCAGACAGAGGGAGAAGTTGTACATCAGACAGAGGAGAAGTTGTGCATCAGACAGAGGAGAAGTTGTGCATCAGACAGAGGGAGAATTTGTACATCAGACACAGGAGAAGTTGTAGTAGCCGCAGCATTATTAAAGATCATCATTTTTCTTTTCGCTCCTTGTGGAGCATGGAACCATCCCTCTAGCTCAGTGGTGACCAAGCTAAGGTTGGCCGAGGGCCAGATTATGGTAAAGGGTAACACCCGAGGGCCAGACCTATAAAATCCTTAAAAAATAACGTTCTGATATTTAGTTTTATATATATATATATATATATATATATATATATATATATATATATATATGTATATATATATATATATATATATATATATATATATATATATATATATATATATATATAATGAACCACGTACAGAAAGCAACGGCAAACTACTGTACTGCACAACTGCCAAGACATGTATACCAGTCTTCGAACTGAAATTACTGTTTAAAAAAATATAATGAATCTGATGTTTTAATTTGTTTTGTAATTTGACATGTAATTATTTATTTCAAACATACATTTGTGTGTTATTTCATTGTGAAGAGTGTGGCTTCAATCAACAATAAGAGGCCGACCAAAACAGGTTGGCGGGCCGGTCAAAACAGGTTTGCGGGTCGGATCTGGCCCGCGGGCCGTAGTTTGGCCACCGCTGCTCTAGCTGGTCCCCATGCAGGAAGCCTACAGCAAGCATCTACATGCTCCTCATTTAGTTTCTCCCTCAACTGGGTTAGAGGTCATGCTGCCACGCTGCTCCTCTCGTGGAGTCAACAGTTTTGAAGTACGTGTTCTCCTGTTTGTTTGTGCTCCACACATGGACATATATCTGTCTCTCTGCAGTGATGGTTTCTGAAGCATTTTCTTGTACGTGATGAGGTTGCCCGCCTCCATGGACACAACGACACACCTAAGAGCGCAAGTAAACCTTTTATTTCTTTGTCTTAGAAAAGATACCCCCGGGATACACGGGGGCAGTTTGAATAAACTATGGAAGAAAGAATTGAGAGTCAAGCTGGGCAGAAATGGAAAACTGTGGTCTCTCGTCTGTATATATTCAAAGAAGGTAATGAACATGACAGCTGCCATTTCACGTGGTTTTGAGTAGACTGCTCAGGTCATGTAATCGCCCTGTAGTCTTTATTTTTTCAAAGCAGGTCTGCACGACCGCTTCTCGAGTAAATCCGACAGCAGCATGTGAACGAACGCGCACATTTTATTATCAAAGGATTAGGATTTTGCGTATGCTGCCCCTAAAAACATTCTGCCCTTTCTTTCTCTCATCTTGTATAGCGTTTCCGTTGATTGTTTACAGGCATGTTAAGTTTGGCGAGTTGAGGGTGTAATGAATAAATGTATTTATTCTTCTGCGATCAGTTTGTTAGTCATGCTAAATTTGCAGCCCTGTCGCCAGGACGAAGTCCACAGTATTTACCAGGTGCAAGCGGGAAACCCACGGCTTCAGTCTCAGCTTTGCATCCTCTGGCCAGATCTAACGTCGTAGGTCATTTTAGGATGGCACTGCCTTCTTTGAACATATTCAGTTTGACGTCCGAGGGTCAACGAAGAAGATTTTAGGATGGGCAGTTGTGGAGAAAGTGTTCAGTGCCTGTAGCAACTGCAGCTCAATAGAGGGTGTGTTATTTGTCGTCACTATCATCATCATTCTTCAACACCCCAAGGAGCATTGACCTTCAACAAACGTAGGTCAAGTCTTCCTGTCACGTGCCATCCGCTCAAGGTCTTTCCATGACTTCTTCATCCCCTTCATGTCAGTTTCCAGTTCTCTTCTCTATGTACTCCTTGGACTCCCTCTACCTCTCTACCCTGGGGGCAGGGCCGTCTTAACAGCATTGTAGGCCCCGGGCCAAGCAATGCACTGGGCTCCTACTAGCCCTACCCACCCACGGGAAAAAAAATGATGTCTTATGAACAATATGGCAGCATCCCAGCATGGGGCCCTGGAATCGTGGAGCCCCTGGGCACTGCCCAGTGTGCCCATGCCTTAAGATGGCACTGCCTGGGGGTTCCAAAACAAGGACTGCCTGGTGATGCTATCAACAGGTTTTCTCAATGTGTGTCTTATCCATCTCCAGCATCTTCTTCTCATCTCTTGTTCCACATTCATTTGTCTGGTTCTTGTCATCTCTTGTTCCACATTCATTTGTCTGGTTCTTGTCATCTCTTGTTCCACATTCATTTGTCTGGTTCTTGTCGTCTCTTGTTCCACATTCATTTGTCTGGTTCTTGTCATCTCTTGTTCCACATTCATTTGTCTGGTTCTTGTCGTCTCTTGTTCCACATTCATTTGTCTGGTTCTTGTCATCTCTTGTTCCACATTCATTTGTCTGGTTCTTGTCATCTCTTGTTCCACATTCATTTGTCTGGTTCTTGTCATCTCTTATTCCACATTCATTTGTCTGGTTCTTGTCATCTCTTGTTCCACATTCATTTGTCTGGTTCTTGTCATCTCTTGTTCCACATTCATTTGTCTGGTTCTTGTCGTCTCTTGTTCCACATTCATTTGTCTGGTTCTTGTCATCTCTTGTTCCACATTCATTTGTCTGGTTCTTGTCATCTCTTGTTCCACATTCATTTGTCTGGTTCTTGTCGTCTCTTGTTCCACATTCATTTGTCTGGTTCTTGTCATCTCTTGTTCCACATTCATTTGTCTGGTTCTTGACGTCTCTTGTTCCACATTCATTTGTCTGGTTCTTGTCATCTCTTGTTCCACATTCATTTGTCTGGTTCTTGTCATCTCTTGTTCCACATTCATTTGTCTGGTTCTTGTCATCTCTTATTCCACATTCATTTGTCTGGTTCTTGTCATCTCTTGTTCCACATTCATTTGTCTGGTTCTTGTCATCTCTTGTTCCACATTCATTTGTCTGGTTCTTGTCGTCTCTTGTTCCACATTCATTTGTCTGGTTCTTGTCATCTCTTGTTCCACATTCATTTGTCTGGTTCTTGTCATCTCTTGTTCCACATTCATTTGTCTGTTTCTTGTCGTCTCTTGTTCCACATTCATTTGTCTGGTTCTTGTCATCTCTTGTTCCACATTCATTTGTCTGGTTCTTGTCGTCTCTTGTTCCACATTCATTTGTCTGGTTCTTGTCATCTCTTGTTCCACATTCATTTGTCTGGTTCTTGTCATCTCTTGTTCCACATTCATTTGTCTGGTTCTTGTCATCTCTTGTTCCACATTCATTTGTCTGGTTCTTGTCATCTCTTGTTCCACATTCATTTGTCTGGTTCTTGTCATCAGTTCCCCATTAGTGGTCTTGTCATACCACTTCAATCCTTCTATTCTATACAAGCGCCTATTTTCGAAAGTCAGTAGCTTGTTTGCTTGTTGTTAGTGTTATGTGTTTAATGAAGAAAACAGCTTTGAAGGGTATTCCTGAGAAAAAAAACCCCAAAAAAAACTAAGTTCTTGGTTTCCCTTGTATGAGCGAAGGGGATCCTAAAACGCAGCAATAGAGAACGCAGTCAGCGACTCATAGCTTGACTGCTTGCGTCAGGACCAGCGAACCAGAGCTGGTCAAGACCGTGCTCCACCTCCACGTGGTGGTCCTGGAAACAGTCTGCAGCAGTGCTGTCTGGCTGAGCGAGCACGGATCGAAGAGGGAAGGCAAACCCGGTCCCAAAAAATGCCGTGCAGAAGTCGGATGTGTCGACCGAAAGGTGCAGATATCACAGCTTAGGCGTAAACAGACACAACGCAACCACCGTCCTTTTCAGGACGAACGAGGAAGAAGAAGAAGAAGTATGAGCGAAGAAAGTGAGAAGGAACCGAACCTAATGAACCGAGCTTTGCCAGCGTGACCCACACAAAAATGTGACATTTGCTGTCGGAATATGTTATGGAAAGGGTGGTTGAAAAGAGCTTGGAGTATACGCTGAGAGAAAGCGATTAAGATAAAATAAATGAGGGAAAAGATCACAGGATGAGAAATTTAACACACCGCACACAAATGGTAAATAGCTTGAAGAAAAGAAAACATTATACGTGGCAGAAGAAACAGATGGGGGAAGAAGAAAAGTAAGATTTAAATAACAAAAAAGCTTATCTAAACGAAGAGCGTCCGATTGGCAGAGTGGTTAGACCGTTGGCCGCTCGCGGCAAAGGTATCGTGTTCGAAACACGGTAGCATCACTCTCCAGCCTACCCAGCTGTAAATAGGTACCTGACTCTGCTCTTGAGTTGGGAAAGACAACGGGCAGCTGGAAGGGAAGTGAACTGGTCACCCCCACCTCTCGAAGCTGGACCTAGTATAATGAAGTCTCTAACACTTTACCCCCCTACGGCAGTATCTGCTATGAGACTACCCCATATAAATGAATCATGGGAAGAGAGCTAGTAAATATACATATACAAAATAAAATGAAACAGCTATTTAATTTAAGACATTAAACAATGAGAAATTGTGTGTACCAAATGAACTGTGCAACAAAATTTAGAAATATATAATTAAATGAAAATTTAAGAAATAAAACAGCTTCAAAAAACAATCCAATTTTTTATTGCCCAGGCATTTGCATTTCGGGAAATAAAGCCGCCCATTATATTCAACTACCGAGATATATTCCTGAGAAATAATTTGCATCTTGAACTTGGCACAGTGTGTAAATCAACCTTAATCTCCCCCATATAAAGTAGCAAATGTCTTTCAATTTGTAGTCTATTTGATCTCCTGCGAGGATTTGTCAGATGTCACACAAAAATCGGAGTATTACTGTAAATCAGCATTTCTCAACCTTTTTTTTTAATCCTGGGGGAACCCTTGAAATAATTATCAGGTTTCACGGAACCCCTGCTTGAAAATGATTATATCTACAGCTCATGGTACCTTAGCGTGATCAGTAAGTTGTAACGATAATAATCCAATATAAATTGTCAGTGCTGTTTTGAGCAGAGAATGATTTTTTCAGTGAATTTGTTAATTTTGGCCAACTTATTAGTCTACTAGTGTAAAAGCCCGTCATAAGACGGGAATTAAATTCAAAAGCACCAATACCTAACGGCAATTTTACTTATTCAAAAGTATTAAAAAACCCCACTGTGCATCACCACAGTTTTATAAATATTTTTGTGCACACCGTCATTTGTGCACTTTTCTTTGTCGAGTGTTACTATTTTCAGGAGAGTACATATAAGGGAAACAATACAATTAATGTCTAACTTTCTACCAAAGTTGCATCCCTTAGCTTTAGTGACAGAAAAAGCTGGGATTTTATATATACCCTTCAAAAGAAGTTAAGGACCGACCAGTAGGTGAAAATGACCCAAAAGTTATAAAAATTATATTTCATAAGCAATTAATCTGACATTGATTTTTCTCGAACGACAAACATTCAACACGTGCTGCATGGGCCACCAGCATACCGTGTGGCTAGTGTTCAGGTCAGCAAGCACGCTGAAAAAATGCTGCTGAGACGCCAAAATGTGGGTGTTTTTAATGATGTCTGAGCATGAAAAAAATACCTGCTATTCCAAAAATGCGTGATGCATGTGGGAGACTAAAGTGTTGGTCTTGAGCTGTACTCACAAAATTGTCTTTATAAGCAACACAAGTGCTGCATAACCATTGCACAACAATATGCCTCAACGACGAAAGCTGAGTGTTGTTGATAAAGGAAGAGCCATTCCGTGGTTGCAGGAAGGTCTTACTGTCCGAAATGTCGGTCAGAGGATTGCAGTATCTCATTCAGTTATTGCCAGACTGCAGCAGCGCTTTGCCCAGTTGTGCTGTGTTTTTATTTTTCATTTTCATTTTCCCTTTGCACCCTTAATAAAAATGGTCCTTAACTTCTTTTGAAGGGTATATATTGATGATTCTGTTTGTGTGGTTCCTCTTTCCCACAAAGGATATCAACCCAAATGCAAGTCAGTAATGTAGATAGAAGAACCTTTCCTCTTTATAACGAACGTTAACGTCGCCCTGAGTGCATTGCTTGGTGGAGTAAATGCTGCAGCTTTGACATCATGTTGTATAAGGAGTGCATGAGTCAGTGCTGGCGCTCTTAGAACAACTACAGTACTAGCTCTCTGTCGAACAACTACAGTGCTGGCTGTCTTAGAACAACTACAGTGCTGGCTGTCTTAGAACAACTACAGTACTGGCTCTCTGTAGAACAACAACAGTGCTGGCTCTCTTAGAACAACTACAGTACTGGCTCTCTGTAGAACAACCACAGTGCTGGCTCTCTTAGAACAACTACAGTACTGGCTCTCTGTAGAACAACCACAGTGCTGGCTGTCTTAGAACAACTACAGTACTGGCTCTCTGTAAAACAACCACAGTGCTGGCTCTCAGAACAACTACAGTACTGGCTCTCTGTAGAACAACCACAGTGCTGGCTCTCTTAGAACAACTACAGTACTGGCTCTCTGTAGAACAACCACAGTGCTGGCGCTCTTAGAACAACTACAGTACTGGCTCTCTGTAGAACAACTACAGTGCTGGCTGTCTTAGAACAACTACAGTGCAGGCTGTCTTAGAACAACCACAGTGCTGGCTGTCTTAGAACAACTACAGTGCAGGCTGTCTTAGAACAACTACAGTGCTGACTGTCGTAGAACAACTACAGTGCTGGCTGTCTTAGAACAACTACAGTGCTGGTTGTCTTGGAACAACTACAGTGCTGGCTGTCTTAGAACAACTACAGTGCAGGCTGTCTTAGAACAACTACAGTGCAGGCTGTCTTAGAACAACTACAGTGCTGGCTGTCTTAGAACAACTACAGTGCTGGCTGTCTTAGAACAACTACAGTGCTGGCTGTCTTAGAACAACTACAGTGCTGGCTGTCTTGGAACAACTACAGTGCTGGCTCTCTTTTAGAACAACTACAGTGTTGGCTGTCTTAGAACAACTACAGTGCTGTCTGTCTTAGAACAACTACAGTGCTGGCTGTCTTAGAACAACTACAGTGCTGGCTCTCTTTTAGAACAACTACAGTTCTGTCTGTCTTAGAACAACTACAGTGCTGGATGTCTTAGAACAAATACAGTGCTGGCTGTCTTAGAACAACTACAGTGCTGGTTCTCTTTTAGAACAACTACAGTTCTGTCTGTCTTAGAACAACTACAGTGCTGGCTGTCTTAGAACAACTACAGTGCTGGCTGTCTTAGAACAACTACAGTGCTGGCTCTCTTTTAGAACAACTACAGTTCTGTCTGTCTTAGAACAACTACAGTGCTGGATGTCTTAGAACAACCACAGTTCTGGCTGTCTTAGAACAACTACAGTGCTGGCTGTCTTAGAACAACTACAGTGCTGGCCCTCTTTTAGAACAACTACAGTTCTGTCTGTCTTAGAACAACTACAGTACTGGCTGTCTTAGAACAAATACAGTGCTGGCTGTCTTAGAATAACTACAGTGCTGGCTGTCTTAGAACAACTACAGTTCTGGCTGTCTTAGAACAACTTCCTTGCTGACTCCATGCTCCGTTAGGATCGCCAGTGAGAAAGAAAGAAGAAAATGATATTCGTAATACAAAGCCACAGCTATGTGGCCTCTGGTGCTATTCTGCTTGTTTACTAATTGTCCATGACTCACTTCCGTATGTCGGGATCGGCTCTATATAACACAAAAGAACTCTCTTTCTTTCTTTTACAGAGGTGTTTCATTTTATGGAATGTTGCTTTTAACTGGCTTATTTTACTCTTAAACTTTGAAATGCATTTTCTATACTATCTTATTAATGTGTCTAGGAATTTTGATCTTTTGACTTGTTTTTTGAAGGAGTTCTATTTACATTCATAGTGCATTTATGTACAGTATATAGCGATCAAATAACAATGCGAAAGAAAAAAAAAAATACAATAAAAGCCACGCAAACGCGGAGTAATTCGCAATTCGATAGGTACGGCACTGCTTTCTGTATGCAGCAATTTGACAGCGGCTGATATCCGGACATTTATGTATGGCCGCTTGGAATGTAACAGCTCGGCGACATACATTTTACTGTCTTGCTGTGTGCTGCCGTCTTAACCGTTTCTCTTTTGAGGCCTTGCATTTATCCCACATCATCTTGATGGATAATAATAATAATAGCCCTTTCAGTCATCACTGACTATGGGAGTGCGCCCCTGAGGTGACAGCCCTCAGCTGCTTACTTTCCTGGTGTTCCTTTCGACGTTTTCTCCTCTCTTCTGCTCGTTGTGTGAGCTTTTTTTTCGCCCAAACTGAGGTGGCGCCGCAGATAGCATCACCACTTTGTGCGATCGGCAGCTTCATCCTCCCAGTGCCCTCATGTCTCTCTTGCCAACATCTTTGAATCTCAGCTGTGAATCTTGATGGGTAAAGACGTTACAATTATTGCAGGTTTCCCCTCCCCACCCTCAGTTTCGCGGTCTGCTATCTCAATATACCTCCGCCTCTTCAACTTCAAAGGTTTAAATTCAGCCTATGGCTGCTCCTTGGATAACTATCATTACCGCTGTGTCCTCGTTTGACTTCTTCGTCCTAGTTATTGCCGTTCACACATTCTGCTTAGATTTTTGTAAAAGAGAAAAATAAAAATTATAAAGGTAATCTCGTAGTTTCAAGGGCACGTCTCGTAAAATGAGAAGAAAACACATAAATAGGTCCTAAAACCCTAGGATTTAAAAGAGAATTAATGAAGGAGATATCACAATTAGACAGCTAAAATATTCTGGCCATGTGAAAAGACCTAACACCGTACTGAAGACCGTAATGGAAGGTGCAAGAGGAAGACAGCGCTGTAAGTGGGAAGACAGCCTCAAGAGATGGACAGGAAAGAGTCTTTAAGAGTGCACCATCGAGGCAAGAAAAGATGATTTTGGAAATCCATTGCAGCCGACCTTCGCTGTGAAGATGGCACCTGATGATGATAAATCACATAGTAAGATACTGCTGTATGGGGAGTGTAAAGTTTCATGTCCACTGTACTGTAAAGTGTCAATCTGTAAAGATGTGTACATAGTTGTTGAGATCAGGCATGCTCCAGTCTACCCAGCTGTAAATGGGTAACTCACCCTAGTCCTAAGTTAGGGAAGGCAAAGGCAGCTGTAAACAGTAGTTTTCCTCTAAGGCTCCAGGGGAAGCAGGCCCTAAACTTGGTCACTTCAACCGACGCAGGATGGTGTAGATATGGGTAGAAGTGTAGAGTGTGTTTAACGCGAATGGTGTACTGTTCGTGTTCTGACCAATCTAAACACTCATTCACTTGTGTCTACAAGGCACCAATGCAGACTGCTGGAATCTTTGTTTACACAGTTTATTGAGAGGCACACACTGGGACATAACGAGTAAATCATGGGTAGGTTGACATATCAATTTGCAGGCATACATAGTAGATCCTATGTCATGACACATTCATAAATCATAGGTAGTACATCAATATCTTCCAATGTCATGATACATAATGGCCGCATCCCCTATCTGACTAAGCGCGTCAGTGAAGGCGGATCGGTAACTAAAGTTGCTTTATGTTCACAGTTTATCATATTGTGAAACCACGATAAGGGGTTTCTATCAAAATTGAGATCTCCTTGCCACTGTCCGAATAATAAGATACATGCCCCGTTCTTTGGACAGTGATTCAGAAATACGATGACAGGAATGTAATATGGCCGCCCTCCTGAGTTGTCACTCACTCGCTCACAGGAGGATATATATATATAAGCCAAAGTTACTTTGCAATACAGATGCATAATTTCTTAAAGTTCCTCCATACAGATCTACCGTAACCCAGTTACCTCACGTAGACATAATTACAGTATGGAGCCCGTCATCTCCGTCGATACAAACTTGACCCTAGCGTTGCGAAGCACAAAATTCCAGCTAGGCCTAACCGACCTGAGATCATCAAAACAGGGACTGGAATTACCTGGAGTCCGAATCATACATGGTACCGTACATTAGGAAAGTCTCTAACACAACTCTAGTAGAGACACAATTGTGGTAAAGTGGGATGATATAAATATTTATAGGGGACTTAGTGTACTGACTGAGATCAGCTGTGAAGGTATCTGTATCTAATATGTGTAGTGTTTTACAGATAACCTTACTTGCTGCCACATATTTATATCTCAGTCAGAATTATTCTGGAATATTGTGTTGGCAACGTTATATGTCTAGGGTTATGCAAATGATGAAGTGTAAGTCACCACAACAACAAACAGATAAACAATTTAAGTATTCCACCACACTTGACAACACTGTGACACTCACAAACAGTCAACACTCTAGAAGACTATCTTAAAAGATTCAATGATAAATTTCAGATATATACAGATGTATTGATTTTTTCTACAATAATGATCCTGATTCAACTACACAGTGAACCAGGCAATATTATAACATGTAATTACAAATATTATGTACACAGATATAAATGTGGTCTTTGCATTGACATACAATATTAGTAATCTATGTGTGTGAGTTGTGATGTGGTAATATGAGGTAATACTGGTTTTGTTCTTCAAGATAGATTCTTATTAGACATCATGACTGCATGTGTTTGTTTCTGTTGGAACTAGTATTGGAGATGTTCTCAGTTCCTGTCATTAAAACAATTAATTACCCCTCTTTAATTAATACAATTCATTTTAAGAGGAGGTGGTACAAATTGTTGAGCTCTGTTGGCCACGAAGGGCTTAACTTTCGTGATGGCGGCAGGCAAAGACTCCTCTGCTAGACTTCTTCACTGGTTCTGAAGACACCTCACTGGTTACTACAGGGACCAAAGAGTATGTTGTAGCCTCTGGATTCAGCAAATGCTCAGACCAGGTGCGGCTTCAATAACTAGGACCACAGTCCCACAATTCAAGGAAATAAACACAGATACGTTGACTAGCAATGAATTCTGGCACAAATACTGGCACAAATTCCCATCTGCTTGTGTTCCAGGCTTTTATTTAGCAAAAATATGAGCTGGCTTCAACGCACTGTTGCTTTATCAAGCTTATTTGAACTAGTGGTCTCGAACTAACGCTATCAATTAACTATATTAACAGACCTAACCAATCAGGCCATTTCTACCCCATCGTTTGAAAAAAAGTACTCTTACTTCCGTCTCCCTTGACAACAAAAGATAGCATTTATAGTCCGACTAATCGTGTTTAGCCTTACATATCATTCCATCCAATCAATTCAAATGTAACTTGTGGCCTATTTCCGTACAATGGTGGTTTAAAATTCTGCCACTGAGCGACTCCGAGTTTTTAGGTTGTCTGACACCCTCATTATTTTCTTTTGCCTATAATTTATTAATTCCTGGACTATTTGCGTAACACTTAACATATTCTGTGTCAGCAAGCCCTAAGGAATCCAAATATCTCAATCTAAGGGAGCTAGGTGGCTGCGTTCAAAATGTGCATTTTCTACCACCTCCTGTTCACTTCAATCCCCATGTGGTGTCTGGGTACTGTCATGTTTTCAAACGTAAATCCATCTAATGTCATCTTTCCTAATAAGCGTTTTTCAGATTTTTTAAAACCTAACTCTGGGAAGGGTAGTGTTTTTATCACTGTCCGTCTGAAATAAAGTTAGTGCATGTGGCCTTACACGCGTGTTAGGGGTGGCATTAATATAGCGAGACGCGTGTTTAGTGTTGCTTGCGTTGCTGCCTTCAGCCCTCCCTTCTTTCCATCTTAGTCCATCTGTTCGTTCGTTTTGGTAACGTAGTATAATTAATGTTAGGATTAATTTAGGTCATTAATCACTTGCGTATCTCAAGGTTTTTCTTAGAACTGCAGTACACGTTTTATTGGGTTGTGGAAACGCATGTATTTATGCAGTGGCTTATATTTAACGTGGAAACGTTACAATTTGCAGACGAAGCATAAAACAAAGGGGATTTCGAGTACTGTCATTGTGACAGCACTGTTCTTTACCATTCTTCTTCCTTTTATAGAATTTATTTGTTAGGCTTTACATTTACCTGATAATTTATATATGTGGATTAGAATATTTCACGACATCTCCCCTCTTAAAACAGACATCTTATGTCAGTCCTTTATTCTATATACACATAGATAAATGTAAGTCAACCTGACTTTACTCTGCTGTTGTGCTATCATGGTTTTATGTAGTTGGGTCCATTCAGAGTAGGCACTACTCATTAAATCTGTCTCAGACTTCTACAACCAATAATATATTTCGGTTATGTTACTGAACAGCCGCAAGTGTGACTGCTTGTCTTAATGCTGCTTCGCAACCCGTATTCACCATTTCTCTTCTCTGAGTCTGCGTAATGACATGTCCAGAGAACATTATATTTCCCTCAAAATGTACGTTATGAGGAGATAACATATATCTGGTGATAGCAGAGTTTTCGTAGTGGATCCCATAATCCTCTTATTAGCCTGTATGGAACATTCGGAATATCCTCAATCAAAGAGGCAACTCAGGGATTCATTACGTTCCTCCGAAATGTTTACATCCAACAATTTTGTCTGATCTCAGGTTTTTCTGGAATCTGATAGTATCCTTTACTCAGATCCACTTTTGAGAAATACTTAGCTTTATTTAGCCTGGCAAACAACTGATTTGTATCCGGCAATGGATCCACCTGTCCTTCTGTAATAGCATTCAGTCTCCTGTAATCTATACCGAGTCTATGTTCTCCAGAGGGCTTCCTTAAAAGTACAACACTGGAACTATACGAAGATTCACTGTGTGAAATAATTCCTTCTTTCAACAAATAGTCTATCTCTTCCTTCAAAGCTTTTTCCTTAGCAAAAGGAATCGAATAAGGCTTCATACAGACAGGTGTGGGGTCTATCAGTTTCATATCATATTCCAATGGGTTTGTATGCCCTGGTCGGTCTGTTAACACCTCTGTATGATTATCTAGAACCTGTTGTACTCTCTCTTTCTGAGTTTTCGTTAAATGTGTACTGATTTTCACCTGTGCCGCTGTCTCACAGGGGTGTAATGGATATTCAAATGATGAAAGTGGTTCCTTCTTCATCTCCATTGCAATGGACAAGGTTAGCAAGTGTGTCTCTTCCTGATGTTCTCTTTCCAAATATTTCTTCAGGAGATTCACATGATAGATTTTTTCTTTCCCCTTCTTATCTATCTTATAATTGGTTCTAGACACCTTCTCTAGAACTGTATATGGACCTTGCCATCCAATTTGTAACTTATTCTGATTTCCGGGCAAAAGAAGCAGTACCTTCTCTCCCACAGCCAAATCTCTGTCTTTTGCCTTCCTGTTATAATAAGCAGCATGTTTCTTCCTGGCTTGTTTCAAATTTTCATTGGCAAGTTTCCAGCCAGTTTTTAAACGAGTGGTCAGCTCATTTACATATTGGTATGAAGATGTAATGTTTTCCTCTGCCTTTTCATCAGTCCACGTTCTTAACAAAGCTACATATGGACCTTTAATTTTGTGGACCTCTTTGTCCATGCACCGGTATGGTCTCTTCCACTCGAAGCTCTATAGTGATGATTTTTCCTCCCAGAATTATCATTCACAAAACGACCGCTACCAATTTTTCTCTTGGGGCTGTCTCCCCACTTAAAATTCTTGATGAGAGATTTCCTCTCTACATCCTCTTCCTCCAGTTTGTTTAAGTCCGATTGAGGGATTTTCGGCTTATCCTGGGGTAAGACATCTTTTTGCACTTTCCGCATATTGGCCATTGTAAAACAGTTAAGTGAAGCTTGTCCGTGAAAAGGGGCTTCCCATTTCATTTGGTCCACTTTATCAAATTTATTTCTCTTCTTATTTTCAGGCCTACTTTTGCCCCGTGGCGTGTCCAGGTCCTGATCAATGTTCCCACTTGTGGGTGTTCCCTCATGTGCTATGCTACACCTTTCTACAAAATTCTCAATGTCCCATCTTGCCTTGGGCCAATAATAATTGTGAGCCACCTTTTGGATGATGGTACCTATTTTCTCATGGTCCCCATCTGGTTTCACATGTAGGCTCCTTATTAATTCTGCCCTATATCTTTTAGGAAGTACCAGCTGTCCCTGACCTTTGGATCTAGCTCCAGTCTTCCTATACATCAACTTGTTTTTCATGTAAAAATCTCCCTTGCCTGGAGTTGTATGACAAGTTGACAATTTCCTGAAACAAGGCTTGAGGGTCTTATCCCCAGCCTGTGCCTTCCTCATCTCTTCTGGAGTGGTATCTAACATAATATCCTCCTCCTTTCTTGAGGTCGACCTGACCTGAAGGGTTGCCATAACTATAGGGTTCCTTCTGCAACGGTCAGTGTCATGATTGTTCATCTTACAATTTTTACACCACCTTTTTCCTTGGTTGTAAGATTTTCTTTCATCATATTTCCTTTCATCGAATTGTGGGGTTTTTTTTTAATAGTCATTTCGTGGCCTATCAAACTGGTGCTTACCTTTGTTTTGATCTCTATGATCAAATTCATTAAAGTTTTGTGGTGCCTGATAATTGTCTACCTGCCTCTTCTTATTACCTGTTACTTCTGCTTGAGCTGCTTGATACCTTTCAGCCACATTTAGCAACTCACCCAGCCTCTCTGCACCTTGTTCCATGAGAAACTTTCTCAGGTCTGGAGCCATGGACTCTCTTAATTGTTCTATAAGGACCATTTCCTTAAGATCTTGGGTTTTCCCCAGAGAAGTCCATTTCTCCAAATATGTCTCTATTCGTGCAGAGAACTGGTGATAGGTTTCACCTGACAGTAGTTTAGCATTCCTAAATTTTTTTCTATAAAATTCTGCGTTCTTTTCATATCTTAACAAAAGAGCCTGCTTTAGCATGTCATAATTTTCCTGATCACCTCTGTGCATTTTGGCAAAAACTTCATAAGCTGCCCCACGAAGTCCTTGAGATAACTTTAAGCTCCACCTTTCTCTCTCTAACCCATATGTGGTAGCTAATAGTTCATATCTATTTAGATAGCTCTCTATATCATCGTCTATCTCAACAAAATGATCTAAATGAAAATTCATAGCTGAGGTTGAGGCTCCCTGAGTAACCGTAGCATCAGAGGCAAAGGGACTGACACCATTTTCAGGAGCATGGCCTTGAAACTCAAACTCCCTTAGTCGTAACTCATGTTCCCTTTGTAATCTCTTCTCCTCTTTTCCTGCTTCCCTCTCTGCAGCTAATCTTCTTTCCTCGGCTTCCCTCTCTGCAGCTAATCTCTTGTCTTCTCTTTCTGCAGCCTGTCTTCTTTCCTCGGCTTCGAATGCTTTAGCCTCTTTGTCAGCCTCAATCTGCAACCTCTTAATTTCCTTTTCAGCCTCTAACCTTCTTTCGGCCTCTTTTTCTAATCTTCTTTCTTCCCGTTCAATAAATTTGTCACATTCAGTAGTGACATAGGTAATCATAACTTGCCCCTCTAATCCCAACTCTTTTGCAGTCTGTACAGCAGCAGATCGAAATTTGGCCAGGTCCGCCATTTTCTACCAGGTAATTAAATAAAATATCTAACTAACAATATAATCTGTAATTATATATCCAATAGACAAAACAGGCACCAAGAGCTCAACCTTATTTAATTCCACCCAAGGATACCTTTTAACTTTTTATATTCCCTGAAGTGAATTACCCCCAATATTTATACTAGTAAAGGATTCAATATCCCGGACCGGACCCCAATATATGTGGTAAAGTGGGATGATATAAATATTTATAGGGGACTTAGTGTACTGACTGAGATCAGCTGTGAAGGTATCTGTATCTAATATGTGTAGTGTTTTACAGATAACCTTACTTGCTGCCACATATTTATATCTCAGTCAGAATTATTCTGGAATATTGTGTTGGCAACGTTATATGTCTAGGGTTATGCAAATGATGAAGTGTAAGTCACCACAACAACAAACAGATAAACAATTTAAGTATTCCACCACACTTGACAACACTGTGACACTCACAAACAGTCAACACTCTAGAAGACTATCTTAAAAGATTCAATGATAAATTTCAGATATATACAGATGTATTGATTTTTTCTACAATAGTGATCCTGATTCAACTACACAGTGAACCAGGCAATATTATAACATGTAATTACAAATATTATGTACACAGATATAAATGTGGTCTTTGCATTGACATACAATATTAGTAATCTATGTGTGTGAGTTGTGATGTGGTAATATGAGGTAATACTGGTTTTGTTCTTCAAGATAGATTCTTATTAGACATCATGACTGCATGTGTTTGTTTCTGTTGGAACTAGTATTGGAGATGTTCTCAGTTCCTGTCATTAAAACAATTAATTACCCCTCTTTAATTAATACAATTCATTTTAAGAGGAGGTGGTACAAATTGCTGAGCTCTGTTGGCCACGAAGGGCTTAACTTTCGTGATGGCGGCAGGCAAAGACTCCTCTGCTAGACTTCTTCACTGGTTCTGAAGACACCTCACTGGTTACTACAGGGACCAAAGAGTATGTTGTAGCCTCTGGATTCAGCAAATGCTCAGACCAGGTGCGGCTTCAATAACTAGGATCACAGTCCCACAATTCAAGGAAATAAACACAGATATGTTGACTAGCAATGAATGTAGGCACAAATACTGGCACAAATTCCCATCTGCTTATGTTCCAGGCTTTTATTTAGCAAAAATATGAGCTGGCTTCAACGCACTGTTGCTTTATCAAGCTTATTTGAACTAGTGGTCTCGAACTAACGCTATCGATTAACTATATTAACAGACCTAACCAATCAGGCCATTTCTACCCCATCGTTTGAAAAAAAGTACTCTTACTTCCGTCTCCCTTGACAACAAAAGATAGCATTTATAGTCCGACTAATCGTGTTTAGCCTTACATATCATTCCATCCAATCAATTCAAATGTAACTTGTGGCCTATTTCCGTACAATGGTGGTTTAAAATTCTGCCACTGAGCGACTCCGAGTTTTTAGGTTGTCTGACACCCTCATTATTTTCTTTTGCCTATAATTTATTAATTCCTGGACTATTTGCGTAACACTTAACATATTCTGTGTCAGCAAGCCCTAAGGAATCCAAATATCTCAATCTAAGGGAGCTAGGTGGCTGCGTTCAAAATGTACAATTTCTACCACCTCCTGTTCACTTCAATCCCCATGTGGTGTCTGGGTACTGTCATGTTTTCAAACGTAAATCCATCTAATGTCATCTTTCCTAATAAGCGTTTTTCAGGTTTTTTAAAACCTAACTCTGGGAAAGGTAGTGTTTTTATCACTGTCCGTCTGAAATAAAGTTAGTGCATGTGGCCTTACACGCGTGTTAGGGGTGGCATTAATATAGCGAGACGCGTGTTTAGTGTTGCTTGCGTTGCTGCTTTCAGCCCTCCCTTCTTTCCATCTTAGTCCATCTGTTCGTTCGTTTTGGTAACGTTGTATAATTAATGTTAGAATTAATTTAGGTCATTAATCACTTGCGTATCTCAAGGTTTTTCTTAGAACTGCAGTACACGTTTTATTGGGTTGTGGAAACGCATGTATTTATGCAGTGGCTTATATTTAACGTGGAAACGTTACAATTTGCAGACGAAGCATAAAACAAAGGGGATTTCGAGTACTGTCATTGTGACAGCACTGTTCTTTACCATTCTTCTTCCTTTTATAGAATTTATTTGTTAGGCTTTACATTTACCTGATAATTTATATATGTGGATTAGAATATTTCACGACAACAATGTCCTATAGAAGAAAAACTACTTCGTAAATCATTTTTACTGAAGAATATACCAGCCCTGGAAAAATGCGTACCCGCCATTGTCACGGTACATCGGAACTCATCACGACTAGACAAGACAACTCCTACTTCCGCTAGAGCGGTGTAACAAGAATATAGTCCTGCCTACCCATCCAAAATATACAATATAGGACTGATTCTACTTGTACTAATAATATGTAATACATATGAATTCAGGCCATAAACATAATAAGCAAATTAATCTATTTTCTGGCCCTAAGAAATAGGTACGGACATGGGTGTCATATCCATGCGCCGAATTAATATCAAGAACGATTACTCCTATAATCAAAAGGGTAAAACAATTATGGATTATCTAGCCTTCCCCATAGACAGCATTTTCATACACAAATGAATGAATGTCTATATCTTTTCCATATTAAATAGCCATATCGATTTTTGTAATATGTGCGTCAAAATATGCACGCAACAGATTACCACACCCCTCGGGAAAAAAAAAATGGTACTTTTTTTTTTTTTTGAAATACATCTAGGAGCAACATACAATAGGCTCACAACGCACCAATAACAATGCGCAGATGATAAGCATAAGTTTTCTGACCTTAGAGAAAGTACTTCTCTAAGTATAAATATTTCCAGAGAGGTGTCACCAACGCATACTACAATATTAGCAATGACACAATTTGTACATTAGTTTATACATAAATTTCATCTAAGATATCTTAACATCATGATCATCAAAGACGAAAAAACATTGAAAAATCAGCGGTGAATACATATCAATGAACCGCTAAGTAGTGTTACAATCAATATATGATATTACATATGTGTACACATTTCAACATAGGAACAACTGTATCAAAGTTGTATAACAGTTATGAATCATGTGGGCATCTAGACAAAATATCTGCCATCACATTTTCTGACCCACGGATAGCTCGCACCGAAAAATGAAATGGCTGCAGAGCAATTGCACAACGCGTTGATCTCGCGCTCTTCAGATTTTTACTCTGAATAGCCGTAAGAGCTTTCTGGTCAGTTTCCACAATGAAATGCGCGCCAAGGAGAAATCTTTGCAGTTTAAGGATTGACCAAACCATAGCCAATAATTCACGGTCTAGGACCGAGTAATTCTTCTCTGCGGCATTTAATTTACGAGAAATATACATCACAGGATGCAGAGTTCCAGAGTACTCTTGCATTAGTGCTGCTCCAATCCCGGTGGATGAAGCGTCACTACGAAGAATAAATGTCTTATCCTTAGAAGGCAATACTAGGATAGGTGAAGTAGAAAACATAGTTTTAACCTTATCCAAAGAGGATTGACATTCTTGAGTCCAATGGACTACATTAGGAGACCCTTTCTTTAGCAAGGAAGAAAGAGGTGACATAATGGAGGACAGATTCGGAATGAATCGTCCATAAAATTGTATTAGACCTAAGAGACTTCGTACTTGCTTTTTAGTCTTAGGAATAGAAATGTTAAGTATCTTACTTGTATTATGGTCTTCTGTTTTTAGGAACCCATGACCAACACGGTGTCCTAAGAAAGATATTTCGCTAAAACCAATACATGCTTTCGATGGTTTCGCTGTCAGGTTATGCTCGCGTAAGATAGACAATAGTTCATTTATCCCATTATAGTGATCGTTCCAAGTATCAATGAAAAGACAGATGTCATCAAGATACGCAATGACATCTGAGCGATGAGATAGGATTCGACGCATCATGCGTACGAATGTTGCAGGGGCGTTCATAAGACCGAAAGGCATGAAATTCCATTGGAATAGACCCCTAGGCGTCGAAAAAGCAGTAAACGGTTTGGCGTGTTCGGATAATGGAACTTGCCAATATCCCTTAGACAAATCGAGTTTAGTAAAGAAATGAGAATTCGATAGTCTCGTAAGTAGCTCTTCTAGTAAAGGCATAGGTTCAGCATCAAATTTCGTCACTTGGTTCAATTTGCGATAATCCACGCAAAGACGTATGTTATTGTCTTTTTTTCGTACAATAACCATCGGCGAAGAATATGCTGATGTGGATGGTTCAATAATTTTTAACTCTATCATCTCATCCAACTCTTTCTCTACCTGTGCTTGAAAATGTATCGGGATAGGATACGGTCTGACTCTTATAGGACTATGGTCAGTAAGAATAATGTCATGTTAAATGACATCAGTTTGACCAGGAATGTCAGTAAGGACATCCTGAAATTGTTCTAATATAGTAGAAACTTGTTTCTGCTCTCCTGGAGATAATTCTGGAGAAATTGCAACATCTTTCCATGATTCATTAGAGTGAAGAGGAATCATTGGAAAAGGTAAATTTACATCCGAGAAACTCGTTTCCTCATCCTGTATTACCGACAGAGATGAGTACTGTCCATGTTGGACTGGAAAATCGTCCGTTGCCTGGAAAACAGGTTGTAAATAATCCGGACGTTCATGGAATTCCGTGAGCATGTTGATGTGGAAGGTTTTACGCTTCCCGTCAATATCGACGATATAGTCAACATCGGAAACTTTTGATATTATATCGTACGGACCTTTCCAAGAAATAAGAAGTCTATTTTCCCTACAAGGTAGCAAGACGAATGCTTTGTCACCTGGACAAAGTTGTCGCAAGCATCTCTTTTTATTGGCAAAATCCCTTGCCTTCTGTTTCGCAAATTCAGAAGAAGCAGTTGCCAATTTGCATGCTTCAATAATCTTGTGTCTAAGTGCGATGACATATTCATAAGAGGATTTTGTGTCATCGACAATATTATCAGCAGTTATAAGATCATGAAGTAAGGACATAGGACCTCGCGGTTTCGCGCCAAAGACAAGTTCAAAGGGAGAAAATCCTGTATGTTCGTTGGCGACCTCTCTATATGCAAAGAGAGCCGCGGGTAAAACCCTATCCCAATCCTGTGGATGATCTTCTGTTATCTTACCTAGTAGGTTTTTCAGAGTTCTATTCAGACGTTCCACCATCCCATTGGACATAGGATGATAAATACTACTCAGCGATCTCTCTATCTTAAGGGTCGACATTACTTGAGACATGGTATCCGATATGAGTTGGGTACCATGGTCGGATAATATTTCTGCTGGAAATCCCAGACGAGAAAATATTAACCAAAGAGCATCTGCGACATCAGCAGTAGTTATGCTCTTTAGAGGAACAGCCTCCAGCCAACGTGTGCACATATCAACACACGTCAAAATAAATTGGTGTCCTCTAGCAGACTTTATCTTAAATGGACCAATGATGTCTATCGCCATTTTTTGAAATGGTCGAATTGGAATGTCTGCAGCCTGAATAGGTGCATCATGGCGTGGACCTCTGGATTTAATCTCTTGACATACTTTACAAGATCGACAATAGATTCGTATGTCCTTATTCACAGCAGGCCAAAAGAAAGATTGAAGAACTCTAGCTTTAGTACGGGAAAAACCCATATGTCCAGCACACTGCGAATCATGAGCGTGCTGTAAGATTTTAACTCTCATATTTTTAGGCACAAGGATTTGAGAATGAATGGACTTAGCGGAGTCTTGTACCATACGTACAAGTACGCCATTCTTCATCGTAATCCAAGATTTACGATTTGTATCCTTATTCGGATCACCTTTTGTTGCCAGAGTAAAGAATTTCTTTAGAGTAGGATCATCTTTCTGCTGTTTTATAAAAGAATCATGGGAAATCTCCAAGGGATCATCTTGGATCTGCCCATCATTATCTTCAGAATGTGAAGATTGCGGCATATTAAGAGCTTGAGCCCTAGTGATTACTGCATTAGCAGATTGCATATTAACATTTTCCCAATTAGAAATTTGCTGTGGAGTGCATTCTTTCACTCCATGAATGCGACCGATGATAAGATCAGCGATCGGATTCGGCAAGAGACATGCTTGCACCTCTCCTGTAAAGAAAGGCGTAGCAATATTGATAATGGCAGTGGAGTACTTCTCCAATGTGCCACCAAATGTTACACATTTGACTATATTGCCTGTAGCTCGAGAAGGATTTACGAGTGATTGCCTCACTCCGATGGTAGTGCACCCCGAATCGAAAAGAATTGATACCGGAGTACCATCTATTAGGCCCCTATTAAAGACAAGAGCACCCCTTCCATTATGCGCGATTGATGCATGGAGCGCGGGAAGCGGGTGACCGCAGCTTAAAGTAGAAACTGTGGTTGGGTCGAATAATGTTTTGCATTGCGAACACTGAGATGCTCTAGCAAAATCGAAAGCGGAATTTGCTACACTGTTGGAGTCTTTTTTATCATTATTCTGATTATCGGTGTCGTGGAACTCCTGTTGTGCAGAGTTAGCCTGGTAATAAGATTTACCATGTCTTTTGTGTTGTGATCTACCTCGGTTATAATTGTCTCTATAATTATTATTGCCTCTGTTATAACCCCTATTTGGGTTTGAATCATAATATTCATGATCATAATCATCACGCTCATTATACTGAGTATCCCTGTAATATTGATTTTTTTGTCTCCATGAAGCACTTGGGTAGTTCCTATAGCTACTCCCTTTTCGAGAATTTCTAAAATTATGGGTACCCCTCGCGTGTCGAGGACTATCAGCTCGATTCCAGTTCTTCGAAGAAGAACCCTGATTTGAGTGGTTATCTTGGTTTTGATGCTTATTCCAATTAACCTTTTTATCAAATTTATTTTTAGCTCCTTGGAATTTGTGTGAGTAATTCTGATTATATTCTGTTGCCGAAGCAACTGGCATACTCTCTTTAATGTTAGAGTTACTAAGAATCATGTCAGGGTGTGCCGTGGCATACTGGTCACAATATTCTTCCATTTGCTTTAATGTACTAGGTTTACGCTCATGTAAGAACTCTAGGAATGATTTATTTACCGAAGACATGACCTTGTCTCTTAGCAATAAATCCGTAAGACCATCAAATGTTTTCTCTGTTTTGGATAATTCAATCCATCGTGAAAGTGTAATTCGTGCTTTTTGAGATGAATTCTGAGAATTCTACACCTACCTCAGGTCTCATTGTTTTAAACAAAAGACGATAACCTTCCTCAGACAGCTGATATCTCTTTATCAAAGCTGCCCTAACAGCATCATAATTATCCTTGTCGGCCTCTTCAACGAAATATAACTTACTCAGAGACTCCCCTTTTAGATTTTCAGACAACTGATTCACATACTGTGATTTGTCAACATTATGAGCACGACAAGCACGTTCAAATCTATCAAGCCAGAATGCTATATCATCACTGGCAGAGTTGAACGCTGGTACCTTGACCTTGTACACAAAGGGTTTACCATTACCACCAGATGCCTGATTAACATTACTCATACATGTCAATTTCAATTTCTCTAATTCAAACTCATGTTCTCTTATTGCTTTTCTCTCTTCAGCTTCTCTATCTAATCTTTTCTGTTCTGCAGCAGCTTCTAATTTCTTTTGTTCTGCAGCAACTTCTAATTTTTTTTGTTCAGCTGCAGCAGCAGCAGCAGCTTCTAATTTCTTCTGTTCTGCAGCTAATGCTTTGTCATATTGAGCAACAGCCCATTGTTCTAAGTCTTTCCCAGTCTTATCAAGGGATTTTCCTTGTGCAATAAAGTAATCTAATGTAGACATTTTGTCTTCTTAAATCAGAAACCTGAAAAAGTAAATAAATTACCTTATTTCACTTTAATGGGAGACAAGTCTATACCATAGACTTAGTCTTAGTGAAAAACTTGAGTACCTGTGGAAAACAATAACTGTCTATCTCAAATACTGTGGGAGACAAGCCTTACAAAGGTCTTGTATACCTTAATGTAATCAATGATCACTTGAGTACCTGTGGAAAATAATATTTCCTATACCAATCACTTTGGGAGACAAGCCTTACAAAGGTCTTGTACACTTTGTTTTATAACAATAATAATCATAAAGTACTGATCTGTACTATACTATAAGTGTATACAACTATACCTCCTATGTCATATGTCAACTAAAGACATTACAAAGGACAAACAAGAAAAGACAATCTGAAAACATTTGCAGAGATCAAATTAAATTAACTAGGAGAAATGAAAAAAATGATCACAGAATCTGTGATGATAACTGCAATAAGATAACAAGACAAATAACGCCACAGTGTATAAACATAAGGGTGTAAAGAACTGAAATGAAAGGAAAGATGAGACCTACAATTATACAAACAAATCAAACAAAAATAAAGAACAGAAAAAATGTTACAAATACAAATATGAACACGGTCGTCACAACTAACCAAATATCTGCAAACTATGTTGCATGCAAATTTCAATTAAGAAATTGCTCCCTATAGAACGCCAGAACAAGACCAATATCACTTGGTATTTCCTGTTCTAGTCACCTCCCATCCAGGCCCGCAAAAACATAACAATCACACATATAAACACATAATATATAAACATAAATATATATAAATCATCAATGTGTGTATCATATCATGCAATGTGTTGTAGTTGCAATGTATAGTACTGTATGCTCAGTTTTAATAAATTAGACTACCACTTTATTGAGTAATAGATTTGCATTCTAACTATTACACTGTCCAATTTTTTTGAGCACATTAGAAGATCCACCGATGAAATTTGCACTTTATGTTCAACAATGCTCTTGTATTACAGCAGGATAAACAATCACTGGTTTAGAACACTGAGTGTATTGTGCCAAATGTCAACAAGTGCTGTCCCAGATATTGCTACACTTGTCAGAACAGGTCAAGCTGACATTGATTGTATAGCTGTCCTACTGGTGTTGATGTGGTCAAACAAATGTTCTTGTAACTGTAAAATGTGATTATCAACACAAGACTGCGTAGGCTGGACCCAGGGATCTGGCTCACCACTGTAAAGTTTCATGTCCACTGTACTGTAAAGTGTCAATCTGTAAAGATGTGTACATAGTTGTTGAGATCAGGCATGCTCCAGTCTACCCAGCTGTAAATGGGTAACTCACCCTAGTCCTAAGTTAGGGAAGGCAAAGGCAGCTGTAAACAGTAGTTTCCCTCTAAGGCTCCAGGGGAAGCAGGCCCTAAACTTGGTCACTTCAACCGACGCAGGATGGTGTAGATATGGGTAGAAGTGTAGAGTGTGTTTAACGCGAATGGTGTACTGTTCGTGTTCTGACCAATCTAAACACTCATTCACTTGTGTCTACAAGGCACCAATGCAGACTGCTGGAATCTTTGTTTACACAGTTTATTGAGACGCACACACTGGGACATAACGAGTAAATCATGGGTAGGTTGACATATCAATTTGCAGGCATACATAGTAGATCCTATGTCATGACACATTCATAAATCATAGGTAGTACATCAATATCTTCCAATGTCATGATACATAATGGCCGCATCCCCTATCTGACTAAGCGCGTCAGTGAAGGCGGATCGGTAACTAAAGTTGCTTTATGTTCACAGTTTATCATATTGTGAAACCACGATAAGGGGTTTCTATCAAAATTGAGATCTCCTTGCCACTGTCCGAATAATAAGATACATGCCCCGTTCTTTGGACAGTGATTCAGAAATACGATGACAGGAATGTAATATGGCCGCCCTCCTGAGTTGTCACTCACTCGCTCACAGGAGGATATATATATAAGCCAAAGTTACTTTGCAATACAGATGCATAATTTCTTAAAGTTCCTCCATACAGATCTACCGTAACCCAGTTACCTCACGTAGACATAATTACAGTATGGAGCCCGTCATCTCCGTCGATACAAACTTGACCCTAGCGTTGCGAAGCACAAAATTCCAGCTAGGCCTAACCGACCTGAGATCATCAAAACAGGGACTGGAATTACCTGGAGTCCGAATCATACATGGTACCGTACATTAGGAAAGTCTCTAACACAACTCTAGTAGAGACACAATCTCCTATAGAAGAAAAACTACTTCGTAAATCATTTTTACTGAAGAATATACCAGCCCTGGAAAAATGCGTACCCGCCATTGTCACGGTACATCGGAACTCATCACGACTAGACAAGACAACTCCTACTTCCGCTAGAGCGGTGTAACAAGAATATAGTCCTGCCTACCCATCCAAAATATACAATATAGGACTGATTCTACTTGTACTAATAATATGTAATACATATGAATTCAGGCCATAAACATAATAAGCAAATTAATCTATTTTCTGGCCCTAAGAAATAGGTACGGACATGGGTGTCATATCCATGCGCCGAATTAATATCAAGAACGATTACTCCTATAATCAAAAGGGTAAAACAATTATGGATTATCTAGCCTTCCCCATAGACAGCATTTTCATACACAAATGAATGAATGTCTATATCTTTTCCATATTAAATAGCCATATCGATTTTTGTAATATGTGCGTCAAAATATGCACGCAACAGGGAGTTAGGTGTTAGAGACGTCCTTAAAATAGGTTGGTCTTTATTTTTCATTTTTTAATATGTATTCATTAAAATATTTCAGGTCATTTTTTACATACGAATTTTCACGAGAGCCTGTTACATTTACGGGTCGGAGGGGCAGAAAATGAAACTTGACACTAGAGACCGTGTTACTAATGAACGACACACTAGAAATTTGTAGAAGTGAAAATTAGATATACAGTTGGGAGTGGAAATTAAATTTACAGTTGGAAGTGAAAATTAGATATACTGTACAAGTATAGTTAGAAGTGAACATTAGATATATAGTTGGAAGTGAACATTAGATATATAGTTGGAAGTGAAAATTAGATTTACGGTTGGAAGTGAAAAATAAAAATATAATTAGAAGTGAAAATTAGATGTACAGTTGGAAGTGAAAATTAGAAATATAGTTGGAAGTAAACATTAGATATACAGTTGGAAGTGAAAATTAGATATATAGTTGGAATTGGAAATTAGGTGTGCAGTTAGAAGGGAAAATTAGATGTACAGGTGGAAGTGAAAATTAGTGTACAGTTGGAAGTGAAAATTAGATGTACAGTTGGAAGTGAACATTAGATGTACAGTTGGAAGTGAACATTAGATGTACAGTTAGAAGGGAAAATTAGATGTACTGTTGGAAGGGAAAATTAGATGTACGGTTGGAAGGGAAAATTTGATGTACAGTTGGAAGGGAAAATTAGATGTACAGTTGGAAGGGAACATTAGATGTAAAGTTGGAAGTGAAAATTAGGTGTACAGTTGGAAGTGAAAATTAGATGTACAGTTGGAAGTGAAAATTAGGTGTACAGTTGGAAGGGAAAATTATGTGTACAGTTGGAAGTGAAAATTAGTTGTACAGTTGGAAGTGAAAATTAGATAAATTGTTGGAAGTGACAAGTAGATATATAGTTGGAAAGAAAAACTCGATATATAGTTGGAAAGAAAAACTCGATATATAGTTGGAAAGAAAAACTCGATATATAGTTGGAAAGAAAAACTCGATATATAGTTGGAAAGAAAAACTCGATATATAGTTGGAAAGAAAAACTCGATATATAGTTGGAAAAAAAAACTCGATATATAGTTGGAAAAAAAAACTCGATATATAGTTGGAAAGAAAAACTCGATATATAGTTGCAAGAATAATAGAAGCTGTGGTGGTCTTATGATCCGTGGGGAGCACAAAGGATGACTGATAACTGTAACAGAAATCAACTATTTCTCTTACACTCATCATTCATCAAATACCACACCGGCAGAAAGGAATTAGAAATACCATAACGTTGATAAAGCTGACATGGAATTTGATGGTACGGGACATACATCGGTACATACATATTTAAAACATGGCGTGAGAAAATATTTACAGAACAAACGTCATACCTCAGCGTATAAATCTGTCCTTGACCTTCATTTTGTCACCTCATCAGAGATAGCCGCCCTATTCAGCTGTCCCTGACCTGTAACTGCTACCAGACAACCTCCCACGTTGTGTTTTATTTCTTGTCTTCAGTAGGTGGAATTGTATTTCTCCAAGGGAATTTGGCAGCGTTCGTCTTGTTTACTACTTAACAGTTATGATAGTGTCGGCTGTTTATGAAAACGGGCATACATTTGTTGAGTTGTCATCTGTGCCTGTGAGCAGTTATCTCTCTCTCTCTCTCTCTTTCTCTGTGTGTGTGTATGCCATTCGAGCAGTTCTGTATGTGTTATATGAGCAGTTCTGTGTGTGCCATTCGAGAAGTTCTGTGTGTGGCATTCGAGAAGTTCTGTGTGTGGCATTCGATAAGTTCTGTGTGTGCCATTTGAGAAGCTCTGGGTGTGCCATTCGAGCAGTTCTGTGTGTACCATTTGAGAAGTTCTGTGTGTGCCATTTGAGAAGTTCTGTGTGCGCCATTCGAGCAGTTCTGTGTGTGGCATTCGGAGAAGTTCTGTGTGTGCCAATTGAGAAGTTCTGAGTGTGCCATTCGAGTAGTTATGTGTGTGACATATGAGCATTTCTGTATGTGTCATATGAGCAGTTATGTGTATGTCATACGAGCAGTTATGTGTCACATGATCAGTTCTGTCATACGGGCAGTTCGTGTGTGTCATTTGAGCAGGTCTGTTGTGTATGTCATACGAGCAGCTCTCTATGTGTCGCACAAGCATTTAACTTTGTAATATGTCCTTATAGGCAATTTTACGTGTGCCTACTCAGGCAATACGAGCCGCGGTAGCGCAGTGGTTAGTGCACTGGCTTCCTAGCTCGGTGGTCCATGGTTCGATCCCCACTTGAGGTGGGATGTTTTAAACCGCAAACGGTTCCAGGGTCGACCCAGCCTCATGAATTGGGTACCAGAGCAACTTTGGGAAGGTTAAGGCGGCAGGCGTGATGCTGACCACATCACCCCTAGTGGGCCAATGGTCAGGAAAATATTCCCAATATGCCTCAGTGGGCATGTAACGGGATCCTTTACCTTTTTTTTCCTTACGCAGGCAGTGAGCAGCTGTGAATGCAGTTATGTGTCTTCCATATGACCTGTATGTGAGTCAATATCATCGTTCCCCTTTTCACTACCTATGGAACATCGAGCCACCTCTGTAGCTGGCGCCCTTATAAGGAAGCCTGTGCAAAGCATTCTGTCATAATTAGTCAGTACAACAAATGTCACTGATTACTGCCGTAGTGAAGCAGAGATCGCCCCATAATAATGTCACACAGTCACATGTTCTTGCTGGTGTGGTTTCTGTAGCAATTTCTTTTGCGTGATGAGGTTGCAGTCCCATACTTAAATTCATATTAGTCTCCTTGTAAGAACTATCTGATGGATCAGTAAGCATGTTCTTTGTTCTTCTCATAACAGACTCTCGGAACTACACGGGGCTTGATTTCTGTTGACAGGGCCTCGGGTAATACGGTACATTGGCCCCCTACTACCCAGTTGATTAAGCTAGATGGAGGCTAGGGGAGGGTAAAGGTATTCCCATAGCAGATACTGCCGTAGGGTAGTGAAGTGTTAGAGACCTCACTATACTAGGTCCAGCATCGAGGTGGGGTGACCAGTTCCCTTTTTCGCTGCCTTTTTCTTCCCTAACTCAAGTGCAAAGTCAGGTATCCATTTACAGCTGGGTAGACTGAAGCGTGTCGATACCGTGAATCGAACCCGGCCCGTTTGCCGGGAGCGAACAACGCTCTAAACCACTCTGTCTATTGGACGCTTTGAGGGAAGAGTGGAGCTCCCTATTGCTATGAACACACGGGCAGTTCCCGATTGCAAGAACATTCAGTCCGCCCCTTGTGATCGAGAGATTTTCTGACATCCAACAGTACAAACCGCGACATGTTTGAGCGACTTCGTCACTAAAAGACTGACAAAAGTATACGCAATTCTGATGCACTTTAAAGTATTTATTAGGGTAAACAAATGGAAATTCAACCATTTTTTCGGAGTCTCTGATTGGACGAGTGGGACGTTGTGGTATGTAGGGTGATTGCAAAGTCACTTTCTGTTTTTATATTGTTATTTCTTCACTGTTGTCCAGTTAATTTATATAAAACAGAATCACAACAAAGACAATTAACTGCCATTTTATTAGATACAATGCAGTGTCACATTATCATTACAACACCATGTGAGATCCGGATTGTTCAACGCATGATTTCATAACGGTAGTCCTCATTTATGATGTCATCAAAACATGTAAGGAGAGGACAAGAAAATATTCAGTGGGGTACTGGAAGAGTTAGCATTTGCCGACGATGTTGTCCTGATTGCTAAATCAGAAGCACATCTTCAATCCGACCTGCAAGTCTGGACGGAATAGCTGGAGAAGAGAGGGATGGTCAACAGCAGCTCCAAACAAAAACCATGGTGATATCACGAGAGGAAAGAAGGCTTCAGACTAAGCTGGGAGAACAGGTCCTGGAGCAGGTCAACCACTTTAAATACTTCGGAGACTAGAAGGGAGGCATGAAAGAAGATTTGGCTATCTGAAGAGCAGCAGCTGGGAGGCTTTTTCAGGCCATAAATCGAGGATTCCTTAGCAAAAGAGAAGTTGTGAAGAAAACGAAGATGGCTGTAAACCGTTTCACCTATGTCCCAGTCTTGACGTATGGATGCGAGTCATGGACAAGGACTGCAACCCACAAAAGTCAGCTCCAAACCTCAGAAATGAGGTATCTGAGAAAGGAGGTTGAAGTAACAAGAAGAGACATGGTCCGCAACCAGACGATACATCAAGACTTAAGAACCCAACCCCTGCAGACTCAAGTAGAACAGTCCCAACTAAGATGGCTTGGCCATGTCTGCAAAATGGGACAAAATCGGCTATAACAACAAGCATGGACCCAGACCTCCAGGACGACCCAGAGTCCGCTGGGAGGACAACATTAGACAATCTTTGAAGGACCGAGGACTAGAATGGAATCAGGCCAGAAGGAAGACAGCCGATAGGATAATACAGCGCTCTCTGTCTATCAAATTTCTACACCTCACGATAGAAGAGCGATGACTAAGTAAGTAAGTAGATACAAATGGGGATATGAACATTTTAAAATAGTAGTGATTTTTCAGTCACTCTGTAATGTGACAGAGTCTTCTTCTTCTTCTTCTGTCCTTAGCCACCGACCGTCAAAGCAGTCAGTGGCCATTACGCCTAGTGGCGTCTTAGGGCAACAGCAGATAGGTTTTCTTTGCCATTGTTTCCCATCACGCCTAGTGGCGTCTTTAGGGCAATGGCAAATCAACCCATTTGCCGTTGTTTCCGTAATCGAAGTGTCTGGCAAACGGGTGATCAGCCCGTTGGTAATGTGACAGAGTATTGTACTGAAATTCAGCCAGACGTCAAGTGACACTTATGACATAACTAGAATTCTTTTGGTGAAGTCTTATTTGATTGCCATGGCGACCACACTTGAAGCTATTTACATCTGATTGTTTACCATAAGGATGTCTGTAACCTGAGCGTGTTGTCAGAATGATCTTCTGTTAAGTAACTTTTCACTCCGTCTCTCTCTCTCTCTCTCTCTCTCTCTCTCTCTCTCTCTCTCTCTCTCTCTCTCTCTCTCTCTCTCTCTCTCTCTCTCTCTCTCTCTCTCTCTCTCTCTTATTAAACCTTTATCGTCTCTTCCCTCCCCCCCTTTTCTGAATCGGAATATTCCCATCAAATACATTTTTTTTTACTCTCCAACAAACTGCAAGATTTAGAGTTCTCTTTCTCTGTCGCTTTCTCTGTCGCTCTCTCTCTCCCTCCCTCTCTCTTTTTCTGTGTTTCATACAGAGTTTTTTTTTCTTTCTTTTGGTGTTTTCCACTTAAAAATTGTTTTTTTTTAATGCTTTCCAACAAACCACATCTCTTGCTCCCCCTCTCTTTCTCTCTCTCTCTATCTCTCTCTCTCTCTCTCTCTCTCTTCCTCTTTCTTATTGAGTGTCTTCTATTTGTTCTTTCTCTTTTACCGCAGTTTCCCCCTCAAATTATTTCCACTTTCCAATAAGCCACCACATTTAGAGTTCTCTCTCTCTCCCTCTCATCTCTCTCTCTCTCTGTTTTAATTACATTATATACTATTCCCCATGCAGGTGTTCGAAATTAGTAGAGATAAGATTCTGACTGTTTCCCCCAACTATTTCGGTAGCTCATTATCAGCAAAGATGAAAGCTTGTCAGAGAGACGGTGCTGGAGCAATCTTCCTTACCTTCTCATCAACCTCGTCCCTAATTTTATTTCCGGGCTAAGTTCAGACGAGTTAGTAGCTAAGTAATATTTCACAAGTTTCCCACCCCTCAAATCTGTAATGGCTTCGTCTAAAATAAGCTGTCCACTGTTTGCTTGCAGTGTTGTGTGGCATGATCCACTTGTATAGAACGGGAAGTATAAGATGGAAAACAATTTAGAATCGATGATCGCGAACTCTTGAAGTGAGATTGGCACTTAAGGATGTTTATGGTTTACAGTGCCGGTATGTGCGTTGTACTTACGAAGCCAGGTAAAGGACATGAGCGCAGTTTTGTTCCAGATGACTGGAGAAACTTTTTTCTTCAGGTGCCTTTTTAAAAAAAGAAATCTCTTCAGTTCAGTTGATTCTGGTTTAAACCGCTTTTTTATATCTATCCCACTTAAAATCAAAGGTAGTCCTATACAGCCGTATCGGAGTGAAGTGTTAGAGACTGCACCGTATACTAGTTCAAGCTGTAGGAGGTGGGGGTGACCAGTTCTGTACCTCGCTGCCTTTACCTTCTCTAACTCAAGAGCAGGATCAGTTACCATTTACAGCTAGGTAAACTAGAGCGTAACGCTACTGCAGAACAAAACTAAACATTACCAAGAAGAGACCAAGTGATAATTTTCAGACTAAGAACCGGCCATTGCAGACTTAAATACTATCTGTACAACAACAGACTTAAATACCATCTGTACAACAGACTTAAATACCATCTGTACAACAACAGACTTAAATACCATCTGTACAACAAATTGAAAATCAGGGAGACAGATATTTGTCTATGTATGGAGGATAAACAAACAGGAGAACACGTACTTCAAAACTGTTGACTAGAACGAACGAACTTTATTTTCAAAGGGTTAAGAATTGGGCGCGCAGGCCCATCTAACATTCTGCCCTTCCATTCTCACTTATCTTGCATACTATACCCTTTCATTCCCACATGATAATTTAAGCATTAAGTTAAAGGCACACAACATTATAAAGGTTAAATAACAGCATACAGTGACATTACCCAATCATAATCAAAATAAAGTATTTTCTTAAAAGCAAACGAGAACGTAATGAAAATAAGAAGAAAAAAAACAAATGCAAAACAAAAGAACAACAATAAAACGAATAAACAAATCCAAAACATCTATACGGTAAATCAGACAATAATTCGAGTATGATCACCTTAGGGTAGTATAGAATCGGAACTCCTGAAATATTTGAATAGTCTGCTATTGAGTGAGTAGGATCTCCACGAGAGGAGCAGGAAGGCAGCATGACCTTCTCTAACCCAGTTGAGGGAGAAACTATATGATGACGAGAGAAGCCTGAGACAGACTGCCAGCTGTTTAAGAGAGATAGATGCGGTTATTTGAGAGCGAACGACGAAGAAGAAAACGAAGAAGACGGAGGGAGAAAAACCCAAAGAAAAGTGGAAGTTATCCACTCAGCCTATCGCACGCTACACGTAAAATTTTATCCTTTCGTTGTTATATTAAAGTGTCGTCTTCTTCTTTGATCCTTAGCCGCCGACTGTCAAAGCAGTCAGTGGCCATCACGCCTGGTGGCGTCTTGTAGGGCAACAGCAAATTGCTTCCACTTTGCTCGATCGGCGGCCATCCTTCGTACAGTGCTCCAACTCTGGTTCATTCTTTGCACCTTAGCCTCCACAGTTCTCCGCCAAGTTGTTTTTGTTCGGCCTCTCTTTCGCTTTCCTTCAGGGGTCCATAGCATAGCTGTTTGTGTAATGGCAGCAGGGTCCCTTCTGAGGACGTGGCCAACCCAACTCCAGCGTCTGCCAGCTATGATGGTGTGCATGTCCTCTTGGTTACTCCGAATAAGTAGTTCTTGGTTAGTGATGGTATTCGGCCAAAACATTCGGTGAATTTTCCATAGGCACACTGTGTGGAAAGAGAGCAGTTTCAACATTTCCTTCTCTGTTACTCTCCAGCATTCTGCACCATAGAGAAGCACAGAAAGTACACAGCTCTCATATAATCTTAATTTGGTGTTTGTGCTGTACTGGGAAAACTTCCAGATGTTGTTGAGACTAGCAAAGGCTGTTCTCGCTTTATTCATTCTGTTGTTGATGTCCTTGCTTGTTCCGCCGTCTGGTGTTACTATGTATCCCAAGAATGTAAATGTGCCTGTGTGTTCTAGCTTCTGGTTCCTTATTGTTGTTGGCTCAGGATTGCCCACATTGAGTGTCATGACCTCTGTCTTCTTCAGATTGATGTTTAGAAAGAACGAGACAAGACTGAATAACACCAGAAACGTTAAACACCGTAGCGATGAGAAAAGAAATGAAAATAAAGACAACAGAAGAAACGTCTCCAAGGTTAAAGGAAATGTTTAGCGAACAGTACTGTCAGCTGGACAAAGAAGTAAAATGTCAAACCCGTGCCAACAAAAGGAAATTTCTGGATGACCTTGCAAGGCAGGCAGAAGAGGCAGCACTGAGAAATGAACAAAGCACAGTTTATAAAATAACTAAAACTATCAGAGGAAAACGAGGTGCAAACAATATAACGTTAGTATGAACCAGAGTTGGGGCACTGTACGAAGGATGGCCGCCGACCGAGCAAAGCGGAATCAATTTGTTGTTGCCCTACAAGACGCCACTAGGCGTGATGGCCACTGACTGCTTTGACGGTCGGCGGCTAAGGATCAAAGAAGAAGAAGAAGAGACAAGCAAGGAAATCTCATCACCACAGCACAGGGGCAGGAAACAAGATGAGCAGAGCACTTCAGATAAACACTGAATAAGGAACCACCAGAGACGCAGCTGAATGTTCCTGAGGCTGAAATTGACCTAGACGTAAATACAGACATTACACGAAGAGAAGAAATCAAGACAGCTATCAAAAGGCTTAAGATTGGAAAAGTGCCTGGTCACGACAATTTAAATGCTGAGTTATTCAAGGCAGACCCTGAACTAGCAGCAGAACTGTTAGAACCACTATTTGCACAAGTCTGGAAAACAGAGACAACACCAACGGAGTGGGGTAAAGGAATAATTGTCAAATTGCCCAAGAAGGGCGACATTGCAGACTGCAACAACTGGAGATGAATTACTCTCCTCTCAGTTCCCAGTAAAATACTAGGCAGGATAATTATCAAGAGAATTTCAAAAGCAGTAGACCATAAACTGAGGAAAGAACAAGTGGGATTCAGAAAGAACAGAAGATGTGCAGGTCATATATTTACCCTCAGGAACATTATAGAGCAGTGCTCAGAATGGCAGAGACAGCTATACATTAACTTTGTTGATTTTGAAAAGGATTTGACAGCATACACAGGGACAACCTATGGAAAATACTGAGGGCGTATGGAATTCCTAGCTGCATCCATTATAAAAAGCATATATTCTAACTTTACATGCAGTGTTGGGTTGAGCAACTTAACTTTCGAGGTGAAGACAGGAGTACGACAGGGATGCCCCTTATCAACAACTTTATTTTTGACAGTCATAGACAGGGTGATGCGCCAGACAACACAGGGCAGTCCAAGAGGAATTACCGGTAGATGGACAACATTTTCTACACTGGAAGACCTGGAATATGCAGATAACATTGCACTACTCGCACATTCACATCAACACATCCAAGAAAAAAACCGATAGACATTAAAGTTGGCTGGTTTAAATGTGTACTGTCCGGTTACAATAGTAATCTGCGCACTCCATGGACATATATTTAAGGGCTGGGACATTTGATTTCATAGTTTAGCTTATTTTATCAGCCATGTCCGTTTGCTGACGACAACAGATTAATCGACACGTTGGAATGTTGTGTGGTACACTCGAGTTGACATACATTCTCGTGTGTAGATTTGATCGCAGTCAGACACAAGAGGCAATATCTGGAGTCGCAGGAGGTCATTTAAGAAGAGCGCCTTGTGTCTGTCCTGACTGCAGGAGGTCATTTCCGTGTAACAGCGAACATTTCTTTTGTGATAAATGCTCTTTGTTTTAACTACCGGGACCAGAAGACGCAGCAATAGAGACCGCAGTCAGCGACTCATAGCTTGACTGCCTGCGTCAGGACCAGCGAACCAGAGCTGGTCAAGACCGCACTCCACCTCCACGTGGTGGTCCTGGAAACAGTCTGCAGCTGTGCAGTCTGGCTGAGCGAGTGTGGATCGAAATGGGAAGGCAAACCCGGTCCTAAAAAATGCCGTGCAGAAGTCGGAAGTGTCGACCGAAAGGTGCAGATATCACAGCTTAGGCGTAAACAGACACAACGCAACCACCGTCCTTTTCAGGGCGAACGAAGAAGAAGAAGAAGTTTTAACTACCCACATTTTCTTAGCCTTGCTGTTGATTTCTGTAATAAATTTTGTTTTGTGTGGAACACGCACTATGTAGTTCCCCAGGGGACTGTGAGCAGACAAAGAAAAATCTCACATCTGCTTCCTCGGGCATGTCGTAAGAGGTGAAAAATGTAAGGTTGTACATGAGGCAGGCAACTTCACCATGTAAAACAAATTGTCACAGAAATCACCGCTGCAGGAGAAGGTGAATGCTTGGTGCAGGCTTCCCACAACGGGACCAGCTACATGTTCCGTAAGGACGGCGATAATGATGACGCAATGCGGTTTGATTTTGATTGCGTATATGTTCTTGGCACTGCTGCTGATTTCGCTCTTATATTTTGTTTTGTGTGGATCACGTATTGTTTAGTTTATGGAGGTCTGTGAAAGGACAAAGACATAATAGGACACTTCTCCCTCATATATGTTTTATGAGGCGACTAATATGAGGAGCCGCGGTAGCACAGTGGTTAGTGCACTGGCTTCCCTGCTCGGTGGTCCATGGTTCGATCCCCAGTTGAGGTGGGATTTTTTAGACCGCAAACGGCTCTGGGGTCGACCCAGCCTCATGAATTGGGTATCAGAGCACCTATGGGAAGGTTAAGGCGGCCGTCGTGATGCTGACCACATCACCCCTAGTGTGCCGATGGTCGAGAAAATATGGGCCTAACACCATATTTCCAATATGCCTCAGTGGGCGTGTAACGGGATCCTTTTTTAAAAAATATGAGGTTGTGTGCAATCTCATCACATAATTCAAATTGCTACAGAAACCAATCAAGTATATAAACCAGTAAGAAGAGAACCGATAACAAGAGGCATCCCTGCCGCACCTTCAGTTCTTTATGTCTAAGGTTTCTGTGAGTTGTCCTCCGTGACGAATTCTGGATGCCGTGTCTTCGAATGTTTTCTTTATTAGGCAAATGATCTGCATGGAAACTCCATAATGCCTCCTCAGTTTCCAAAGCGATTCTTTGTCTAAACTGCCGTGTGACTTTTTCATAGTCCACAGATCCGATGAAAAGAATGGCAATTCTGGGGTGAGAAAAATATATTATATGAAACAAAATGGAAACGTTTTATGAAGAAGATTGCCGCTGTAAAAAAGTAATTTAAAAACCAAATTAGGCTTGAGCTTGTTAACCACTATAACTGTTCATGTCTCCGCGCGCCACCTCCGGGACAGATCTTATTGAAAGAATCGTTCTTTTCACGTTCGCCCCATGAAAACGATCCATTGAAAACAAGAATCTAACACGTAAGCGACTAGTCTGGGCCCATAATTTATGACTGAATCCTTAAATAGCTAGCACATAAATTCGCTAACATATTGTTCCTCGTAAATGTTCACATTCACACAGAGAATATGTGGCCTGATTTCAAATGTCTCCCGTCACTATGCCAGAGACCCCTATTTGCTTTTCAGTCCATAAAATGCCTAAGGTTGAAATTTACATTCATCCTTCAGTACATCCAGCGGGTAATTGTTTTTTTTTTTTTTCCTTGCATCGTCGTAACTTTCATTCAAACATAGGCACTTTTCTGTTGTTAGGTTCTATGAGTTTTATTTCTTTTCTTTATTCCTTGCGGTGTGTTGTTAGTTTCATTCACCGCGTCTTTTTTTTAAACAATATTTTCATCTTCATTTTCTTCGTGTTTTCTTTGTTATTTATTTTATTTTTTCCGAAACCCTCGCAATTTTAAGCCCTCGTTGGTGGGCTCAAGCGATGACTGATGTTTATATCTACCTAACGCTGGGTTCTGAGGCAACCACAGTCCTGCTTGTCTGCCTAAACCTAGTGGGTCGTATGTGAAATGGCTTCTTCGTCTGGTGTAAGGAAGTTTTGTTTGTAATTATTTCACGTGCATTTGACGTTACGTATTGGTGTTGGTGGATTTCTTGGAGCTGTCGGTCTTGTTCTGGCTGAAAATGTGCGCTTAGAGGTTTCCATACTAAAATTTAAGAGAAATGCTGTTACATAAGCAGTCGCAGTAATATTGGCAGATACAGCAACAGCTATAGTACAAGCTCGGCCAATAGTAACACAGTAATTGTAATTATGCCCAGGATTGTGGAGTCGGGCCAAACAGTTTTCCGGCTCCAACTCCATTTTTAAAATAAATGTAAATAAATAAACAAACAACACACACAGGTATGTTATCAGGCACTCAGTGAGAAATAAAGAAGTAGAAGACCAGACAACAGAAAAACAACAGAAGTGATAGGCTTACCGGGAATCGAACCAGGACCTTCCGAACGGGAAGCGAATCGCCATTATCCACTCTGCCAGCTAAGCATTACAAAAATAATGCTTCGCCGACAGAGGTCTAGCACGACCTCCCCCCACGTAACCCGGATATGTACCTAAGGACGACCCAGACTAATTATAGACGCAATCACTTCTGCAGTTTCACTATTAAACAGTATAGGCCAGATTACACAAGACAAAGACCTTAATACTGTGTCTAGTAAATGATAGAAGAATGAGAATAAGTAAAGGACAGAATGTAGGTTTCTGGTATTTTATAAACGTATAAACATATATGGAAGGGAAACCCGAGGCCTGTAAACAGTAAATAAATAAACAAACAACACACAACAAAGGTATGTTATCAGGCACTCAGTGAAAAAAAAATGACTGACTCTCCGACTCCGAAGTCCTGAATTTGTGACGCCGCGTGTAGTCCCCAGGAGGTCTCTGAAGAGATAAAGGAAGAATAGCGCTACTGGACACTCAGACATGTCGTACAAGGCGATGAGGTTGGCCATTACATTGTGTTAAACAAATAGCAGCGGTGGTTTCCGTAGCAGTTTGATGTACATGATAAAGCTGCTAGCCCCATGCACAATCTCACTTTGGTCGCACTGTACGACATGCTTGAGACAACAGTAGACCTATTATTTTTTATATTTTTGTGTGTCTCGTCAGTGACCCTGGGAACTGCATGTGGAATGCATGTTAAATCAATCAATACCCTATAGCTCCCCGAGGAGCATAGGCCTTCAACAAACATACGCCAAGTCTTCCTGTCCTGTGCCATCCGCTCAAGTTCTTTTCCATGTTTTCCTCATCATTTTTATATTCTGTATTTGACTTGTCCATGTTTGTTGAAGTTTTTTTTTTTTACGGGATGGGGTAACCAGCCTCATGCCCAACCCTCCTTTGTCCATGTTAAAGGAGGAAAAAAAGGTAAAGGAATCCGTTACACGCCCATTCAGGCATATTGGGAATATGGTGTTAGGCCCATATTATCTTGACCGTCGGCACACTAGGGGTGATGTGGTCGGCATCACGCCGGCCGCCTTAACCTTCCCAGAGTTGCTCTGGTACCCATTTGGGGCTGGGTCGACCCAGGAGCCGTTTGTGGCCTAAAAATTTCCCGCCTCATCTGGGGATCGAACCATAGACCACTGCGCTACGAAGCCAGTGCACTAACCACTATGCTACCGCGGCTCCATATCCATGTTAAATGCACACCCCAAAAATCACAAACTACCAGTACACGATCTCTCTCTCTTGCTCTCTCACACACACTCACTTATACTCTATCTTATCTTCAATCCCCAACAAACCTGATACATACACTGACAGGTAACAGAGAACATGAAGATATCATGGTACTATATTCTCGGCGCTGCATTTTCCCCTTCTGTCGCACTCCAGCTTTGTCGAGCAACTTAGCCCATTGCTCCAGAACCAAGTTGGTGTGCCGCGGGTGTCTGTCGTCACCAGACAGAATACACAAAGGTCGGCAAGCAGTCGTTCCCGATCTACCGGTAGATCGCATAGAATGATTTGGTAGATCTTTAAGAGACTGCTCTGGAAAGGGGAAGGCTTTTCAAGCAAGGAAAGGTAAAATTCAGTTTTAGCGTCTGCGTTCGTACTGCGATCCCGCGGAGAGGTATCGATGTGTACAAAATCATAGAGTATCGAATTTATTCCACCCATCGCAACCTGACCACAAAGATGAGCTATACCGGCATGGTAAATAAACTCATTCTTAGTCAAAAGTATGTCAGTCAAAAGATGGTCATAAAAGTTATGATGGTGTGAGAAATTTGAAATAAAATCCGTGCAGCACTGCTTGATATATCAGAATGTCAAGATAAAAAAAAATGTATCATAACGTTATGCCCATCTTTTGACTGAGAATAAATTTATTTACCATACCGTTAAAGCCCATCTTTGTGATGAGGTTGCGTTGGGTGGAATAAATTCGATACTTTATGTTCTTTTTACACATCGATACCTCTGCACGGGATCGCAGGACGAACGCTGACGCTAAAACTGAATTTTACCCAAAGGAGTTTTGGACTAGACAGTTGCTTTTTTCCTGGTGTTTCTTTCGAAGTTTTCTCCTCTCTTCTGCTTTTCGTGAGAGCTTTTTTTCGCACAATCTGAGGTGGTGCCGTAGAGAGTACCACCTCTTGGTGCGATCGACAGCTTCATCCTCCCAGGTTACTGGATTTATGTTCAGTGTCCTCATGTCTCTCTTGCACACATCTTTGAACCTCAGCTGCGATCAACCAACTGTTATTTTGCTAGGATATAGCTGAATTGTCATCTTCGGGGGAGGGGGGGGGGGCGAGCTAGCTGTTGCCCATGCAGTATGTTCCCCCTCTCCACGCAGCCGGTAACACGTGATATAATGATATTCAAAATTATGTTATGGTAAAATATTACGAAAGAATTTCACACGTTAATTTTTACAAATACTAAGTTGAGTTCTCATCATCCACCGGACCGCAAGTTCATTTTTTAATTTGGACATTCGCCTAATATAACCGACGGACCCTGTGTCTAGGTTGAATGGGCCGTGCCTAGCCAAAACGAGTCAATTTTTTTTTAAATCATTATCCACCAATCCATCACATACACACAATTAAAGAGCGTTGTCTTATGATTGCAGCCAATTTTTAAATATTTACAATACTCACCTACTTAAATATTATAGTGTGCCGTAGAATTTTGAAGGGCACTTAAGTGTGCTGTAAAGTTTTTAAAAAAAAAGTTTGCGGTGTACTGTCTTAGCCTAACAGATCTTGAACTCTCAAGTTATGCTCTGGGGGGGGGGGGGGGGGAATTAATGGGGAATGAAGTGGCAAATACTGTATTTAATTTTTATCTTATTTCAGACAATTGCGTCGCTGTTTTTAACGGAACGATCTGGTATCATTGTCTGAATACCACAGTCCGCCTACTTATATGAAGTTGTTTTTGAAGTTGTGAGTTTGTTCCTTCAGAGTAATATCTTGGGAATATCTTCAACAGAGACGACTGCTGCACCATGCTAAATATGTGTCCTATGTCATAAAAAAAAAAACATATATATATATATATATATATATATATATATATATATATATATATATATATATATATATATATATATATATATATATATATATATATATATATATATATATATATATATGAGTCTCTAACACTTCACTTCCTTACGGCAGTATCTGCTATGGGACTTCCTTCACTTATATATATATATATTGGCTGGGGTGGATTTTAAAATAACCTTAATAGATTAATCGAATTTCTTTAATCGAAGTTTAATCGATCAATTTCGAAGAATTTGGAGAAAAAAAACTATAAATATTTTTATTTTTTATTGCAAAGGACTTTATTTATTTTACTTGTTATAAGGCAACATCGTCCTGAAAATATAATGAAAATACTGAAAAGTTACAAACAAACAATTTATAATTATTGACCAAACTTGCCAAATTCCATATCATAAACCTCTAACATAGCAAATGCTATCACATTTAAGAAAAAGCATACAAATTGCTCAAATGTAATAATCTATTAAAAGTTATTTTATCAATTAATCGATTAAAAACATTTTACCAATCAATCGATTAATCAATCGTTAAAGATCCCAGCCCTGATATATATTATATATATAGTTACCGTGGCCCGAAATAGTATAAAAGAACAGTAACACTATAACCTACCAAGCATGTCGTTGGAGGTTACTAAGGAGGGTTGAACATATGGCTTGCTACCTCATCGTTTATAAACTCTTCAGCGCCCACGAGCTGTCTTACCCAAGTTCACTTAATTCATGAAATGAGTGAGATACGAATGCGGCCTTGTCTTTGTAGTCAAGTTAACATTTGTTAAAATATTATTTATTGTGAATTTTCCACCCATTTTACCGATAGAGTCGTGAGAAGTAGCGATGAAAGCTACATATAGGCCGTACATATTTGAAATTCCAAATGCTCTGACGCCTTAAAACAGGAATAGTTTTATCAAGGTAGATCACATTTTCAAACTGGAACCTAAAAATCTGTTATATTTGGACATGCGCTCTAATATAACCGACTGGGTTGAATGCGGCGCGCCTCACCAAAACGAGACAAAATTTTATTTAAATAAAAATAATTAAAAAATCAAGGTAGATTTTTAAATAGCTCACTGCTTAAATTCCCACAGATCCTTTGTTGCCTACAGCTGAATTAGAGTAAGGCCTGTGCTCCTAAGGGAGAAACTGGAAAGTTAATAACGAAGAAGAGGCATACGCCATTGGAGATGTCTAGCCCCAGATGCACACAAGCACCCGGATATCCTGCACAGAACCGAGAAACGCTAAAAGTTCACGGATATTTGTAAACTTGTGTAACAAAAAATCTTGAAGCGGATTTTTGTAGCGTTATCTTGGAGACCCTGGTTGGTCTGAATTGAGTTTCTCATTCAGTGAGTGCTCCTATGGTTTTGTGGAATGTTTGTTAAGGATTTGGCGTCGCTGTGTACGCTGGGCTCAAGTGACGCTTTGGGTGCGAGTTCGCTTCAGGGAGTTCTTACTGCTTCAGAATTCCGATCCCAGTTTTTGCTGTTCTTCTGCGGCGTCATGTATTTTTTTTTTAATGGGGAAAAAAACGGGGGGGGGGGGGGGGGGGTTTGTATAGAATGGGAAGTGGGCGGGAGTGACGCGTTTTTGCGCGGGCTTTGAATTTCTGAGCTCTAGAAGTTTCGAGTGTTTAATAGTATCTTTGATGTCATCATCATTATATTTGTTCGCTCTATATGAAGCATTGCATTGGGAAACATATGGAGAACAAGAGAAATCAAGTCCAATACGAAAATAAGAATCTTCAACTCAAATGTGAAGTCAGTCCTATTGTATGGCCCTGAGACATGGAGAGCAACAAAAACAACCAAAAAGCTACAGACTTTTATAAACGGGTGCTTGCGTAGAATAGAAGGGCTGAAATGGTATGACAAAGTCACAAATGTGGAATTGATGACAAGAACCAGACAAGTGCCAGTGGAGAGATGAGAAGAAGACGCTGGCGATGGACACACATTGGGGAGACCTGTTGATAGCATTACAAGGCAGTCCTTGTTCTGGAATCCACAGGGAAAGATAGGCAGAGGTAGACCAAAAACACATGGAGAAGAGAACTGGATACAGAGATGAAAATGATGAGGAAAACATGAAAATAACTTGAGCGGATGGCACAGGACAGGAAGCCTGGGCATGTGTTTGTTGAAGGCCTATGCTCCCTGGGGAGCTAAAGGGTATTGATTGATTGATTGATATGAAGCATGGGGTCAAAGCATGGGACACCCTTGCAGGAAACCTGCGCGAAGCATTCACATGGTCTTGCCCCATTCACAACCTCATATTAGTCGTCTTCTGCTACATGCTTGAGGATGCAGTAGTCATCATCTGTCTTTGTCTTAAGAGACCCCCCATGAACTGTAGGGGGGGGGGGCGGGGGGGGGGGGGCTGTTACCATTTACCCAGCCATTAATTGATATCTGACTCTGCTCTTGAGTTGAAAAATGTCTAGACTCCGATTCCGAATGTTATGCCATATGACTAGGGGAAAAAAAAAAAACTAGTCGGAGTCGGGAGTTGGGCTTCTAAAATTTCAGGAGTCGAAGTCGGAGTCAGAAAATTTGTTGGCCGACTCCACAACCAAGGATGTGACACACATTGAGGAAACCTGTTGCTTGCATTATAAGACAGTCCTTGTTCTGGAATCCTCAGGTTAGATGAAGCAGAGTTGATATAAAACACGTGGGAAAGAATATTAGAGACAGAAATGAAAATGGTGAGGACAACACGGAAAGACCTATCGTGTGCAGGTGTCTATGTCGTCTGCATGCGCCTGTGACGTCTGCATGCGTCTGTGACGTCTGCATGCGTCTGTGACGTGCTGATGTGTGTGAAACGTGTGTGTGTCTGTGAAGGCTTATGTCTGTGACGTGTGTATGTGACTACGAAGAGTGTGTTTGACTATGATCTGTGTGGCCATGACGTGTGTATGTGAATATTATGTGTGTATTTGACTATGACGTGTGTATGCGAATATGATGTGTGTATGACCACTGTTGAGGTTACTTCATAATGTGATTTTATCGCGGCAACTTATTATTAACACCGGGTTTTTGTCACGCCATGTCGTACTTGACCTGAATGCAGTTACTATGTGATGAGTAGCTAGGAATGACGTAAATAGAAGAATTGGATGTGTGACGCCATACCGTCGAGCTGTGTTTCTCTATGTGGCTTGTGTGTCAGCTATTGTAGTATTTATTAAAGGAATATGCAGAAGATGAGCAATATATGCTTTAAATTATAGGCAGCATACAGTACCAGGATTAAAAATGAAGTTAATGCGGGACGATAATTCCCATGAGAAAGAAATGTGTTCGAGTAAATATAGATGAACATTTGATATACCGGGACGCCACATTCCCCGAGGTCAATAGATTAATATATGTGAATATTTGATGTGCCGGGACGCCATATCCCCCGATGTCAATGGATTAATATATGTGAATATTTGATGTGCCGGGACGCCATATCCCCCGATGTCAATTGATTAATATATGTGAATATTTAATGTGCCGGGACGCCATATCCCCCGATGTTAATGAATAAATATATCTGAATATTTGATGTACCGGGATGCCATATCCCCCCATGTTAATGGATAAATATATGTGAACCTTTGTTGTGCCGGGACGTCAAATACCCCGATGATAATGCAAAATAATGAATAAAATTATATAGAGGTATATGGAGAAGTTGAATGATACTGTAAGAAAGTCGAACTAAGAGAAAGCAAGACTGTAAAATGGAGAGGGAGCATACATGTCATTATCGTAATTGTGACGTTGAGAATATGTACCTACTGTTTATTAAAATTTCGCAATATCGTCTAAGCCAAGAAGTTTCTCCAGTTAGTACAAGTTCGTTCCAGCAGTTGTTAATATTATTCAGTATTTGAATAATTTGAAAGGAGAAAGGTTCAGATACGAATAGTGGTTACCATAATATTTGACATTGTAAACCAAATCAAAAGTAACAAGAACCAAGTCAAAATACATGAATTATCACATCTTTATTAACCACAATAAACCCTAGACCGAGAAAGAATTCGTGCAAATTCTCTATCCCTTAACAACCACACATGAAATACAGGGACACGTCACACCATAGAGACATTATTGATAAAGGTAGAATTAGTCTCCTAGCAGATACTGCCGTAACGCAGTGACATGTTAGAGACTTCACTGACACTAGATCTCAGCTTTATTAAGTTGGTGACCAGTTTCCTTCCTCGTTGCCTTTGTCTTCCCAAACTCAAGAGCAGAGTTAGTTACCAATGTACGAACTGGAACGTGACCCACAACAGGTTTCGAACTGTGTAATTTTGGCTCGAGAAGCAAGTGCTCTAACCACTGTACCAATATACGCTCTGCTGTCATAAACTTCTCGGCTAGAGTAAAGGTCAAGGTCGTCGCTGAAGAAAGTGGAGCTTACATGACAATCTCCATCATGAGAATGGACTTACAGGCAGCTACTGCAGCTCTGAGGTGGCTGTCCGAGACTCCGTCAACCAGGGCAGTTATTGCGTCAGACTCTCAGTCCATGCCTCGGAAGGTGCAAAATGGTGTGGATCTGCTGTCCTGGTCATGCAGAGGTACGCGGCAATGAAAGCTGACTGACTAGCTTCGAGAACATCCATAATGGGGACATTGGATATGGATAAAGAAAAAATACTTAAGACAATTAGTGATCGTCTGTTATAGAAAGACACTGTATTCGATGTCAACAAGGCTATGAAGATTGCTAGAATTTTAACATTAAATGTAAGACCAGCAGGGATGGATGTATGAGAGGATGTATCCGTCGTGTAATACAACCAGTGCTAGAGGAACCGTTAGTATTCATACCCTTCAGCATTTGCTGAGGGAGACTGAACACCTATGAGTTTGCCCGGAGTGCAGTGGTGTCGATTGTGATCAACTATAGCAACAATTCTCATGAAACATTAAAGTACGCCTTCTTACACATAGTTTTGTGACACCGAATTGTTTTAGGTGTCTGCGTGCACGTATCATGCAGGCACAATATTAATTCACTCACTATCTTTTTGTTTTAAATTGTTTTTCACAGTTGGAATCTCTTATCTCACAAACAAACGGCGGGTTCTCATTCTCTCACATTCAAATCGCGAGCTGTGTAACGAGAGCATTTATTTTCACGATGAAACTGTGGGCAGAGTTTCTTTCATTCTCTGTATCTCATGTCATCTGACTGGCGCATACCAAAAACTAAGGGGAGATGTTTAGCTATGTGAGACAGCTAATATGAGAGAACAAGGGAAGTTTGTAAATTACCTCAGATATATTAATTCTAGAGATGAAGCAGTGGTTAAAAAGATTCAAATACATTTCACTTTTCAGTCACATATCATTTCGTTACATCGTATCATTATTTTTCCCTCCCACGAAAGGTAAATGTAGTCCCTGTAGCAGACACTGCCTTAGTGTTGTGAAAAATTAGAGACTTCACTTATACTAGATCTCCGTGTTATAAGGTGGGGGTGACCGGGTCCCTTCCTCGCTGTATTGTGAAGTCTCTAACTCTTCATTCCCCTGTGGCAGTATCTGCTATGGGACTAACTTTTAATATGAGAGAGCAAGGGAGTTTTGTGAATTACCTCATATATATTAATTCTAGCCCCACGTAATCCCCCGGGGCATCCGAAGAGACAAAAAAAAAAAAAAGTACTGCTTCATCCTCAGACGAGTAATAAAACATTTTGTTAGAAATTCCTTTTGTGTATGTATATGTTTCTTTAATGCGTGCCAAAACAACATTGTAAAAGATATCCGTACATTTACAACACATGTTGTGATAAAACTGCCACGTGATGAAAGCGCTCAAGCAACTTAGGGAGTCCGGAAGCTGACATAATACTGTTCAAATATCCAGGGTGGTGGATGTGGTAAAGTGGGATGTTATAAATATTTATAGGGGACTTAGTGTACTGACTGAGATCAGCTGTGAAGGTATCTATATCTAATAAGAGTAGTGTATTATAGATAACCTTACTTACTGCCACATATGTATACCTCAGTCAGAATTATTCTGGAATAGTGTGATGACTACGTTATATGTCTAGGGTATGTGTATGATGAAGTGTAAGTCATAACAACAACAGACAGATAAACAATTTAATTTATTCCACCACACTTGACAACACTGTGACACTCACATACATATAACACTCTAAGAGGATATCTTAAAGGAGTCACTGATAACTTTTCAAATAACAATATGTATTCAGTGCTGTCATGAATGTATATGTGTCCTGATTCAAATACAAAGGGAACCAGGAATCACAATCAATTTTAATTACAAGTTATATGTACAGAATTTATTAATATGATTATTATAGTGACATATATTATTAATGGTATCCTATGTGTGTCAGTTGTGTAGTGGTAACATGAGGTAATACTGGTTTTGTTTTGTTCAAGCTCTGTTGGTATTTGTCATCATGACTTCAATAGTTTGTTTCTATGGGAACTAGTATTGGAGATGTTCTCAGTTCCTGGTATTAAAACAATTTAATTCCCCTCTTAATTTTAGTTTATAATGTCATTTTAAGATGGGGGTACATAATGTTGAGCTCCATGGCCACACTCTCTTATCTTGCGTGATGACTGCAGTAAGAGACTCCTCTGCTTGAGTACTTTAATGAGTTCTGGAGCCACCCCACTGGTTGATATATGGACCAAGGAGTATGCTGTCCACCTCTGGCTTCAACAAAGCTCTGACCAGGTGCTGCTCAATAACTTTAAGACCACGGTCCCTGAAACAAGAAGGTTGTACCTTCTACGTCAGAACTAATTTATACTCCATTTCTACACTGAGCACAATACATCACAAACATTGAGTTCAGAGCGTTAGGCCAACTGTCAGCTTCATCTGAAATACTTTATACCAGTATTTCCCTCCCTAATGGTTACTACGCCTCTGCAATTCCAGCATTATTTCTTTCTAGTTAATAATCTAGGTGTCAGTGTACTGTTTGGCCATTCCATGCAATTTTACTTTCCTCCGACACCTTCTGTTCAGGCTGGAGCACTATAGGCTTTACATCATGTTCGCTACTGAACCACACATATATACAGACATAAATTATCAATTTACATTCAATTTTCATTAAAAGATATTGAATATTTCAAGCTTACCACAATTCATGGAAATAATAATAAACAGTTTCGTTGACTGGCACTGAATATAGCACAACTCCGATCTGCCGATGTCCCAGGTGTGGTGAAGTGGGATGTTATAAATATTTATAGGGAACTTAGTGTACTGACTGAGATCAGCTGTGAAGGTATCTATATCTATTAAGAGTAGTGTATTATAGATAACCTTACTTGCTACCACATATCTATATATCTCAGTCAGAATTATTCTGGAATAGTGTGATGCTACGTTATGTGTCTAGGGTATGTGTATGGTGAAGTGTAAGTCACAACAACAGACAGATAAACAATTTAATTTAATCCACTACTCTTAACAACACTGTGACACTCACATACATATAACACTCTATGAGAATAGCTTAAAGAAGTCACTCGTAACGGTTCAAATAACAATATGTATTCATTACTAGCATGAATGAATATGTGTCCTGATTCAACTACAAGGGAACCAGGAATCACAATCAATTTAAATTACAAGTTATGTACAGAATGTATTTAATCTGAATATTGTAGTGACATATATTAGTACAAATGTTCTATGTGTGTCAGTTGTGTAGTAGTAAAATGAGGTAATACTGGTTTTGTTTTGTTCAAGCTCTGTTGGTATTTGTCATCATGACTTCAATAGTTTGTCTTTAGGGACCAGTATTGGAGATGTTCACAGTTCCTGATTTTAAGACAAGTAAATTCCCCTCTGAATAGTATTTTTATAAAGTTATTTCAAGATGAGGGGACATAATGTTGAGCTCAGCTGGCCAACTCTGCTTATCTTGAGTGATGGCGGCAGGAAAGGACTCCTCTGCTCGAATTCTCCTCTGGGCTCAGGAGACACCTCACTGATAGCTAAAAGGACCAAGGAGTATGCTGTCCGACACTGGATTCAGCAAATCTCTGCCCAGGTACTGCTCAGTACATCAAGACCACTGTCCCACAATTCATACGAATAACACAGATACGTTGATTAGCAATGAATTCTGGCACAAACTGGCACAAACTTCCATCTGCCTATGTTCCAGGCTTTTATTGAGCCAAATATATGCTGGCTTCAACGCACTGATGCTTTATCAAGCTTTTTTTTAACAAGTGGTCTCGAACTAACGCTCCCAAGTGTGTATATCAGCGAGACTGGCCAATGAGCCACGTTTCGACAAGTGTTTGAAAAAATGTTATCTTTTCCCGTCTCCCCCAACAACCAAGATAGTATTTATAGCCCGACCAATCGTGGTTAGGCTTTCATTTGTTGCGCTCCAATCAATTTGGAGTTTACATGGTAGGCTATTTCTGTAACGTAAATTTTTTTCAAACACGTTAAAAAAAAATCTTATAAGCAGAAATGATTTTATGCTGTCAGGCACCCCCAATATTTTATTTTGGGTATAATTTATTAATTCCTGGACTATTTGCGTAACGTTTTACATATTATTTGTCAGCAAGCCCTAAGGAACCCAAAAATACTAATTTAAAGGAGCTACGTGGCTGCGTTCAAAATATGCAATTTCTTCTACCTCCTGTTTGGAAGATGTGCTGTCTGGGTACTGTTATGTGTTCAAACGTAAACCCATCTATTGTTATCTTTTCTAATAAGAGTTTGTTATGATTTATAAACCTAACTCTGGGAAAGGGTAGTGTATTTTATCACTGTCCGTCTGAAAAAGTTAGTGCTTGTAGACTTACACGCTTGATGGTAGCATTTGTATATCGCGCGACGCGTGTTTAATGTTCGGCTTTCTGCCTCTCCCTTCTCGCTATCCTTTTGGTCCATCTGTTCGTTCGCTTTGGTAACGTAATATAATTAATGTTAGGATTAATTTAGGTCATTACGCAGTACGTCTCAATGCTTTTCCAAGAAATACAGCACACGTTTCATTGAAGAAAGCGGGTAATAATACAGTAAGCTTTTATATCAACGTGAAAGCGTTACAATTTGCAGACGAAGCAGAAAACAAGGGGGATTTCGAGTACATTCCTTGTGACAGCACTGTCATTTTACCATTGCTCTTCTCTTTATTAATTTTATTTGTTAGGCTTCATATTTAATTGATAATTTATATATGTGGATTAGAATATTCCATGACACCTCCCCTCTTAAAACAGACATTATATGTCAGTCCTTTATTCTATATACACATAGAGAAATTTATTATTATTTCTGGGGTTTACGGTGATTCTCATCACAACTTAAATGCCTTCCCATATAGATAAATATTGAATTTCTTTATTGCCCATATTACTGCAAGACATTCTTTTTCGCTAGTTGAGTAGTTGATTTCAGCTTTATTCAACTTTCTGCTAGCATATGCCACTGGGCTTAATTCCCCATCCAATGCATCTGATTTCTGTAGTAAAGTTGCACCTAGCCCAATATTACTTGCATCCGTCCTTACTATGAATTCTTGACTTAAGTCAGGTAATTTCAAAATGGGTTTACTTGTGAGCTTTTCCTTCAATTCTTGGTAAGTCATTTCACATTGTGGTGTCCATGTAATGCGATCTGGAAGTCCTTTACGTGTCAATTCCGTTAAAGGTGCACATATGGAATTAAAGTTTTTGATATACTTCTGGTAGAAACCACATAATGAGACAAAGGATCTCACGTCCTTCTTGGTTTGTGGTCTCGGGGCTTTCTGTAGTTTCTCTAAATTCTTTGGGTCAGGGGTCATGTTTCCCTGATAAACTGTGTGTCCCAAAAATTCCAATTCTTTACATCCAACGCAACATTTGGTTGGTCGGGCTGTTAAATTTGCCTCCCTAAGTCGATCAAACAGCATGTTCAGAGAGTCAATGTGTTCCTCAAATGTTTCTGTTGCTATAAGGATATCATCCATAAAATTTGTTATACAGGGATTATTCAGAGGGTCCAATAATTTTCTCATCATTCTAGAGAAGACACTAGGCGCATTCTTCAATCCAAATGGCAATCTATTAAACTCATAGTGTCCTTCTGAGGTACTAAAAGCTAGGTATGGTCTAACCTCAGGTTTTACTGGAATCTGATAGTATCCTTTACTCAGATCCACTTTTGAGAAATATTTAGCTTTATTTAGTCTGGCAAACAGCTGATTTGTATCCGGCAATGGATCCACCTGTCCTTCTGTAATAGCATTCAGTCTCCTGTAATCTATACAGAGTCTATGTTCTCCAGAGGGCTTCCTTAAAAGTACAACACAGGAACTATACGAAGACTCACTGTGCGAAATAATTCCTTCCTTCAATAGATAGTCTATCTCTTCCTTCAAAGCTTTTTCCTTAGCAAACGGAATCGAATATGGTTTCATACAGACAGGTGTGGAGTCTATGAGTTTCATATCATATTCCAATAGGTTTGTATGCCCTGGTCGGTCTGTTAACACCTCTGCATGATTATTTAGAACCTGTTGCACTCTCTCTTTCTGAGTTTTCGTTAAATGTGTACTGATTTTCACCTGTGCTGCTGTCTCACAGGGGTGTAATGGATATTCAAATGATGAAAGTGGTTCCTTTTTCATCTCCATGGCGATGGACAAGGTCAACAAGTGTGTCTCTTCCTGATGTTCTCTTTCCAAATATTTCTTCAGGAGATTCACATGATAGATTTTTTCTTTCCCCTTCTTATCTATCTTATAATTTGTTCTAGACACCTTCTCTAGAACTGTATATGGACCCTGCCATCCAATTTGTAACTTATTCTGACTCCCAGGCAAAAGAAGCAGTACTTTCTCTCCCACAGCCAAATTTCTGTCTTTCGCCTTCCTGTTATAATAGGCAGCATGTTTCTTCCTGGCTTGTTTCAAATTTTCATTGGCAAGTTTCCAGCCAGTTTTCAACCGAGTGGTCAGCTCATTCACATATTGGTATGAAGATGTAATGTTTTCCTCTGCCTTTTCATCAGTCCACGTTCTTAACATAGCTACATATGGACCTTTAATTGTGTGGACCTATTTGTCCATGCACCGGTATGGTCTCTTCCACTCGAAGCTTTATAGTGATGATTTTTCCTCCCAGGGTTATCATTCACAAAACGACCGCTACCAATTTTTCTTTTGGGGCTGTCTCCCCTCTTAAAATTCTTGATGAGAGATTTCCTCTCTACATCTTCTTCCTCCAGTTTGTTTAAGTCCGATTGAGGGATTGTCGGCTTATCCTGGGGTAAGACATCTTTTTGCACTCTCCGCATAGTGGCCATTGTAAAACAGTTAAGTGAAGCTTGTCCGTGAAAAGGGGCTTCCCATTCCATTTGGTCCACTTTATCAAATCTATTTTTCTTTTTATTATCAGGCCTGATTTTGCCCCATGGCGTGTCCAGGTCCTGATCCATGTTCCCACTTGTGGGTGTTCCCTCATGTGCTATGCTACACCTTTCTACAAAGTTCTCAATGTCCCATCTTGCTTTGGGCCAATAATAATTGTGAGCCACCTTTTGAATGATGGTACCTATCTTCTCATGGTCCCCATCTGGTTTCACATGTAGGCTCCTTATTAATTCTGTCCTATATCTTTTTGGAAGAACCAGCTGTCCGTGACCATGGGATCTAGTTCCGGCCTTCCTATACATCAACTTGTTTTTCATGTAAAAATCTCCCTTGCCTGGAGTTGTATGACAAGTTGACAATTTTCTGTAACAAGGCTTGAGTGTTTTATCCCCAGCCTGTGCCTTCCTCATCTCTTCTGGAGTGGTATCCAACATAATATCCTCCTCCTGTCTTGAGGTCGACCTGACCTGAAGGGTTGCCATATACACAGGTTTCCTTCTGCAACGGTCAGTGTCATGATTGTCCATCTGACAATTCTTACACCACCTTTTTCCTTGGTTGAAAGATTTTCTTTCATCATATTTCCTTTCATCGAATTGTGGGAATTTATTTTTATTGTCATACCGTGGCCTATCAAATTGGTGCTTACCTTTATTTTGATCCCTAGGATCAAATTTATTAAAGTTCTGTGGTGCCCTAAAGTTGTCCACCTGTTTCTTTTTATTACCTGTTACCTCTGCTTGAGCTGCTTGATACCTTTCAGCAACATTTAGCAACTCACCCAGCCTCTCTGCACCTTGTTCCATGAGAAACTTTCTCAGGTCTGGAGCCATGGACTCTCTTAGTTGCTCTATAAGGACCATTTCCTTAAGATCTTGGGTTTTCCCCAGAGAAGTCCATTTCTCCAAGTATGTCTCAATTCGTGCAGAGAACTGGTGATAGGTTTCACCTGACAGTAGTTTAGCATTCCTAAATTTTTTTTCTATAGAATTCTGCATTCTTTTCATACCTTAACAAAAGAGCCTGCTTTAGCATGTCATAATTTTCCTGATCACCTCTGCTCATTTTTGCAAAAACTTCATAAGCTGCCCCACGAAGTCCCTGAGATAACTTTAAGCTCCACCTTTCTCTCTCTAACCCATACGTGGTAGCTAATAGTTCGTACCTATTTATATAGCTCTCAATATCATCGTCTTTCTCAACAAAATGATCTAAATGAAAATTCATAGCTGAGGTTGAGGCTCCTTGAGTAACCGTAGCATCAGAGGCAAAGGGACTGGCACCATTTTCAGGAGCATGGCCTTGAAACTCAAACTCCCTTAGTCGTAACTCATGTTCCCTTTGTAATCTCTCCTCCTTTTCTGCTTCCCTTTCTGCAGCTAATTTCCTCTCTTCCCTTTCTGCAGCTAATTTCTTCTCTTCCCTTTCTGCAGCCAATCTTTTGTCTTCTCTTTCTGCAGCCAATCTTCTTTCTTCTGCTTCCCTTTCTGCAGCTAATTTCTTCTCTTCTTTGTCAGCCTCAATCTGCAACCTCTTAGTCTCAGCCTCAGCTTGCAACCTCTTAGTCTCAGCCTCAGCTTCAAATTGTAACTTCTTAATTTCCCTTTCAGCCTCTAACTTTCTTTCGGCTTCAAACCTTCTTTCTTCGCGTTCAATAAATTTGTCACATTCCGTAGTAACATAGGCAACCATAACTTGCCCATCTAATCCTAACTCTTTTGCAGTCTGAACCGCAGCAGATCGAAATTTGGCCAGGTCCGCCATTGTCTATCAGGTAACTTTATATAATGTCTAACCAACAATTCAATCTCTAATGGACAACACAGGCACCGTGAGCTCAACCTTATTTAATTCCACCCAAGGATACCTTTTAATTCTTATATTCCCTGAAGTGAATTACCCCCAATATTTTTAATAGTTAAAGATTCAAAATCCCAAGAGCGAGACCCCAATATATGGGGTGAAGTGGGATGTTATAAATATTTATAGGGGACTTAGTGTACTGACTGAGATCAGCTGTGAAGGTATCTATATCTATTAAGAGTAGTGTATTATAGATAACCTTACTTGCTACCACATATCTATATATCTCAGTCAGAATTATTCTGGAATAGTGTGATGCTACGTTATGTGTCTAGGGTATGTGTATGGTGAAGTGTATAAGTCACAACAACA
>JAMPIV010011979.1:0-35818 GCA_024509875.1 Oreohelix idahoensis
CGTTCATTTTATAATGTGATATGTCTTCAGATAATTAAATGGAAAATGGCGTCCTTAGAAGACTTTGTGTTGATTGCCAAGTTTGATGAGATTCACTGCAAGAAGTTGTCATAGCTCTGTCAGTTCGACAGTCAAGTGTTATCATTCAATCTATTAAACGAACTAATCTTCATTACATCAATACGAATATGAAATGAAACAAAACGTCACAAACGAAGTGAATACAAAAGAAGAGAAATAGAAACATTCGTTCACACAAAACCTATGAAAACATTAACGAACCCAAATGTTACGGCAGCATTTAATAGACACAATCGAAGTCAGAAGAAATCCAGAAATTTTTACGATATATTTATAAAAGTCCGTAACACTAACCTAGGTAAACTTCGGGACTATCCATCTCCCGTCGGCAATTAAAAGGGCAAAATCCCCAGGTTTAAAGGTACATTCATGCATGGAGGCATATCTGGTGTCATCCTTATATGACCACAAGCTAAGTAGAGTTGGATATGAACTTCTGTCTGGGAGGCTAATTACGCCCTCGTTGACTCTTCAAATCATCTACATACTTTCAGGGATTCCCCCCTGTGGTGAAACATTTTGAGAACCCAGCATTGCACACTAAGCTTGGAGTCACTTGAGTCCCAGACGTAGCTTTTACCCGGTTGCCTTCATGCAGGAAGCTCTCGCTATGGATCCCATGATAGGCAGGGGGAGCTGAGAAGGGCTCTATGTTGGACTTGACAATTCCTTGGGAGAGACCAGAACCAGAGCACAGTATTTTAGCTCTGCGTATTTGGAGAGCCCCCTTGGATGGCAGGGAATGCACAGTATGTCACATGCTTCTTCCCCCTAGCTGCTTGGGACCATATGTGAATATCCTTTAAATGCAAGCTAAATTTTAGAAACTCGAGCCGTACATGGACAATTCCATAAGTGCTCCGATCTCCTCCCGTAGATCACACAAGGAGGATCTCAGCACTGTGCATGAACTTTAGCACTAATGAGGATCTCAATGTTTACACACAGGAATCACATATTCTATAAATATTTTTGCGGTGGATAGGTTGTTCCACTGACTCTTGTCTGGTCCTTGTCCTCAGTTCCACATTGGTGGCCTTATACCATTTCAGTCCTTCTATTCTGCGCAAGCACTCATTTATGAAAGTCTTTAGTTTTTTTATTGTTGTTTTTGTTGTTTTTGTTGTTCTCCATGTTTCAGAGCCATACAATAGGACGGACTTGACAATTGAATTGAAGATTCTAATTTTTGTGTTGGATCTGGTTTCTTGTGATCTCCATATACTTCCAAGTGCAGTTAAAACTCCTCTTGGCTGTTGTTTTCGTATTTTGACTCTAAAACAATAAAGCACAATTAAGCGATGGAAAGTACATGCGTAAAATACGAGATGGAAAGTACGTATGTACAATACGAGATGGAAAGTACTTATGTACAATACGAGATTCTTCTTCTTCTTCTTCTTTCGTTCGCTTGAACTATATTGTCTATATCTGCAATGTTGTTTCTTGTATAAACTTCACTGTCTTTTGTAGTTCATACAGAGGTCCATATAGTTTTGCTTCCATTGTTGTTTTTCTGGGCCAGTGGGTTTGCCTCAATATATCATATTCGGGGCAATCTTGAAGTACGTGCTCCGCAGTCTGGGGTGCCTGTCCACATGTACATATAGCTGAATTGCCAATCTTGAATTTTGTATACATGTGGCTGCGGAGTCGGTTGTGTCCTGTTCTGAGGCGCAGAATGACTATTTGTTCTGATCTGTTCATAGCTTGGTAGTCATCCTGCATTGGTGTTGGTGGCTTTCTGATAGATTTGATCATCTTTTTCTTCTGATGGTATGTAACTGGTACATCCGGTTGCTCGTCTGCAGCACCTTCTTTAGCCAGTCCATCTGCTCTCTCGTTTCCTGGTATTCCACAATGAGACGGTATCCACTGCATGGTGACCCTGCGCTGGTTGCACAGTTCAGAAAGTAGGGCTTGTATGCCTGGCAATTTTCTGGACTGAAGTGCTTGGAGTGCTGATCTTGCATCTGTCAGGAATACTACAGGCTGTGGACCGAGATTGGTGTTCAATAGTTTCTCAGTTGCCACCTTGATTGCCTGGACTTCTGCATCATAGTTGTTACAGAATTTCCCCGTTGGTACTCTGACAATATCCATAGTGTTGTTTGGGTATTCTATGTACACTCCTGCTCCTCCATTCTTTACTGCATTCTGTGCTGACCCATCCGTGTATACTCGGACCCAGAGGTCCTGTGGGTATTCATCATCCAGGAAACTGAGAGTGACTGTCCTACGTTGCACGCTGTTCTGTTCATCCCTGTCTAATATTCCTTTCACTTTTGTGTGGATGTGTACTGGTAGCCCATGCTCCTCTCTCCAAGGGGTATGTTCTGGCACAGACTTTAGGGGGCTGTTAACTTCAGGCAGGTCTGAGGTTTGTCTACGTAATCGTTTGGCCTGGTGGATAAAGCTGCTTCTTTTCAGTCGCCCCATTGCTAGGTTTTGGAATCTGTCCTTCATTGGATGACTCGGCATACAGAGGAACTTTTCTGCCTGTGTTAGCACTTTCGTGTCTCTGCGTTCTCTCAGTGCTTGTATCCTCCCCATTTTCTCCATCTTCACTATAGGCGTTGATTTCATTGCCCCCGTGATGACCCTAAGCGCCTGGTTTTGCACCTTATCTAGCTCTTGTAATGTGGTGTTTGATGCTGGGCACCACGCAGCTGACCCATATTCCAGGTGTGGTCGTATGCCCTGCTGGTAAACTTTACTAAGTATTTTCCCGCTGGCTCCCCATCTGGTTCCACTTAGTTTTCTCAGGATGGCTAACTTCCTCCTGGCCTTTGTTGCTGCTTTGTTGATGTGCTGCTTCCATGTCAGCCTATCATCGAATGTAACTCCGAGATAGGTGGGTTGTTTATCTTCTCTCAGGAGCTCTTCGTTTATCTTGATGACACCAGCTTTTTGTTTGGGAGAGAGGGTGAAGAGCGTAGTGCTGCACTTGTCTGTATTGATGCTGACACACCATCTATTTGCCCATGAGGTTAAGGCATCTATAGCTCTTTGTAGCAGTTTGGTGGCCACTGTTGCATGCTCATCTGTGCACCATATTACCAGGTCATCAGCGTACATTGCCACTTTCATTCCATGTGGTAGTTCAGCAACCAGGTCGTTGATGTAGACTAGGAAAAGTGTGGGGGACAGAACCCCTCCCTGAGGGACGCCATGACGCAGTAGAATTTTCTTACTCTTGAGGCCATCTAGTTGTACTCGGGCTCTTCTGTTATGCAAGTATGCTTTCACCCATTTGTACATCTTACCATTCACTCTACAATTTCTCAGTTTCTTCAGAAGCCCTTCTTTCCAAACCTTGTCAAATGCTTTCCTTAGATCTATCCATGCTGCTAGTGCCAGTTTCTTATCTTGGAACGCATCCTCAATCTCTTGGGAAAGGTAAATTGCCTGATCTTCGGTGGAATAACACTGCCTAAAGCCCGCCTGCTGTGGTACAAGAAGGTTTTCACTTTCAAGGTACCACTGTAGCCTGAGGTTGATGATACGTTCCATTGTTTTGCAGAGGCAGCTTGTAAGGCTGATTGGTCTGTAGCTGGAGGCAGTGGAACTGTCTTTTCCTGGTTTTAGGAGTGGTATCATGATTGCTTCCCTCCAGGTCTGTGGAACTCTACCTGAGTTCCAACAGATATTGAAGATCTGCAGCAGCTTTGTTTTTGCTGCGGTTCCCAAGTTCTTAATCATTTCATTAGACACTCCATCAACTCCTGGCGACTTTCTCATTTTCAATTTGGATATTGCAAGCTCCAGTTCTCTGAATGTGATTGGTGCCTCCATAACTTCAGGTATGGTTCCATCTCGTCCTGCGTATTGTTGTTTCTCACGAGTCTCCTGTTGCTTCTCTGGGCGAACTTTGATGTTGTCTTTAGCAAAGGAGTCTGCAAAGTGATCAGCTGCCTGTTTTCCCATGAGGATGTTTCCATCTTTGTACAGAGCAATCCTTGAGTTTCTCTCTGTACCTTCATCGTTAAGTTGTTTTACCAGCTTCCACAGTTTCCTCGTATCTCTTTCAAAGTTCAAGGACTCTGTTTTCTCCTTCCAGCTTCTTCGCCTAGCCTGCAACTTGGCCTTTTGAAATTTGGCCTTAGCTTGCTGGTAGTTATTGTGGTGTTCTTGGCATGGACTGGTCTCTGCCTGCTTTCGAGATGTTTCCACGTCGTTGTGCAGCTGCTCTAGTTCACTATTCCAATATGGTTTGTAGTGCTTACAAACCCCTCTAGGTATTGTTTCACGAGCAGCCTGTAATATGCATCTGCTGAATTCATCGACTAGCTTATTGATGTCTTTGTCTACAGTCAGATCTCTAGCCAGTATACTAGTACGGTGCTGGTACATTGTCCAGTCTGCCTTCTTGTAGTTCCACCTAGAGAGAGTGCTGCTCTCCTTGACAAGTTCATTTTCCACAATTAGGAAGACTGGCCGGTGGTCGCTGCCTCCAAGTTGTTTCCCTACAACGCGTGTGGTGTTCCACTCCAGGCTGGGTGAGTGGAATGCCAGGTCTGGTGTAGAGGTGGTGTGCCATGATCTCGAGTAGAAGGTTGGTGGGTCGATTGGCTGGTTAATCAGGATAAGCCCATTGTCATCCTGCCAGTTTTCAAGCTCCTCACCTCTCCTGTCCATGTGATCATAGCCCCAGCTCTGTGAGTGGCTGTTGAAGTCTCCGCATACAATCAGTCTTTCTTTTGCTGGGATTGTATCTAGTGCCAGTGGGCGGTCGCTCGGACAGTAGTAGTTGAGCAGGTGGAATTCTGAACTTTCTGTCCTGAGATGAAGCATCTGGTATTCCGCCCCGTCCATATATGTTTCAAGCTGACATGCACTGATGTTATTCCTCACGAGTGTCAGTATTCCACCCTTTCGCCTGTCTATTCGGTCAGATCGGTAGCACTGGTAGCCTCTGATTTTGAAGGCTATGTCCTTGTTGAGGTGGGTTTCTTGCAAGCAACATACATTTACTTGCTCTTCATTCAAGATATTTTCGAGCTCTAATTTTTTTGCTGTAGCCGTCTTTTTTACTATTGACGCCTTCAGCATTCCAGTGCATTATTTTAAATGGTCTTTTCTTTGCTTGGCCAGTAGCTCTATTCTCATGCCTCCTGGCTCCACGGGGCAATTGAGAAGGATCCCCAGTAGTAGGGGTTTTGCTAGGGCAGACTGTGGTCTTGCTCGAGTGTAGGAGGGCCTGGCCAGTCTTGGTTTTCAGCCGCTGATGGCTGTACTTGAGCCCCATCTCCACGTCAAGGAGCTGGCCTCGATGGGGACAATACGAGATGAAAAGTATATGCGTAAAATACGAGATGGAAAGTACTTATGCACCATTTCCCTGAACTACCAAACCACGGGTGGAGGGGATTCGCTCTACCCAGTCGCTACTCACTGTAAAACAGGTCATTAAAAACTGTCCGTCCAAGGAATGTAGCCACAAGTTAATGATACATTTTTTTCGTTATCTGATGCCGAATGTCGCAGACGTTTTTTGTACAAATAGAAACGTTACTTCTGCTTGCAATCCTGTTTTTATCTCCTGATTTTAGATGGCCTCCAGGCATATTTTCGTGTTTCCTGTTAATGAAAGACTCTCGAAATATATATGCGCGTCTTTTTACAAGAAATAATTTGGTGGATTTCGATTTGCGGAGTACATATTTGTTATCTATATTCTGGAGTATTCCACTCTGTCGCGAGAGGTTCAGATGTTATTAAAAATAAGATATCCTGGACATAAAGGTGTATCAGATGATACCAGGATAGTGCCAGATAAGAGTCTGGTCTTATCAGTAATACCCCCTTCTCTGAAGAGAGTAAGGGTGTATAGACACAAAGATAGGGTCAAGCTATGTAAGTTCCCAGAGAACTGTAATTCAACTTAAAGAATTTAAGAAAGTCTGCTGGTGAATATTTACAATTTAATTAAACAGTTACTCTTTTCTGTTTTGAAAAGTTTCATATATTTTACAACAGTAAATAAATAAAACAGTTCAACAAATGTTTTTCACTTGTGTCAAAATGTCTATCATCTTATAGACAAAATTAGCTTGCTTGATCATTCACTTGAATTATTATTATTATTATAAGTTTATAGAAACTCTATACTATTATGGTCATCACAAACTGGATGCGTTTATGTCTTTGGTGAGTATGGATAAGCTGCACAGTTGCCTTAAGCAACTTAGCTGAGTCACTGCAGATGGCTCCCTTAGATGCTGGAAATCATATTCAGATGAAATCGTTCCAGTAGCTACAAACGTTATGACTGGCCTGCTATCACCGACTGGCACTGCATTCGTTGCAACTTTTGTAAGAGAAGCCTCTTCTTATTTGTAGACTTTAGGTTAAAGGATTAAACCTGCAATGAATTCAAACGCAATCCCTGTATTTGTCTATCCATATCCCTCTTATGACACAGATGGGGACGATAGACAGTTTCAGATAAGCGTGCTAGCAGATGCACAAGTGTGGTGGATTTGATGATAAAGAATAAAATAGTATTTGTAACAGATGTGAGGTCAGCTGTGCAAGCCCCTGAAGTTAGTTTTTATAAATGTGTTTTCAGGGAACCTGTCTGCTACCACCTTATGACCTCAACCTGTCATATATTTTCTCCTTGTTATGTGTACTGGTGTGTGGATGTTGTCTAGCTAGATGTCTAGGGTATATGCGATGTAATGTAATAAAATGACAACACCTACACCTAACAAATTTATGAACAGTAAGAAAACAAGTCACTGGTTTAAGTTTAAATTTGAAATCTTTTTACAATTTATTTTCCTGTATCTCAGTTCTTTTTTGGATGCAGGAATAATGAAAACTCAAAATGATAATGGAATATATTTACACCAATTGAATTCAAATTATAAATGAGTCTCTTAGTATTCACAACTATTATCTAAATGTCAGTGGATAAGTGTCAAATAAAACTTGCTCCTATGAATGGGTAATATTTTGAAGCACGACTGGGTTCATCATGTTCTACTATGAAATTCACAGTTGGGATAAGAGAGTGGTGTAGTTTGATTTATCATGAGCCCGTGAACAGATTCTTAGCTTGGAAAGTGCTAGTTCCCAAGATGAGGTCTTTCCTCTCCAACAGCTACAAACTGCCAAGTCTGGATTCAGATTTTGAGATATAACCAGGAGGCACACAGTCTATACTGCCTCACGTCTTAATATGCAGGAGTTTATACAGATCTAGGTTGACCTGGGCTCACTTGGAGTCATAGATGAAACCCTGCAAGGATAGTAATACGTCCTACTCAACATCTTATATGCCTCTCTCTATCCCTAACTTATTTAACATTTGCAATCATAGTTCAGAATCAGCATGGTAACCAATCAAATAGTTATCGTTCTTATCTGGTTTGTTACCCCATTCATGGTCTATTAAATTCCAAACTATAGTTTGACACTTTCCTTGACAAAGGAAACATTTTAAGTTAATAATGTCAAGTCATGTACCATCACGGTGACTTGCTGATGAGGACGGCCAGTGGTTTTCCTGGTCTTATGTCATAATACTGTACAACAATTTCCCCATTAATATTTAATTTACTTTCTCCCAAAGTGTCAGAAAGCCTGTCTGGCTTTTCTACAACCTGTTAATATATTTCCTAACAACTCTGTGAAACAACACAAAGTTTGATGTTGACTTCCCTCTAGATAACTTCTCCCCACATAATTTTCATACATATTCAATAATACATAATAATAATAATAATAATAATAATGATATAAATGTTTTCATTCTTACCGCATGAGAGAAATATTAACACTAATAAGTTGGATTTGCGATAAATATGGTCAAATCCAGATCGCTTGCTGGTGCAGATCACCTAAGTCAAGATAGTACTATTATCTTGCTTGTAAAACAACTTTAGTGTAGCAATTTTATGTTTCAAGTGGCGTCTAACACTACCTTCAATTCGGTTTTATCCCTCAGTTAGTCTATTTGACTCTAGCCAATCAGAGACTGTTTGGCTTCTAGCGTCGTTTTATTTAAAATTGAACTCAATTTTCAAATCTTGGACTAACTTCCCCTCTATCACCACTACAGGGCAAACTGAGAAAGATTCAAGTCTGTTAGTCCATCTGTCTTCGTCAATATCTCATTTACTACTAGTTTTTAATTCTGACAAGTAATTAGTGATCCTGTTGCTGTCTGTCACACAGTGATTACATTTTTTATTCTTTTATTCCTTATATTCACTATTATCGTTTTTCTCCTTCAATTCGTCAAATAACATATTTTCCAATCTACGGTAAGATACATTAACATCATACTCTTCTACTAAACAATTAAGGTCATTGTATTCGTCAACTGTCCTTTATTTTAGCCTGTAAGTAAATTATCTAAGTTTTTATTCTCTATCCTTCTATCGTGCAAATTCAAATTTGTAAACACGAACTCGTGACACGACAAACTATGCTCCTTTTCTTCCCCTCTCCCACTGTATTTTTTCAAATATTTTTCCACGTTAATCGTATTATAGGCCTGTCTAACGTTCTCATTCAAACGAAACACCGTATTTGTAGTACGTCACAAAAAAAAACGACAACGCTTTGCCGTGCGCTACAATAGCACTACTTTTTAGCCCGAAATACGACTGTGTGTGGGTTTTGGTCTGTGTCGCGTCTAACAGAGTGGTTATATATTCGCATCTGCGCGTCGAGCGACGAGGGGTCTGTAAGGCGGGCGACAACGTTTTTCTTCCAACATACTACTGTATTGACTTGCACCATCGTTTTCCTCTGGTTCGCGAGACCAGAAAAAAATTCAAACGCGTGTCAAATTGTAGCATTTGCTCTCTCACTTTTATGCCATCGCGTATTCGTTCCCCGTTTTCTTCTTACACTCTTGCTCGAAAACTAGGCCTAAGTTTTGTCAAGATGCTATAGTTATTTTCCACGGTCGGATGCAAAAGCCAGCACTAGTGAAAGCGAGACGTTACAGTCTCGTTGCGTGAAGGCTTTGCCCAGACTAATACGATTGCTGGCGTAGGAGACAACGTGTCTCGCAACTTCCTTATTTTATCCCTATGTTTTTTTTTCTTATAACCAACTATATATATATATATATATATATATATATATATATATATATATATATATATATATATATATATATATATATATATATATATATATATATATATATATATATATATATATATATATTCTATCTATCTATCTATCTATCTATCTATCTATCTATCTATCTATCTATCTATCTATCTATCTATCTATCTATCTATCTATCTATCTATCTATCTATCTATCTATCTATCTATCTATCTATTATATTGATTAATCCAACTGTGCGATACGACATGTATAAGATGTGTTAGGAATGGACAGTGTATACTGATGAAACTTACAGACTCATGTGTAGTTCGAGAGGCAAAGCCGGCCTTCGGAAATATTAATATATTGCGAAAGATGGTCAATTGTGTCTGCAAGTTGGGAAAGGTATTTAAAGAAGTATTTCTTGAATAAAATGAGACACCTACCAGAAACATAAAGAAGGATGAAAGGGATTGATTCATAGTATTGTTTGACATATTACTTAATAGTTTTACCCACAACCAAATTATTGTATGGAGGCGAATCATGGGAAATAACTTATAATTAAGAAGGTAGAAGTAAATTGTGATCACTTTGAATTAAAATGATTGTTGATACTATACTATACCTTGTTGTCGTAATATCTGAGATTACACCGATATATATATATATCTTGATCGGTGTAATCTCAGATATTACGACAACAAGGTATAGTATAGTATCAACAATCATTTTAATTCAAAGTGATCACAATTTACTTCTACCTTCTTAATTATAAGTTATTTCCCATGATTCGCCTCCATACAATAATTTGGTTGTGGGTAAAACTATTAAGTAATATGTCAAACGATACTATGAATCAATCCCTTTCATCCTTCTTTATGTTTCTGGTAGGTGTCTCATTTTATTCAAGAAATACTTCTTTAAATACCTTTCCCAACTTGCAGACACAATTGACCATCTTTCGCAATATATTAATATTTCCGAAGGCCGGCTTTGCCTCTCGAACTACACATGAGTCTGTAAGTTTCATCAGTATACACTGTCCATTCCTAACACATAACACATGTTATCGCAACATGTCGTATCGCATTAATGGATTAAACAATATAATTACACACAATTATATATATATATATATATATATATATATATATATATATATATATATATATATATATAGATTCGTTCTTACCCTCAGGCACACACAGACTAGCCCTCAATGGTTGATTAAGGTCTGCTAACAAGTGCAGAAGGCAAACGCTGGCATTAACATAAGATCTGCTTTCCCCGCTCTATGTGTTTTTTTCAAATCGTGACTGACCGGAGTTTGTTAGGCAAGTCTATTTATAGTCTGACCTCGGATGTACGAGATGGAATCCCCAAGGAATGCAATAACTATCCGAAAAGATGGGTACCGTTTGGCCTTTTGTATAATGTAGGAAAACTATTTTTTTAACTATCTTCGTTATTCCTGATGCGATTTTAGTCACTCAAAGCTTAAATTATACTTGGTATTAGGCTTTATATATCTATATAATAATCTTTTTGGTTACTACTTGTATTTTCTGTTATGCATAGTTTAAACAGCTAAACTTAGGCCAACCTGAAGCTTCGAATGCATTTAACCTAAGATTTCTCCCGTCCTATAATATTATTAGTAAAAGTATTACTACTTACGGGTAGAGTAGCCATCCCTAATATTGTTTTGATATCCTCTGCCAAGTGGTACTTCTTCCATACTGCTGTAGTAAAATTCCGAAGTTAATCATGTTACACAAATAGGGTCTTGCCATCTTTATTTTCCCAGCAGTTGTAAACACAGGACCAAGAAAGCGTTTTTATTGGTCGGTGTATCATATCTTTTTACAACGTATGACGCGCGGTAAGGTCAGCATATTTAGAATTCGTGATGTGAGACAGACGTCATTTCACGACACACTCCACTAGCGTAGATACTAGTAATATTCATATTTTTCGTGCCTTTTGTATGTAAATATTGCTCACACGGATTTTGATACGTTTTATGTATCGATACCTCGTATATTTTAACACCAGTGTATGTCAGTAACTCCCTTGTGCAATGTTATATTATTTATTTTCCTTTCATTTATATTTTCTCTGACGATTCACGGATACGTTTTCTGGCACTACCCTTAGTGCCTTTAACGTTTCTTATGGCTTAGTTTAGCCCAGTGATAACACGCGTCCATACATCTTGTCTTTCCACTGCTTTCAGAGACTTTACTTGGGTTTTTCCACCTCAGCTTTTACTTAGTCGCATTGTTTATATTTTATGCCCTCATTGCTTCCCCAGTTCTTCTTTTCGCGATAATGACTGATGAATTACATTACATCCACAAACATATTTATGTGTGATTCCTGTATACACACATTGGGATCCTCGATGGTGCTATGGAGTTCGCGCACTGCGCTGAGTTCCTCCTTGTGTGATTAATGGAGTAGATCGGAGCACTTATAGAGTTGTCCGTGTGCAACGAAGATGGTCTTTAAAAACTCAACCAAACCAAACATCCACTGAGTCCATTCTGATGTTCCCAGACTTAACTCTTGCTTTAGCGGTCTCTTATTTTGTATTGCCCTGAAGATCTCCATTGTTTTGCTTGACTCTTTACACCATCCATTTTTGAGAGTGCTACAGAATCATCTGTTGCTGAACGTCTGTGGTGTACACAAAACGTGTCACAAAAATACAGAAACATTGTCTACAGAATGCAAACTTCACCTTCTCCATTTTCTCTTGGTCAGTGTTTCTCAAACTTAACCTTAATCGCTTACCCATATGAAAGTTTAGTTTTCCTGGTACACGTTATGATGCTGTCAAAACGTATGAGTTCAGAAGGAGCTATTAAGGAGCATTAACTTGTTATAGTTCAGATCTATTACAGACAGGCAAAGCATCGTGCTCGATTCATACATAAATAAACTGGTCGAAACAAAGTTCCTAATAAGTGCTAACTTCAGAAATATTTATGCAAATATATTGTAGGGTACGACACAGAGAATCCAGAAGATACTTGTTTATTCATACAAAAAAATCATGTGGATAATTGCTGGTTTAAAATGTCCATAGATTATCATACAACTATTGATTATGTATGAGTACAGTTTTGGTCACTTTGGTTTTGACAGTCACTTGTGATGGAGATATTAATATGAAATTGTTTCATGTAAAAGCTCTAAAATCATTGACTGCTGTCTCTGCTTCAGACTTAAGTACATTTTCACATAATGATCACGTGTTTCAGACTAAAGTTCATTCTCACATAATGATCACGAGCCGCTCCTTGACGAAGGTTGTTGTTTGGATAGATCGGTTTCCAAGTGTTGCGGGTCGCACTAGTGACCCGTCATCGAAGCATCATGTTTTTGGTGATGCCTAGATGGCAGGGAGGATAGTGTGATTCGCTTGCATAGTTAGGCGGGGTTGTCGCACGGAAGGTCCTGGGTTCGAGTACTGGGTAAGCCACTCACGTCTGTTGTTTTTCTGTTGTCTAGTTTTCTACTTCTTTATTTCTTACGAGTGCCTGAAAACATACCTTTATGTTTGTCTAATGTTTATTTACTATTTGTAGTGCGGTCTCTATTCGAAGTTTGCAGCTGCTATATCAACATACGAGTGTCCGTTGAAAGCTGTCTGCTATATGGAACCATTTTACACGATCTAAGCATTATCAGAAAATCCGCTGTCCTCTGTTGCAGGTTTCCAAATTACGGAACACTTAACTTTTCCAAAGGGCATTATTTAAGCATTCAGTGCCTGTTATATTTTACGAAAATAGTAATATCCAAGTGCTTTATATTATTAATTTTATTATAAGCGAAATGCGTTGTTTTTGTAATGTTACTCTTCATTGTAGTTCACAAGCTTATCTAAACAACTCTTTCGTCGTATCCCTGGCCATAAAATATTAAATTATCCACATACATTGTTTTCATTGTCCATTAAATGTGGGCCCACTAGGATGAATCAGAGTATACGGTGTTGGGGATAGTCGTAAACCAATTAGTGAATTAGAAACTTTGTGTTCAGTCTACAGCATAAACTGTTTACGAGCTTTCTGAAATAAAACTTGCCCTGCTATCAAATTCTATAATAAACGTTCTTCTGTCATACATAAATACTACGCTAGCTTGTTTATCGGTCCACTATGGGGTTTCGCTACAGTTTTACTGCACCTAATCTACTCGTTTCTTTATACCCTGGTACCAGTAAGCGCAAAATTTAGTCTCTTTAGATAGTTCCGTCTGAAATGTGGCGTCTTTTACGTTGATCAGTAAAAGTCAAATCAGCTGTTTTTCTGTAATAAGTAATATATATATTTCATTATGATCTTCTTCTTCAAGTACCATGTCTGGTGGCGTATGCGATCATGTCTCTACACAACTTCCTATCTCCAGTACTATTTATCAATTCTGTTGTTGACATCTTTCCATACCATGATGTCAAACTGTCCAGTATCTTCTCTCTATATAATCTATATAATCTATATAATCTAATCTATATAATCTATATAAAACCTCCAAATACTGCCCTTAAGAAAGCGCCTTCTGTTTAACAAAGCTAAATTTGTTCAAAAAATCATGTCACATAATGCTCCAATTCGTAGATCGTAGACTTTTCGAATACTTTATGAGTTCTGATTACATGCCCCCCCCCCCCCCCTTTCCTTTATCTCCCCCCCTTTCCTTTATCTCCCCCCCCCCTTAATCGAATTATCCTTTCTTATAATGTCAACTGTAGGTTTTAATGACGACGTTTGTGCTTTTCAACATATTTTATGTCATGTTTATAAGTAGTTAATGTTAATATGAGTGTGTTATTTTATTTTACTTTACAATGTTGAATTCCTTGAAATTGATATGTAAAATGCATTTGAGAATAAATGAATTCAGTATGAAAGATGAGAGAAAGGAAGGGCAGAATGTCAGACGGACCTGCGTGCCCAATTCTCAACCCTTTGAAAAATTCGTTCGTTCGTTCATTCTCTTTTTCGTCTGCTATCTCTTTTTCTTCAATCTTTCCTGTTGTCACGATGTACTTCAGTATTCTTCTCATAAAATGCCTAAAGAAAGTAAATTTCTTCTTATCATTATAATATCAAACATTTTTATCACACACTACCTTTGCTTGTAACAGTCTGTATGTCACATACATACAGTAACTGGCTTGCAATTCGGGGCAGAAAATGTTTTTTTTTTTTTTTTTTTAAAAGGCTAACACGTTGTCAAGGAAAGGTTTCGTTCCTTCTTAAACTGTAAATAGTTAATCTACTTATATTCAGACTTGTCAATTGTTCTGTTGTTGGATATACAACAATTTTATCAAAATTTCACACACGAAATGGGGTCATCAAAAACGTTTTCTTTTGGAGAAGTTTGATAAGGAATGACTTCTGCCCTAGGAGTACAAAGAGCCAAAGTTCGATTTCAGTTTTCAAAAGTGATAATTAAAAAGATGATAGTCAGGGATAAATAATGTTTTAAGTGAATAATGACGGTTAGTATAAATAAATTATACATTGTGTATACTGTGATAACACTGTTGTATGATGCAGTATTTTTCACGGACTTTTGGTAAGATTAACGATGTTCTATACTGAGTTGCAAGATATCTTTGCTTTTTTCTGGTGTCGGTAGAAAATAGATGTCACGCTTGGCTAAGAAAGTTCTGGCACTCGGTTGGTTAAGACCACCCTTAATCTAGTCTGGTCTTTTAGTCCCTCACATTCCTTATAATTTTTGTGTCTCTTGACAGCTGTAGATGGGGGAAACTGGCCTGTCTCTTTGTAATCGGACAGGTTAACTCCCCTTTCTCTAACGTGGGTGAGCGGGGTAGTATCTTATGGCTTTTCATATCTTCTGTATGCTGGTCGGCATAATTTGTAAGGAGTACCTGGACTCTTGTTGCTGGTGGCGGCAACATTCTTAGAGTTCTTTGACACCGAGCTAGGTCTCTGCAAGCTCTTTCTGGTAGAGGGCGGCAGAGTTCCCTGAACTTTGACAAGGGAGAAAGACGTTGCCTTTCATGTGACCGTGCATGGCTAGAAACTCTACGCCAGAATGTCAGTCCAGCTTTAGTACTACTTTCATCCAGGAAACACGGGAAATCAAGTTCCCGGGGGCCTTGCGTCATTATTACGCACGCACCCTGTTTCCGGAGACTTGACTTCGACTCACATCTGCAGGCCTTAGTCTTTTATAAATTGAGTAACTCACTTGTCTAGCACTTAATGCCTCCAGGATTCTCTCTACTGTAGAGTTGGTGCTGTTCAATAACTAGTACTGACGACCAGCTACATTTCGATGTTTTTGGAATTATTTTCATATCGTGAAGCTCCTATACGCTATCAAGGGAAAACTGGGAGACAATGTCTCAGCCTGAATTACTTTCCCTGTTTGGAATTTACCAGTCCTGATTTGGTTCCGGAATTGGGTCAAAATTTGTGACCTCAACTAATAATTTGTGGAGCAGTTTGCAGTACATGAGTACCCCATGCTTCAGCTGCTGCCCACCCCAGAGAAGGACGAGATTCAAGCTTCACTACATCCGAGAAATGTGCGCCAGTCCTGACTTCTTGTACATCAGAGTTGGCTCTTCCCAACTTTACGCGCAGTTGTATTTTTGACTGGCTAGCGTCTATCGGTTATACTTTGGACTCGTATAACCCATGGGATATCAGGGTTACTTTATAGCTGTTTCACTTGTGGATAATATTCTCACTGAAGCCTGCATCTCGAGCGGAGAAGTGATAGGAAAGAAGATAATGTTCAAGTGAAAAGAATAATACATCTCAGGCAATTAGTGAAACAGAGTCAGGGACGCATAGTCGAAGGTTGAAGATCGTAACAGTTGTAGGGTTAATTCTTAGTGGTGCTTAGAGAAAAGTTGTGTATTTCTCGGCATTGGATAGTTTTGGGTTTCCGCGTAGCCACGTCACGGACGTTTCGTCTTTTTTTTTAGTCCTTTTTTAAGTGATATTGTAGTTTTTATTATTATTGGATTTCCAGACATGATCTGTGTTTTATAGCATTTAATAAAAATAAATAACTATTAGCGGATCAGAATTCCTTTACTATCTCTGTCTGTTATTGTTGATTGTGAAGACACTTGTTGTGTGTGTGTGGTCCCTTATTCAATATATATGTGTGTGTGTGTGTGTATAATATATATAATAAATATATATGTATATGTATATATATATATATATATATATATATATATATATATATATATATATATATATATATATATATATATATATATATATATATATTCATGTATTGATATATGTAAGGCAGAGCGGATGAGTGGGGTTAACATTGGAAAGTTGTTACGAGTGACGGGAGGAAAAATTGTTTATTGTGTCTGTACTCCCGACTGTTACACTTCCACTCTATATTCACATTCTATAATTCAGTCTTTTCTGTTATCTGGCTCTTCACTCAAACTTTATATTGTCACAGACAGACTCTTTTCACCACTCGTGACACTAGATTAGAGAGCCAGTGTATAATGTGCGAATATCAGGGGTCCAGCTGATGCAAGGTAAAATTGTTATTACTGGATTTTTTATTATTATAGATCTCACTACTGCACATCCCACAATAAGAACTTTGATTTATTCGCATGTATAACTGTTGTGACTACTTTGTTAGTTTACATAAAGTAAGATTCAACAACATATGTTGGTGATTTCATTTGAAACTCATCCCTCGATTTCATAATAATCATTGTCTTGCGTCTAAAATGAGACTGATTTACAAGGGTAGTAAAAAACAAACAAACTTTTCAGGAACCAGACGTCTGTTCATTAGCCAGCACATGAAAGGCTAAAATAAAAGATCAGACACCAGCCTATTACATAAGATCTACCGGATCATCTTGTAATACCCTTGTTAATATTTGAATTTTATTTCGCTGTTATTCAGTGTGCGTGTGAGTCTTTATGAGACATATCACTTTTAGGTCTTGATGTTCAATAATGCGAACATCATTTTCCATCACCTCGATCCTCGTCTGTCTCAGCCTCTATATTTCATCGTGTTATCCCTTCTTGTATATACCCCATTCACCCCCCCCCCTTTTTTTTTTCCTCCTGTTGTTACGCGTAGTTTTTAAATTATCATTAGCAATAATTAAATAATAAAAGAAAATTGAAGAAGGGTATCTGCTGTGTCCATACATTTTGTTTACATTCGACTCATCCGATACATCACAGAACCTACACTACTGTCTGGCATACAGACAGTAATTGTGTAGGAAGTCTGATGTAGGACTCGCTATTAATTTATGTCGTTTATAATTTTTTTTTGTTCAAGCCAAGCCTCGTCCGGTAACTGAGCTCGGTTCTAGTGATTATAATGGTTTAAATGACAGATTTGATACCGGCAGCTTCCGGATATACGCGTGGGCTTTGAAAATTGTAGATGATAGCTAAGAGACATGAAGTAATTAATGAGAGGATTCTGTGAGAGTAAAAGTTATTTGTGTGAATAGTATCTGTATTATTGAAATGTCATTCGTAAAGTTCGTAATTTTGGGGAAAATGTATGCGCAAACAGACAAGGTTTTGTAAAGGAATCGTGATAAAAGAAATGAGAAAATATGAAATGCCTAGAAAAGCAGAAAGGAAGTAAACGGATTGGTCATTTGTAACAATATAGTGATGAGCCAATATGGGGTTGTGCATGAGGCTGGCAACCTCACCATGTAAAACAAATTGTCAGAGAAACCACCGCTGCAAGATAAATTTGACTGCTTGGCGCAGGCTTCCTTCAAGATCATGTGACTACTTGGCGCAGGCTTCCTACAAGATCATGTGACTGATTGGCGCAGGCGTCCCACAAGATCGTGTGACTGATTGGCGCAGGCTTCCTCCAAGATCATGTGACTGCTTGGTGCAGGCTTCTTACAAGATCATGTGACTGATTGGCGCAGGCGTCCCACAAGATCATGTGACTGATTGGCGCAGGCTTCCTCCAAGATCATGTGACTGCTTGGTGCAGGCTTCTTACAAGATCATGTGACTGATTGGCGCAGGCTTCCTACAAGATCATGTGACTGATTGGCGCATGCTTCCTGCAAGGGGACCAGCTGCAATGGTGGCTCCATGAGAAGCGCAAAGGAAAATTGTGGTGTTGATAAAATATACTCATCACCATCATCAGGTGCCATCTTCACATCGAAGGTCGGCTGTAATTGATCTCCAACGTCTTCTGTCTCTTGTCTTGGTGGTGCACTTTGACAGACTTTCCTGTCCAACTCTTGATGTTATCGTCCCACTTATAGCGCTGTCTTCCCCTTGCACGTTGCTGTCTCCCTCTTTGTTATTATATGACCAAGATATGAGAAAACTCTTGACTTGTTCCAGGATTTTCCCATTTATGCTTATCTTTAACGTTAGTTTATCGCCTTCTTAGCTAATTATCATAGTTTTCGTTTTCTCAGTGTTAATGCCCAATCCATATTCATGACGTTTGCTGTTTACTTGCTTCACAAGCTATAAGATACTCGAAAATATTAAATGCATAAAAAGGAAGAAAGGAGCAAATATGCTGGTCCATGTACAGAAACTGGAGAAGTGAGCCTTCTGCGACAAGACAATGATGCGAAGGACATCGGGACAGACATGCAAAGGGAGACTAGGTCAATTACAGGCCATATGTCGTCTCTGAAGGGCATTGGTCTTATTTCCTTTAGTAACTAGAGTCGGTAAAATATTAAGAAAATAGGTCTAACGCAGACAAAGGGAATTGTTTGTGATATTTATAAGACTATCAGAAGGAGCACCACAAACTGTGGCTGGGAGACAGGCACAATATTTCTCCTGAACAGTGAGCGCGTTAGATAAACGATGTGCTGGCAAGGTCATGACTGCATTTCCACTTGGGACGAACAGCAAATGTCTTTTAAAAAATGTGATTTTCTGACTTTGAACCATGACAGTCTAAGACGACGTTAACCAGCAAGTTAAGGTGAAGGTCGAGGAAAGAACGACAAGAAGAATAAGTTGAAATTGGTAATGATCAAGAACAAGAACCAACAAGATTCTAGTGTCTAGGATTATATAAGGATGATTATCCACAATAAGAGCAACAAGCAGAACATTACCGTCAATTTAGTGTTGATTGTCAAGAGGAAGTGACAAAAAAGATGACTGAGATTATACTGAGGATGACGAGCAAGAACACAATAACAAAGATGACTCAAATTGTGTTGATGATTATCAATAAGAACAAGATAACAAAGGAGACCGTGATTATATTGATGATTTTCAATAAGAACAAATTAACGAATATGGCTGAGATTATACTGATGATGATGATGACGACGAAGAGCAAGAACAACAAAAAAAAGATAACTATAATGATAATGTCAATGACGAGAAACCATTACAACTACGGAATCAAGGGAGGAAGAGGAAAATAAAAATTTCGTATCTCGATCCGGACATTTGTTATTAACATGACGCTTGTTATCACACGTCTGTCATTAATAGAAGGAAGAATATTGTTATCGTGTTATAAGAAAGAGAAAAGGGTCGGCCTTAGTAATTGCAGGACCCTGTTTAGATCATTCTGGTAGGGCCCCTTCCCCCCCCCCCCCCCGGGACTTAACAATATAATTATATGACAACACGTTTTATGTGAAAATGTAGATATTATTTTCTGTTTAATATTACGTAGCCTCCTTCAGTCATAACTTCATTCATATGGAACTGATGTGCACGTGAGGTAGTAGATCTCAGTTGCTGTTTTTTCCTCTTGATGTTCCTATCGGCGCATTATTTTCTCTTCTGCTTGTTGTAAGAGCCTCTTCTCGCGAAATCTGGGGTGGCGCCGTATGGATCATCGTCACTTGGTGCGATCGGCAGATTTTTAATACAAAGGAATAGGATGTAATCCTGATATCTAATTTGAAATAATCTTCGTTCCTTGTTTATTCGTATTTTTAAAGCTGGTGGTGGGAACCCGAGTGCTGGGCCCCCAGTGAGTGCGGGGCCCGATTGGGTCAAATAGGTTAAATCGGCCTAAGATCGGCCCTGGAAGAGGTGATACGTTATTGAGTTTATTCTGCATGATTTTTCTGTTAGACGCAGCAAATTTAGCCACTTTTCTGTCTGTAGCAATGTTAGCGAAGAAGTTACGCCAGTCTTTATACAACATAGATGCGTAAATTCTGCTTGACCTTGAATTCGAGCGTCTGACTGATTAAACGGTTAAAGCGCTTTCTATTGGTGGCACAGCTACCGGGTTCGGTCACGCTTCAGTCTACCTAGCTGTAAATTGGTACCTGATTCTGCTCGTGAGTTAGGGAAGGCATAGGCAGCGAGGAAGGAGACTGGTTACCCCCACCTTTAAAAAAAAACTGGACATAATATAGTGAAGACACTAACAGTTCACTCATCTACGGCAGTTTTTGCTATAGGACTACCTTAACAATTTTTACCTTCTTGAATTCAGTAATGCAGTGGGTAATTGGTAAAACATGGTATCCCTGGTAACGTTTAAGCAAGTGAATAATTGCAGTTAAACTATGTACCTCTGATAAAGCTTCCCGCGGTACAACGGTCACAAGTGCTTGTCATAGTCAGGAGTGGGTTGAGGATGAACTTTCAACTTCGCGTAAAACGCTCCCTAGGCTTCCACGCGGTACACGAACGGTCACAACGCCTAAGACTTGTCATAGCACAGGACCGGCAATGTCCTAGGTTGAAGGATGACAACTTTCTAGACTTCGCGGACAAACGACAATGTCCTAGGCATGCGAACACAAGACAAGGCCGGCAATGTCCTTTCACAGAAGACAACGGACAAAGGTCGAGCTCACTGGCCAATGTCCTAGACTCACGGACAAGCCGGCAATGTAGACTTACAGAAGCACAGACGGACAAGACCGGGAACTTACACAGACGGACAAGACCGGCAATGTCCTAGACTTCACAGAAGCACAGACGGACAAGACCGGCAATGTCCTAGACTTCACAGAAGCACAGACGGACAAGGCCGGCAATGTCCTAGACTTCACAGAAGCACAGACGGACAAGACCGGCAATGTCCTAGACTTCACAGAAGCACAGACGGACAAGGCCGGCAATGTCCTAGACTTCACAGAAGCACAGACGGACAAGGCCGGCAATGTCCTAGACTTCACAGAAGCACAGACGGACTAGACCGGCAATATCTTAGATTTCACAGAAGCACAGACAGACAAGACACTTAACTACAGCGGGTCTCTGATGCCCTGATCCCAGAGCACTCTAGGTAGACGTTCGTTGGATAGAAGCATATTAAAAGAGGTAAACCTAATCTTTTATACTGATAGCTATGAGTAGAGCGCCCGATTGACAGAGTGGTTAGGGCGCTGGTCTCTTGCAGGAAAGGTGCCGGGTTCGATTCACGGTACGTCACGCTCCAGTCTACCCAGCTGTATATGGGTACATGACTTTGCTATTAAGTTAGAGAAGGAAAAGGAAGCGAGGAAGGGAACACCCCACCTCATGATGCTGGACCTAGCATAGTGAAGTCTCTAGTATTTCACTCCCCAACGGTAGTACCTACTATTGGTCGACCTTTACCTTTTAGCTATGAGTGAGCTTTAAGCTTTATCAGGGATAGAATATTAATAAACAGTTATGGCCCAAACAGCAGCATCGAAGACAAAATGTAAAGTACCAACAGCTCAGTTGATGAATAAAACACTATCTCAGGGGTCGACAAGCAGTTAATCCCAATCTACAGGTAGATCCCTGTCGATGATTTGGTAGATCTTCAGGCAAATACGGAAAGGTGGTGGGGGGGGGGAGAAAGACATTTTAAACTAGGGAAATTCCGGACTATACCTCTCCCGTCGACATTTAAAATCGCGGCGTCCCCGGGAACAAAGTTATTTTTCCCCGCAATCCGAATAAAAATTCTCGAGATAGTTACTAAAATATATTCATGAACTGCATGAGATAGGAACGCGATCTTTTCTTTGTAATGTTCCTAATCCCCCACTCCAGTTTAAAATTATGCACACACACATACGCACGCACGCACGCACTTCCATGTAAATGGTAGATCTTTAGAGGAATCAGTGTTATTAATGTAGATCCCAAAAGCTCCTGGTTTGCTGACCTCTGGACTATGTAATATTAAAAACAAAAATGGTAAAATAGGCATACGCAACATAGTGCAGACGATTGTCCTGTGAGTCACTTCTAAAACATGGTGCAGACGATTGTCCTGTGAGTCACTTCTAAAACATGGTGCAGACGATTGTCCTGTGAGTCACTTCTAAAACATGGTCATATTGAACACTTGTATGATATCTTCGTCTTTCAAATAATATGCTGAAGTGTAGTAGAGAAGAACTTTTACAGTAAAGCAGGGTGATTTAAAATGTCACTTCCTATTTCTAAATTATAATTTCTTCACCCCTACTCAACAAATTTATATGAAATAAACGTCAAAATAAAGATATTTAACTACCATTGTATTACATACAATTATATGTCACAGAAACATTACAACTCACTCTGTAATTGGGTCAATTCAACACGTAATTCCACAGTGGGCATCAATTGTTGCAGTCTTATGTAACGTCCGTGCTTTAGCCACTATAGATTTTATTTTATTTTGTTTCTGGTAATAAAAAAATGAATTTTTTTTTTTTTTACATAAAATGCCAGTTATTGCTCGGCGTTTTCACATTTGTTTCCTGTTTATTTAAAGCAGTGGTTCCGAAACTTTTTTTTCTCTGTTCGGAATGAAAATTTGCTCGCGCCACACCGATATTTAAAGAAAAATAAGAAATACCTTCCAAAAAATAAATTAAAGATGGCTGGCTCTAAACTGGAAAGAGGAAGTTGATAGTATATAAAAAAAAGAAATAATGAAAACAAGGACTGGAAAAGAGTAAGAAAAAAGTAATCAATAAATAATGAATAAAATAATAAAATATAAAAAATAATAATAAATAAATTTAAAACAAATAAATAAATAGTTAAAAATAAAAACTAAATAAAGAAATAAATAAAATAAAAAATAATAAAGGAAAAAAATAATTTAAAAAAAAAAATAAATAAATAAATAAACAAATTTTAAAAAGAAAAAAAAAATAAATAAATAAAATCATTAAATTTAAAAAATGGTAATTTAAAAAAAAAAAAAAAAAAGGGTGATTGCATCAAAGTAGAAAGTCATAATACAACAGGGACTCGATAGAGAAAGGCGTCTCAGACAAAAGAATGTTGGGTATTCAAACCATGTGGTTTGAGGCAACCCATAAGATGGATGAGGCGTTGTTCCTGGCGAAACCGACTGTTGGCGTCCGAGGAACAGTATCTGATGGCTGTCACCTGGATGTCAGTGGCACCGTGGTGGTCAGGGCCATTGAAGTGGATGGCCACAGGTGTGGAATTAAACTGAGAGATGTCATAGAGGTGTCTGCAGAATCGGTCGCCCAGTCGTGTGCCCGTTTGGCCGATGTACGTAATGGTGCAACGTTTGCATATAATAGCATAAATGACGTTGCGTGACTCACATGTGAAGCCATGGGTGATGGTGAACTTGGCGTTAGGGAACGAGACTGAACGTGTTTCGATTACATACTGACATGTCTTACATCGTGTAACCGACGGAGGCGGAGAAGTTGTGAGAAAGGCAAGGAGTCCCGACAAGCCGGAGGATGAGAGGAAGTATAAAGGAGGTAACTGTGTGCATCGGTGGGTTTGTAGTACACCGAAGTGGTGAGGTGGGGCGGAGTGATAGTGACAACAATGTCAAGGAAATTAACAGAGACAGTGGAGATGTGAGAGGTGAATTGGATCGCAGGGTGGAAGTTGTTAATGAAATTAATGAACCTAGATAGGTCAACCTCTGGCATATCGGTGAGACCTATGCCATCATCGATGTATCTATGATACATCAATGGAAAAGGTCCAGGATACTGCTGCCACACCTGATACTCCAGGTAGCCCATGAAGAGGCAGGCATAACTGGGACCCATCTTGGTGCCCATGGCAACTCCACTTATTTGGTCAAAGAACTGTCCATTGAACTCAAAGGAATTGAGTCGAAGGACCAGTTCTGCAAGGCGCAGGAGAGTCTCTGTAGCGATAGAGGGGTGCGTGCGCTGGTCCAGGAAAAACCGGAGAGCTCGGAGACCATCAGAGTGAGGAATGGAAGTGTAAAGTGAGCAAACATCTAACAGAAATAAAAGGTAGGTACGGTCTGGAGAAAGCTGAATAGAGGAAAAAGTAGTAAGAGCATGGTTAGTGTCCTTTAAGAAAGAAGGAAGCTGCTCTACAATAGGCTGGAAGATGCCGTCGAGGAAGTCTGATATACGTTCGGTAGGGCAGGCACACGCAGAGACAATGGGTCTCCCAGGGTTGGAGGGTTTATGAATTTTGGGAAGCATATAAAACACAGGCTTACCCAGACCACTATTGTCAATACGGAGATGAGAAGCTCTAGAAGGTAAGGACTTGTTGGCGATAAGACTTTTGATGGTGTCATAGACCAGACGATTGTTGAGGACTGTCGCATCATTGTCACGGCGCTGGTAGAAGGAGCTGTTGGTGAGCTGCTTATTACCTTCTTGGAGGTACAGGTCCTTGCGCCATACCACAATGGCACCTCCTTTGTCAGCCGGTTTGATAACAATGTCATCTCTGCGGCGGAGCTTAGTAAGGGCATGAGACTCATCAGAAGAAAGGTTTGAATAACGCAGGCGTTGAGGTTGGAGCTGCTGAATGTCGTGGAGGGTATTCTGAATATATAAATCCAGAGCGTGGGAAGCCCCAGGAGAGGGTGTAAAATGTTTATTCTTGGGAGGAGCAAAGCGTGCAAAGGCATCATCTGATTCAGCCTGCGATCTCTGAGGACCATCACTGTTGCGGAAATGGAGCTGAAGTCGCAGACGGCGATGAAACCGATGGACATCTTGGAGGAGATTGTACTGATCAGAGGATGGTTGGAGAGGGACAAAGTGCAAGCCCATAAAATGATCGTGAGACATCCAGAAAATATAAAACAATACAGCTACATAAAAGCATGATTCATTCACAAAATGTACAAATTCAATGAGTTGTGTGAGCTTAATTTTGTCTGGTAATCTAATATATATTAGGTCATATTTGAGACAAACAAACTTTCATCTCCTCATCAACACAAAGAAGCCTTTCTTTTTTCTGGTCTTTGATACTTGTCAGAGCTGAAAATCCATGGTCATGTCCTCGAGTCAGTATTTATTTTTGGCATTTGAATTTTATGAAAATTTCTATAAATCGTTGATTGTCTTTGAATCTTCCCGCCACATCTGTCACCCTATCGTGCTGCCAGTGTTTCGCGCAGCACTGTTTGGGAACCACTGATCTAAAGGATACAAGGAAATAGAAATTTAAGAACAGCAAGTGACTTCTCAATCTCCTTGTATAACCGCCACTCTGAATATTTATGTGTTACATCAAGTTTGGCTCTGAGATTTATACCATAAATATCTTCGTAATCCGCCTTCATCACACTCGCAGGCAGATTAGGCGGGAACATAAGCTTCTCACCTCATCAGATATTCTGGGTGTCCCAGCTTAGCCAATCGTTCTGGAAATTTGAAGTTTTACCTTGACCTTTTTTTTTCTTCAAATATCCTTCGGTCCTGTCTTGGCGCCTGTGCTTCTGCCAGTCAAGGACATTTGCCAGTCTTGGCCGCCTGTCGTTCGTTGTAGTACGGGGCATTGCCGGTCTTGCCCGCCTGTGCTTATGTAAAGTTCAGGAGATTGCTTGTCTTGACCATCTATGCTTCTGTGAAGTCTAGGAGATTGCTAGTCTTGACCATCTATGCTTCTGTCAAGTCTAGGAGATTGCTAGTCTTGACCATCTATGCTTCTGTGAAGTCTAGGAGATTGCTAGTCTTGACCATCTATGCTTCTGTCAAGTCTAGGAAATTGTTAGTTTTGGCTGTTTATGCTTCTGTGAAGTACAAGATATTGCTAGTTTGGCAGTCTATGCTTTTGTGAAATCAAATTGCTAGTTTTGGCAGTCTGTCCTTCTGTGAAGTCCAGGAAATTGCTGGTCTTGGTAGTCTATGCTTATTCGAAGTCCAAGATATTGCTAATCTTAGTCGTTGAGCTTATGGCAGTCCGGAATATTTCTTATCTTGATGGGAAATAATTAGGTAATGCTCTTTCTACTGGATGTCCTGATTGACAGTACTAATTCTCATGGGGTACTTTTCATTATATTTTAACGTTATTGGATCTTTATAGTCAAATTTATCTTGACTTATGGTCAATGGTCACTGCACAATGCAAAAATTGAAAGGACTGCGCACTCCTTTAGTCGGCGATCAATTTAGCTTTCACGGCGCAATGCGCGCATTTTCCGTATTGACCCTACCAAGTGGCGGGATTTTTTCCTTGTTCATTACAGAACGTTTACTTATACCAGCGGTGTTCAAAGTGTGCTTCGCGGGCCCTAGGGGGTCCCCCAGACCCTTTCAGGGTGTCGTGGAAGATCAAAACTATTTCCATAATAATCACAGACGTTATTTGCCGTTAGGACTCTCCTTCTCTTACAGTATAACCCACAGAAACAATAGCTCATAGGGGTCCTCAATAATGTTTGACCTTTTCTTCTTCTTCTTTTTCTTCTCTTTCTTTTTCTTCTTTTTCTTCTTGTTGTTGTTTTTTCCTTCTTCTTCTTCTTCTTCTTCCTTTTCTTTTTCTTGTTGTTGTTGTTCTTCTTCTTCATCTTCTTTTTCTTCTTCTTCATCTGCTTCTTGTTCTTGTTCTTCTTCTTTTTCTTCTTTTTCTTGTTGTTGTTGTTCTTCTTCTTTTTCTTGTTGTTGTTGTTCTTCTTCTTCTTTTTCTTGTTGTTGTTGTTGTTCTTCTTTTTCTTGTTGTTGTTGTTCTTCTTCTTTTTCTTGTTGTTGTTGTTCTTCTTCTTTTTCTTGTTGTTGTTGTTGTTCTTCTTCGTCTTCTTTGTTTTCTTCTTTCTTCTTCTTTTCTTCTTCCTTTTCTTTTTCTTGCTGTTGTTGTTCTTCTTCATCTTCTTTTTCTTCATCTTCATCTGCTTCTTGTTCTCGTTTTTTTTTTTTTTTTTTGTTGTTGTTCTTCTTGTTGTTCTTCTTTTTTTTTTTGTTGTTGTTTTTCTTTTTTTTCTTCTTGTTGTTGTTCTTCTTCTTCATCTTCTTTTTCTTCTTCCTTTTCTTTTTCCTTTTCTTTTTCTTGTAGTTGTTGTTCTTCTTCATCTTCTTTTTCTTCTTCTTTTTCTTGTTGTTGTAGTTCTTCTTCTTCATCTTCTTTTTCTTTTTCTTCTTCTTCTTCTTTCTTTTCTTTTTCTTGTTGTTGTTATTGTTCTTCTTCTTCTTCTTCTTCTTCTTCTTCTTCTTCTTCTTCTTCTTCTTCTTCTTCTTCTTCTTCATCTGCTTCTTGTTCTTGTTCTTGTTGTTTTTCTTCTTGTTGTTATTGTTGTTCTTCTTTTTCTTCTTTTTCTTCTTATTGTTGTTGTTCTTCTTTTTTCCTTGTTGTTGTTCTTCTTCTTTTTCTTGTTTTTGTTGTTGTTGTTTTTTTTTTTGTTTGTGTTTTTTTGTTTTTTTTTTCTTGTTTTTTGTTTTTTTTGTTTTTTGTTCTTATTTTTCTTGTTGTTGTTGTTCTTCTTCGTCTTCTTTGTTTTCTTCTTTCTTCTTCTTTTCTTCTTCCTTTTCTTTTTCTTGCTGTTGTTGTTCTTCTTCATCTTCTTTTTCTTCGTCTTCATCTGCTTCTTGTTCTCGTTTTTTCTTTTTCTTCTTGTTGTTATTGTTGTTCTTCTTCTTTTTCTTCTTTTTCTTGTTGTTGTTGTTCTTCTTTTTCTTGTTGTTGTTCTTCTTCTTTTTCTTGTTGTTGTTGTTCTTCTTTTTGTTGTTGTTGTTCTTCTTCTTTTTCTTGTTGTTGTTGTTCTTCTTCATCTTCTTTTTCTTTTTTCTTCTTCCTTTTCTTTTTCTTGTTGTTGTTGTTGTTGTTCTTCTTCATCTTCTTTTTCTTCTTCTTTTTCTTGTTGTTGTAGTTCTTCTTCTTCATCTTCTTTTTCTTCTTCTTCTTATTCTTTCTTTTCTTTTTGTTGTTGTTCTCCTTCTTCTTCTTCATCTTCTTTTTCTTCTTCTTCTTCTTTTTCCTTTTCTTTTTCTTGTTGTTGTTGTTCTTCTTCATCTTCTTTTTCTTTTTTTTTTCTTTTTTTTTTTTTGTTGTTTTTTTTTTTTTGGTTCTTGTTTTTCATTTTTTTTTTTTTCTTTTTTTTCTTGTTTTGTTTCTTTTCTTTTCTTCTTTTTCTTCTTCTTCTTCTTTTTCCTTTTCTTTTTCTTGTTGTTGTTGTTCTTCTTCATCTTCTTTTTCTTGTTGTTGTAGTTCTTCTTCTTCATCTTCTTATTCTTCTTCTTTTTTTGTTGTTACAGTTCTTCTTCTTCATCTTCTTTTTATTCTTCTTTTTCTTGTTGTTGTAGTTCTTCTTCTTTATCTTATTTTTCTTCTTCTTTCTTTTCTTTTTCTTGTTGTTGTTCTTCATCATCATCTTCTTCTTCTTCCTTTTCTATTTCTTGTTTTTGTTGTTGTTCTTCTTCTTTTTCATCTTCTTTTTCTTCTTCTTCTTCCTTTTCTTCTTTTTTTTCCTCTTCCTTGTCTTTTTCTTGTTGTTGTTGTTCTTCTTCATCTTCTTTTTCTTCTTCGTTTTGTTGTTGTTGTTCTTCTTTTTCTTGTTGTTGTTCTTCTTCTTCTTTTTCTTGTTGTTGTTGCTGTTCTTCTTCTTTTTCTTGTTGTTGTTGTTGTTCTTCTTTTTCTTTTTCTTGTTGTTGTTCTTCTTCTGTTTCTTGTTGTTGTTGTTCTTCTTCTTATTCTTGTTGTTGTTGTTGTTGTTCTTCTTCTTCTTCTTCTTCTTTTTCTTGTTTTTTTTGTTCTTTTTTTTCTTTTTTTTTTTCTTTTGTATCTTCTTTTTCTTCTTCTTCATCTGCTTGTTCTCGTTTTTTTTTTTTTTTGTTGTTGTTGTTCTTCTTGTTGTTCTTCTTTTTCTTGTTGTTGTTGTTCTTCTTCTTTTTCTTGTTGTTGTTGTTCTTCTTTTTCTAGTTGTTCTTCTTCTTTTTCTTCTTGTTTTTTGTATTCTTTCTTTTTTTTTTTTTCTTTTTTTTTCTTTTCCTTTTCTTTTTCTTCTTTTTTGGTTGTTCTTCTTCATCTTTTTTTTTCTTCTTTTTTTGTTGCTGTTTTTCTTCTTTCTTCTTCTTTTTGTTCTTTTTCTTTTTTTTCTTCCTTGTTTTTTTTTTTTTGTTTTTTTGTATGTTTTTCATCTTCTTTTTTTTTTTTTTTTTTTTTGTTGTTCTTTTCTTTTCTTTCTTCTTTTTTTCTTCTGTTTTTTTTTTGTTTTCTTCTTTTTCATTTTTTTTTTTTCTTTTTTTTTCTTTTTTTTTTTTTTTGTTGTTTTTTTTTTTTTCTTTCTTCTTTTTTTTTTTGTTTTTTTTTTTTTCTTTTTGTTGTTTTTTTTTTTTTTTCTTTTTTTTTTTTTTTTGTTTTTTGTTTTTTTTTTTCTTTTTGTTGTTTTTGTTTTTTTTTCTTTTTTCTTCTTTTTCTTTTGTTTTTTGTTTTCTTCTTTTTTTCTTTTTTGTTGTCGTTTTTGTTGTTGTTGTTTTTCTTCTTTTTCTTCTTCTTCTTTTTTTTTTTCTTCTTTTTTTTTTTCTTCTTCTTCTCCTTTTTTCTTCTTTCTTTTTTTTTCTTTTTTTTTTCTTTTTTTTTTTTTTTTTTGTTTTTTTTCTTTTTTCTCTTTTTCTTTTTTTTCTTCTTTTCTTATTTTTTTTTTTTGTTGTTCCTTCTTCTTTTTTTTTCTTGTTTTTATTGCTTCTTCTTCTTTTTTTTCACCTTCTTTTTCTTCTTCCTGTTCTTTTTCCTTTTCTTTTTGTTGTTGTTGTTGTTGTTCTTCTTCTGCATCTTCTTTTTCTTCTTCTTTTTCTTGTTGTTGTAGTTCTTCTTCTTCATCTTCTTTTTCTTCTTCTTCTTCTTCTTCTTCTTCTTCTTCTTCTTCTTCTTCTTCTTCTTCTTCTTCTTCTTTTTCTTCTTCTTCTTCTTCTTCTTCTTCTTCCTTGTCTTTTTCTTGTTGTTGTAGTTCTTCTTCTTCATCTTCTTTTTCTTCTTCTTCTTCTTCTTCTTTCTTTTCTTGTTGTTGTTGTTCTCCTTCTTCTTCTTCATCTTCTTTTTCTTCTTCTTCTTCTTTTTCCTTTTCTTTTTCTTGTTGTTGTTCTTCTTCTCCTTTTTCTTCTTCTTCTTATTCTCCTCCTTCTTCTTCTTCTTCAAACACCAAAATCGCTGGTGATAATGTCTGTGCACAACCTCCGTACAACAGTGCTTTCTAACGATTTTGTTCTTCTGTCCTGTCCCTGCCATGAGGTCAAACTGTTCAATATCTTCTCTCTCTCTCTGTCGTTTAATATCTTCTCTCTCTGTCGTTCAATATCTTCTCTCTCTCTGTCGTTCAATATCTTCTCTCTCTGTCGTTCAATATCTTCTCTCTCTGTCGTTCAATATCTTCTCTCTCTGTCGTTCAATATCTTCTCTCTCTGTCGTTCAATTATCTCATTTTCCATCAATCTTTTCTATTATCATAATATATTCCAGCTTTCCCTTTCTTCATTTATTTCAATTTTAGTTATTTAACTCCATGATGTTAGAGTTCCTGGTGATTAGCTGTTTCCTGAAATTTCTCGTGATTAGCTGTTTCCTTAGATTTCCTGGTAATTACCTGTTGCCTAAATTTTGGTGACGACTGTTGAGCATGTGATCTTTGTACTGACTTAGGATGGAGCCTACTTGTAGATGTTCGCTGAATGTTCTTTAAGTTCCCTTAGTACTGTATCTTCTAAACACAGTTTGTTCGTTTATTTAAAAAGGAATTTTGCCTCGTTTTGACAAGGCGCGCTCCGTTCAACCTAGACACGTGGATCGTTGGTTATATTAGGGCGCAAATCTAAATATAAAAGACCTTGTTGTTTGATTTTGTGACTTCTAAACACAGTGACCCAGCCTCATGTACATCAGAGAACTCAGGGCACACAAACAGCGGTTAATTATTGAAAGTTGTAGATAAGGATACCTGTGCCAACCAAAGACACAGTCACCCATTTAAATGAAAACTTACGCTACAGATAAATTGACGTACTGTTTTAATCGACGTTGATAGACAGTCTCCAAACATCACGTGATTAGGTTAGCAGTCGGGAGGGAAGAACATTATACAGAGCTGCCTGCAGGTTCTGCAGAACTTTTGTGTAGTTCTATAATCTCAGAAAAAAATTTACATTACAAATGTAAATTTAAATAATTCTTAGTTTCTGGTTTGGAAAATAGGTTTTGCGGGACAATAATTGCATTAAAATCTACATAATTTCAGTCTATTATTTTTCACTACATTCTAGTGTAAAATTCATGAAACCGCACATCTCTAGGTCTTTATTCTGCTTAGTCTACTGACATATAATTCCGTCTTGCATAAGCGTTATTAGAGTGCGATTCACCAAAAAAATTTGGTCAAAAGAAAAGTATATTGTGAAAACGACTCTTTTTTGTTTATTTTTTGTATAATTTTGATAATTGTCCTAATGTTAGAAAGCATAAGCATCGATTGCAAAGACTTGAAGATAACAAAGGTTGACAACAAACATCAGTTATCATTGACAGCCAGAAAGGACGGTTTCGGTAGATACAGCATGTATGAGTTCCCTGTGGGCGGTGAAAATGTAATAATATCCATAGACAGTATCGCTCTGTGTTTTTCGGGGCCAGGAAAGAAAGCAAAGAATAATAATCCTATAATCTGCCAGGAATCTCGTAGAAGGTGACGGCGACGACAGAAGGAGGCTGAGCATGGGTGCAGGCTACTCTCTCGTGTAAGAATTTAAAATCCAAAACAAATATGAACAAGTCATCATGTTAACTGAAAGTGAACAGGAACTACAAGAACTAATGAAACAAGTAAATAATATAAGTCATTAATATAACATTAAGAGATAGACAAGAAAGTGTACCATCAAGACAAGAGACAGAAAACGTTGAAGTTCCACTGCAGCCGACCTTCGATGTGGAGATGGCAGCTGATGATGATGATGATTCCTTTCTTGATTTCTGTTTCACATCTGCCATCAGATGTATGCTGTAAACAAACAAAGAAGCTAAGAAATATAAAAGATAAAATCACCTTATCAATGACAATAATGGAAAACTTTACAACATAAACCAGCAGATACAGTGACATCAGGAACATTTTAAGCTGCTACTTCTAAATAGACTTGCTCTACACGCTCCCATAGATATCCAGCTGGCAGAAAAGGAGTTATGTGGCAACAAAACTAACAAACAAAAAAAAAAAGATGATAACGCTTCTAAGAGTTGTGTAAACTACGGTTTCAGGTGACATTCCAGCCGATCCATCAAAGCAGACAATGAGACCTCTGCAAAGATATTATACGAGCTCCCTGGTAAAGTCTGGGAGAGGGAAGAATTATCAGCAGACTAGAAGGAAGAACGTCTGGTCAAGCAGTCATTTTTCCTTTACGAAGCATGGAGCCACCAATGCAGCTGGTCTCCGTGCAGGAAGTCTTCACCAAGCAGTCACGTGCTTTTGCAGTAATGATTTCTGTGGCAATTTTTACATGATGAGGATGCCAGCTCCATGCGCAACCTGATATTACTTGCCTTGTAGGACGTGCCTAAGGATGCAGTAAGGCTTATTCTTTCTTTGTGTCATGAGAGACCCCCCGGGAATTACACACGGGGCTCAAGTCTATATATTACTTCTCCGTAATTTTTTTCTGATTTTTTTTTTAAGCTATTCAAAGTCACATAAATCATAAGTAGTACCCCGTGCTCCTAACCATTAATTACCCAGGATTTTGTCTTTGTTTGTTTGTTGGTAGGGCAACTAAAACTGATCTCAGTAATTATTTAGTTATACTTACTTACTTAGTCGGTCCTCTTCTACCGTGAGGTGTAGAGGTTGGGAAGAGAGAGCGCCATACTATGCTATCGGCTGTCTTTCTCCTGGAAGGCTCCATTCTAGTCCTTGGTCCTTTCCGAGACTGCCTAATGTTGTCATCCCAGCGGACTCTGGGTCGTCCTGGAGATCTGGATCCCTGGCTCTTAGTTTCCCATACTTATTAATTAGTTATACACCAATTATTATAAATAACATTTTTTAGTTACCACTTCTATTGCAAGTTCAAGTGGTTCTCTTTTTCCCCTTACATTTCATTTGCAGCTAATCGTCCTCAGGCATTTTACATCATCATTTATTTTTGTTTAAAATTAAATTTATTGCATTAATCTGTTTATTGATTAGTTCTTCTTCTCTTTTTTCATCAACTGTAATGTTTCTTCTGTCATCAATTTCCTTTTTTTTTTTTTTTGGCGTTGTCCTTCCTTGCTGGTAAAATTTATGTGAATATTTTTGTGTGAGTTTCTTTAGCATGGCGGTAGCAGCCCTGGAGCTGGGCGATCTACTTCAGTAACACCTAGTTGCCTTAAGATATGTATTGATAAAATTGATATCGTTTTCAGGTTTCAGAGTATCTGGAATTTGGAATAAGTCTACCCTGTATGTAACGTGTCTGTGCCTCGCGATCCGCTCTCCGCAATCCCATCAGCAGACCTGTGGAAAGTTATAAATATTTTACCGAATATTAACTTCCACTTCAAAGAAACGTTTTCTATCTTAAACAGTTCACAAATAGTGATTTTTTTTTGGTAAGCTGACTTGCGGGTTTTCAATGCGGGAATGTGGCTAAAGTACTATCTTTCAACCTGGGGACTAGACGCTTTTATTTGCCGGTGGGAGAGGGCTATCCTAAATTTACCTAGGTTAAAAACTCTTTTTCCTCCCACTCTGTCACCTAAAGATGTATCACATGAAGCCCAGAGATCTACTGGTACATTAAAATCGAGCAGTTGCTGATCCCTGATTCTGTATATCCTGTTTGTATTTATTGACTGAAATTTTTTGGTTTATTTTTTGTGTGCATTTCTGTATCAAATTTTATACTTATCTTGCACATCCATGTCCATTCTAAAATTTGAGGAGTCAATATTGCTAACATGAAATCAATGTATATATTTGCTTATCTTCTTCTTCTTTGATCCTTAGCCGCCGACCGTCAAAGCAGTCAGTGGCCATTACGCCTGGTGGCGTCTTGTAGGGCAACAACAATTTGATTCCACTTTGTTCGGTCGGCGGCCATCCTTCGTACAGTGCCCCAACTCTGGTTCATTCTTTGCATCTCAGCCTCCACAGTCCTCCGCCAAGTTGTTTTTGGTCGGCTGTGGTAAAGTGGGATGTTATAAATATTTATAGGGGACTTAGTGTACTGACTGAGATCAGCTGTGAAGGTATATATATCTAATAAGAGTAGTGTATTATATATAACCTTACTTGCTGCCACATATGTATACCTCAGTCAGAATTATTCTGGAATAGTGTGATGACTACGTTATATGTCTAGGGTATGTGTATGATGAAGTGTAAGTCATAACAACAACAGACAGATAAACAATTTAATTTATTCCACTACACTTGACAACACTGTGACACTCACATACATAAAACACTCTACAAGGATATCTTAAAGGAGTCACTGATAACTTTTCAAATAACAATATGTATTCATTGCTGTCATGAATGTATATGTGTCCTGATTCAAATACAAAGGAACCAGGAATCACAGTCAATGTTAATTACAAGTTATATGTACAGAATTTATTAATATGAATCTTGTAGTGACATCTATTTTTAATAGTATCCTATGTGTGTTAGTTGTGTAGTAGTAATATGAGGTAATACTGGTTTTGTTTTGTTCAAGCTCTGTTGGTATTTGTCATCATGACTTCAATAGTTTGTCTTTATTGGAACTAGTATTGGAGATGTTCTCAGTGCCTGATATTAAAACAATTAAATTCCCCTCTTAATTGTATTTTACACTGTCATTTTAAGATGGGGGTACATAATGTTGAGCTCAGCTGGCCACATCAGCTTATCTTGCGTGATGGCGGCAGGAAAAGACTCCTCTGCTCGAGTTCTCCCCTGGGCTCTGGAGACACCTCACTGATAGCTAAATGGACCAAGGAGTATGCTGTCCGACTCTGGATTCAGCAAAGCTCTGACCAGGTGCTGCTCAATACCATCAAGACCACGGTCCCTGAAAACAAGAAGGATGTACCTTCTACTTCATAACTAATTGATACTCTAGTTCTACACTGAGCACAATACATCACAAACATTGAGTTCAGAGCGTTAGGCCAACTGTCAGCTTCATCTGAAATACTTTATACCAGTATTTCCCTCCTTAATGGTTACTACGCCTCTGCAATTCCAGCATTATTTCTTTCTAGTCAATCATCTAGGTGTCAGTGTACTATTTGGCCATTCCATGCCGGTTTACTTCCCTCCGACACCCTCTGTTCAGGCTGGAGCATTATAGGCTTTTCCACATGTTCGCTACCTGAACGTAACATATATACAGGCATAATTAACATTTTACATTTCATTTTTCATTTAAAAGATATTGATATTTCAAACCTACCACCAATTATGGAAATCACGATACGTTTGACTAGCAATGAATTCTGGCCAAAATACTGGCACAATTCCAGCACTGTTG
>JAMPIV010011980.1:0-40000 GCA_024509875.1 Oreohelix idahoensis
TTTTTAGAGATTGGGATGTTTAAATAGGGGGAGGAGTGAGGAGAGAATGAGGGGGTTGTGAGGGGATGTTGGTTTCTTGTGGTAATTTGTTTAATGTTAATGGAATTTAGGAATATATTGTTGAGTTTGATTGTATGTCGAAATACATCGATTCCATTATATTATTTGGATTTAATGAATTATTAAATTTATTCATTCACTATTTTCAGTTTATAATATTAATAGTTTTATTATGTTCTATATTTTTGTAAGCCTCTTTTCTCTCTCATAATTTCTGCAGCAGCTGTTTATTACAATCCCTACAGCAACTGTTCTTTATTCATTGGTTTTCTCTTTCTTATTAATTTCTATTTATTGTTTACAGTGTTGTGGCATTAGTTTTTTATTGGTATATCATACTATATATGCTAATTGATTCAGTAATCATTGGTCATAGTTTCATGCTTCACAAGTCAGTATCATCTGATTCCATGTCTTTATATTCCATCCACCTCCATTGTCTCTGATTCGGAGTTGTTGGATCAATACACCAAAATAGTCAGGTTCTATTATGCGGTGTACTGTTGAATTTAAAATTAATATGACAGATAAATACTACTTGTCATATATGCTTATACATGGTGCTAAGACCTGAGAATAAAAGTTTCAAATCTTAATGAACTTTCACCGCAATGGCAACATTAAAAAAAAACTAAAAAGGCATACACGTCTACCTTGATAAAACTTAAAAAAAACGACAAAGAAGGCTCATGACAGTGACTTAGCTATTTATACTTTGGCTGCATTTGAGTGGCTTAATAACTAAGACGAGCATTGCTAAAAATTTGAGGCATAGAGGAAGCGCCGGCAGTTCGTAATAAAGATGATGTTGATGTTACCCTAAAGTGGCTAAACTTGCAAATGTTATAATATGTGTTTAAGAGACCGTTTCACAGATTATACGCAGGTTATCTTGTCGTGTTTGGAACCACAGAATGTCAACCAGTGTTATCTTGTCATTATTATGATCATTGTTAAATAGTGTCTAAGACAGACTGCATATTAAAATAGTGTGTGGCAGACTGCTATAATTAAACATAATACATCTAGTTAAACGATGATCTTGTTAAAGTGCCTAAACAACTAGCATTATTAAATAAGACACCTTGGGGCCACTCTACAAGCTGGGCCCATCACGGCGATGTCAATAGCCGTTGCTCGAAGGTATGAGCGGGCTTGTGCACCATGAATAACAGCAAGCCCAGACGCTATGCCAATCGGGAGTTTAACCTCCTGAAGGTCTATCCAAGGCTAGACAGGTTAGTCGCGGGCAGGGGTCAAGAACTACAAGCTAGCACACCTCTGGTCGGCCTCCACGTTGGTAGGTTTTAGTCATAAGGTCTGACACGCACTTCTGTCTATGTAAAAAGAAACGAAGTTACGGAAGAATACAAGCAAATGAACAACACTTTTCTGCGGGACCGAGACATCTCGGATATCTGAGGCTCGTATCGGACCTGTCAGATGTGAAACAGCCAGAACTAGGAATAGGCCACTGAGCAACGAAACAGGACGTCTGGACCGTTAAAAAAAAACAGGAATAAATAGATTTTGGTAACGTTAGAGAACAATGAACGAGACGAGGTAAGACAAAAACAAAGGTCACAGTAGGCAAGAAATGAGAAGCTCATAGATAGCACATCTCTAGGAAAAAACTAATTTTTTATTATTATGTTTTATTTATTGTTGATTAAACGAGATGGCAGTATAGGAAGGGCATGGGACTTAAGGAAAGTCTAAAAACAGCAAGCAGCGAGAAACAGTACTTACCTCTGGAAGAGAGAAAAGGAATGACAGCACAATGAAGGTGTAGCTCATTATTCTACAAGAATAGGATAGAAAGGACACTACATGAATGAAAGCGCCATCAACTAACAAACTGATAATAATAAGGATGAGAGGGAGATTCACCAACACTATAATAATTAACAATGCAACATCCACCAACGAATGACAGCCGATAAGTAGGTCAATGGATTAAAATTTCTAATCAGACACGGCATCATGCAGATAAGAATAATGGAATAACATACAACCCAGATATGGATCTTATCGTAATAATGGAGAGGCCTCAATGCGAAAAGTTGGAGACACACAATACATAATAATGAAAGAGTAATGGGGAAATTGTGGCACGAACAGCAAGTAACAAGAAAATGGGGATACAATTAATAAGTTTCTGTATGCATTAACAACCTGGTCGATTGAGGAGACACTTTTCCGCACACAAAGAAATTCACATAATTAACATGAGGAATCACGCAAATGTGTCGGCTGAGCAGAAACCAGATAGACGCCACATCATGATTAATGGTCAAGATGGATGACAATTGCAGTTACACAGAGTATGTGAAGGTAAGAAGGAGAGGTGTCAGTATGTGGGGATAGTGATGAACACGGCTTATTTGAGTATGTCAAGCAAAACTGAAAGATGAAACTCAGAACGGCTGACGCAACTGTAACTACTATGTGAGAGAGTATACTGTGACTTATTATTTTCCTTCCACAGCCGCCTATACTTTTTCATCAACGCGGTTAATTATGTCTCTGTAATTTAATTGAGTTTAGTCTTCTCACTCTTGGTATATTTGTGTGTCTGCCCATACGCACACCACAAGTTAGAGATTTAGTATGAGTTTGAGTTATATGCTGATTAAATGCGGCACCTATTTGATAAGGGGGGGGGGGGGGGGGGGGGGGGGGGGGGGGGTATTTGAAATATGAAGTGCTCGCACCGGTATTAACAAATGACGTGGATTTTTTAAGTTAGTGTTGTAATTCGATGTGAATGGCCAAGGGTGAAGAAAAACCATTGAGCTTTGTGAGCAGCTGTTATTTTGGCTGTGTTTGCTTTAAGTTTCCAGTAGTGAACGCTTAGCTACGAAGTGTTTATCCTTCTGACGGTAGGAGATGGATTTTAGCAAGAGCTCGAATAGCTCTTGAAATTAAATTAATATGTATAATAGCGATGAAAAGTTAAAGAATATAACAAGAAACTTGAATCGGGGACTGAAGCTGAGTATGCATGCTAGCAAGGAATATCAAGTTATTAAAAGATATGAATCTGAAATGTCGTTTCAAAGAAACATGTTTTAGTTCCTCATGAGCAGTGGTCAGTTATACAGAACTGCATGTGTAGTTGATGAAGTATGGAACAAATACTATGAAATGTGAGAGAATAAATACACGCCGGCAATGTAACGGGTAAACGAGCATTATTATAGAGCATACATACCGCTAGTAAAGCAATTCAAATATATCCTTAATACTATAGAGAATCATTACATATACATTAATCTTTGTGGACAGGGGAAAGGATTCATGTGTTATCACGCAGAAATAATAATAAAACAATCAGCACGCCAGGCGAACAAAATATATTCAAACAGCAGCCCCAGCTAGGGAACTCTACAGAAATGGTGGAGGCTGTCGTACTCCGTTGGATTTGAAGGATCAATTGAGAGTGTTGCTCCATTATTTATTGGGCAGACAGATCCTAGGTGAACATATCTGGCTGTAAAGATTTGATGCATCTATCAGCTGTTCAAGTCAGATGAAACCATTTTTAAATGGCATGAAGACAGCTGTTGGAGAATGCAACGTTGTGCAGGACATAAATTTACAATATTCATTTGCTATACTAGGATTGATAACCCAATTGCCCAGCATACCTGGTTACCTTACTTGAAGTAGATCTAAGTTAAACAAAACATTATCATTCCATGATCAGAAAACGATCACTGTAGAATAAAAGTGTGCGGCCTTGATGTTACTCATGAGAGGGATGTCATAGAACCAATCTGGAACGGAATATCATCATCGGGAAGATAAATAATGAATCTGAGGATTTATCGGAGAGAGTATCGATTTCGCTGAGACAAGTAGAACTCAGGAAGTAATAAGATCAAAGCGCGTTAGAGAACAAGATCTTAGATAAAGGTCGACCTCAATCAGTTTATTCGGAATCACAGAATCGAAAATCTTTCCGTTGTGAATATAACATTTCGTCTCTATCATTATATAGCAGTTGAACGACTATCTCATCACAATGTGTCGCTACAAGCTAGTGAGGAGTCGGAACATTATCCTATTGTAACCATGAATACTCAGCTGAACGAGTTACCAGCTAGTAAGCGGTCTTCATTAGTACGATCAATTCGAGGTTGGCTGATATAGCTACATTATAAAGGATTACTACAATATATCCAACCAGCTATTTCAATTTAATATTGCGTGAACGACAGCATTGAGTGGAGTTACCGAAGCGAGAGAAATGGACAACAATCATGGTCGATCAAGATAAGGTAATGTTATGCTATCAGTCGATGGTTGTTGTTCTGCTATCATTGTGACGCCAAAATCTCGCTATCTTTGTGTTATATGTTTATTCTTTTCTTTGTCTCTTGCCGGGCTGACTGTTTAGAGGCAATTTTACGTTTTCTAGTGTCGTATTTCGTATAGGTTAGATTGGCATTAATTTCTTTCAGGGGATTCAGCATTTAGTGCTGTTGTATACCGCTCTGTTTGAAATTAAGGCTTTCATGCGTGGTTAGCATGTAGCTGTGATTCATATCGTCGTATTTTTTTTTAATTTTCATTTGTCTCGTAGAATTTATGTCATGGGCGTAGGGTCTTCTCCTGGCTATTCTTTGTAAATAGTTTACATTAATAGGCTAAAAGTGATTTGTCGTTTTGTCTGCGTGTTAATTACTGGGTGGATAACTTTAAATGTTCTTTTGTCTTAGAATTCGACTAACTTAGGCAATTTTTGTCGTTTCGTATTTGTTCGCTATTTTTACCATGTCTTTAATCGTTAGTCATGTCATGTGATAAATTTTCGCTTGGCAGCAAGTGATAATGTGAGGTGATGACATCATATTTTTTGATTAACTATAATTGCTAATATTAATGTTTTGGTGATCATATCCTGCGATTCTTGTCGATAACTAAGAAGCATGAAGATCATAAACCATAATTATTAAATATAAATAAGCGTCTAGAGGGAGTTGTGCGAAGCGTGATTAAAGTTATATATATTAATGGTTCAGCAATTGTGACTTAAATTCACAAATCCAGCACACGACTATTTGCATAGTGTGATGGTCTAAATAAGGGCTAGAGGAATACATAGTATATTGATTTATATTTGTTTAAGAAAAGTTATAATCTTAGGGTATAGCTATGGCGACTCTCCTCTGACCTGTATTTTATTAAATACAAGGCTAAAAGGCGTCTGAGTATGTGAAGACGTGCACTATTTTACAGTAATTTTCGCTTGAATCTGGCATATGGAAAAGTCAGAGTCAAAAGACAAGAAAGTAGTTGAAAGAATGAGTAAAAGAGTAAGGGAGAGCAAGAAAGGGAATTCTCTAATAGGTCAGCCAAGAAAAAGCTAATAAGGAAGAAAAGGGAATTTCGTATAGGGCGAGAAATCCTGGCGGAACGAGATAAAATGGAACAATGAAAAGGCAATTCGAATAGCTGAAATTGCTGCCGAGGGAGGCAAAATTGAAAGGGAGAAAGCTTTTTGAAGGTTGAGAAACTTGCGTTTACACAACATCATGTTTCCCATTATTCAGCTAGTTAATGGTATCGATCTAACGACAAGGCTAATCACAACCCCTAACTTTAATTTAATAAGTACTACACGCACGGCTTTTGTTTCTCCATTGCCTGCTCCTCAAGAAGAACTAGCATACATATACAGTTTTTATTTCTTAAGATTTCAGAGTATAGGGAGTCTACTTGCATAAATATTGATACAAGGATCTCCGTGCTGTGGTCATGGTGTGTTTTCAACTGAGATCTCCCTGCACTAGCTGTGATGCAAACTAGCGTTGGAGTGGCTTATCTGTGTAGTAAGACCACATATAACAACCAGACATGATATTTGCCAGAGCGCAACAAATGGACCATGCAATTTATACACCGACAGATAAGGTCCTGGATGCAACTAGGAATGGCCTATATTGTACTAAACGTTTCGATCCAATGTTTGCCGTAGGAGAGGGTAATTCATGAAATTTGGAGGGATTCTTGTTTCGCATTCTATAATACATACTATTTCTCGCCAAAGATGTGGTTGAACAGCAGACATTCTATCCCTAAAAAGCTTTGAAATGGATTGATGATGGCATCATCTTATTAACAGAGTTCAGGATCACTAAATTGTTTATTCGAGTAAACCCAGGATAATTTGTATCATGTTCTTAGTCAGTAGACAGTAATCGGCACTAGATTAAGTCGAGGATATAATAATGGAAAAAATTAGGTCAACAAGTTTCTCGTTGCTCATTAGAACTACCAAACTTGTCAATTCGAGCAGAGCAAAAGTGCTTAGACTTCATCTACTGCGTGTTGCTTAATGGCGACGTTGAGAAACAGCAGCTGGGATGGTATCGCAGGCACCTTATATTAAGAATTCGTACTCTGGATAGAAGATAATAATCTATAAGAAAATAATCACATCATGCCTAATAGGGGTAAAATATACATTTTTACCATAATCGCTCACACTCACGGGTGTAGAAGACAAAAAGGCATAATTTCAATACAATTATAACAATAACCAGTGGTATCGAATATAAACCAGTATTACACACAACAAATACTACTGACAATTCATAACTTTGTCACCGCGAGGGTGCATTATGACAAGGGAGCAAGACAATGGACAAAGTTCTCCTTTGTCAGCATCAAAATAAGGCATTTTCGATCTTGAGAACAAAATTTATTCAGATCGCAAGTAGAAGGTCTCACAAGATCTGCACTTCCTGGTAGAAGTCGGGTTAATAGAGCACAGTTGTCACGAAGCCAATGCTTGTCAGACGGTAGAATATGGTAAATGTTCAGTAGAGTGACATTCAAATTTTTCAAACCCAATAATCTACGCCAATGCGGATGTAACGTTGATATTAGAAAAATTCTTAATAATTGTAGCGCAATGTAAGAGATGTTATTTCAACTGGAGCTAGCACCACTGGCTTAAATGTGGACATGCGTTATCCAGATGTTATGGCATCCTTACTGACGGTGTTTGTAGTCTCTCATCATTACATTAAGTGGGTTTTTTGTTTAACGTACATCTCAATTAAAAATTTGTTAAGGGACCACGGTTGCAGCAACAGCTCGGGCACGAGATTAGAGAAGGTCGTTTTGAGCTAATCCCGTTCGCGTCTTGTTTCACACTGGAACTCAGTGAAGAATGCATAACTTCTCGTAGAAGCTACGGTAGAGATATATTCCGCACTGGCGCAGAGCGTAACAATACACCAGCTCGCCATTTCTTTACTGGGAAAAGTTCGTGTACTGTGTTCTCAACAAGCCTTGCTGTACTTGATTTGGAAACAAAGGGTAATAAAAAGAATAGTTCTACGTGATTGAACATTTCTGGGCATGGAAAGGAGAATAATCTTTTCTTTATCCAATGCTGTGACTAATCCCTATAGCAGCACAGGACGTGGTATAATAGCAAGAGGGCAAAAGTAAAGCTTAAACGAATAGCCTGATAAAATCCCACACGGTGAGGCTATACAATCAGATATCACGGCTGACATATAGGTATAAAAATGCATTTCATTAACCAACAAAAAGATGACTCTTCTTTGGGACGTTATATTCAAGCATAGCTACGCTAAAAATATATTACAACATAAACATAATAGAATCGCCCCAGACATTGTATTCAATTTCATGACAAATTTTTGGATACGTTTGTTTTGCAACAATTATTCTTGGGTATCTGTCAGACAAATAGTAGTACTGCTTGACTCATTATCGATCACTAGTTTTATATTTATCTAGATTCAGCACGATGATGTTCCTTTGTCGGTTCATGATGGGGGATTTTCTCAGGCGCACAGTACTTAATAGATTGATGGCAGAGACATTTTTGGCCAAGGGATTCATAGCGACGTCCGCAACTGTTTGTAAATCATAAGCACAGTTTGTCAGGGAGTTTGTCAGGCTGTAAAGGAGTAGCGCATTCCCAGTTTGGCGACCTCTTCTTCCCTTACAGAACCACAAATATCTCTGTGCCGTCCTTTTTATAAATGATGGCTGTCGAGCATAGATCGGCCTCTCCGTGTTAATCATGCCAGCAAGGATTCCGCTTCATCTATAACTTGTATCGATCGTATGCACAATGATGATTGGCTGCTGAGAATGCATAACCTAAAGATCCCTAGACAACAATGTCGGTGACTAGGAATGTCATATTATTATACGATATTTTCACCGTATGCGATTATCTGAAGAGCTTCTTCGGTAGCATTGGTCAATCAGCAAACTTCACTTCAAGAGTATGCTTCTCATGGAAGATTTGTGATGTGCTTTCACTAGTCCGTCATACGCAAAGCATTGATGCCTAATTAAAATCCGCAATGGCAAAGGACGGTAAGTTTGTAGAACGGCTTGAATTCTACTTAAATGCCTAGTATGTTGGGAAACTAACACAATGTTCCCCTCCATGATTTCGGACCCAGGTTGAATACCAGGTGGATTCTCGATTTGCGTATAGAGAAGGTTCCTATATCAGTCAAATCTGGGAGTCTCACTTGAAGCATTTCAATAGTTTTCGGGCTACATTCAAGATGGGACGCAATGTCTAAGTCTTACATGAATGTGGAATGATTAACAAACGATGGATAAATTCACGTGTACACGAAATCTAGTCACCAGGACCGAATATAGTCATCAGATCTACTTCCAATCACACTTGTGGACCGGCATGTGAGATCAGCGACTGAAGCATATCAGATTATGGTCAAAGATATAAAAGACTACGGTCGGCGAGGTAATAATCAGTGATAGGTAAATAACATTCATTTATCGATGAAAGGTTTTGTTCGCTCTTGGGGCCACTTAAAGTGTGAGATCATTTGTTGGTTACACTGTGGCTAGAGGTCCTTTAAAAGTGTGGTAAGAAAAAACGCTACGAGGATTAAACATCATCGACTATTAGGGGTACAAAGAATAAAACATCCACAGCTAAACGATGTTCGAAAAGTAGCCTTACATCTCTATGACCCTCCTATCAGTTTCTCAACTATATTATGTGAATCTATCACAAAATCTAATCTCCCGTCCTCTCCTGGCGATCTATTGCTTTAGTTGATAGATAGAAGCAACTAGTTTCAGTGGATGTAACCCGGCTTATTTCCTGTGGTACCATATACGCGAGAACAGATCCTAAGCCTCTGAAACTTGAAGCGCTGAAATCTATTTGTAAACGATTTACCTTCAGAAATCAGAGAGAATCAGATTCTGCATCTAGTTGAAAATCTTTATTGAAGATTGTGTTTGTCTGATGCTGCCTTGACGAACTAACTATTATTTCTCACGAAATAAAAATTATCGGTAACCCAGCTTAACCGATTATCAAAGTTATCCGACGCTGTATGCAATTGCGCTATTAGCATATCAAGAGCAAGTAGTTGATAACGAGGTCAGACAATATGTTGAAAATTCGGGGGATAATCTCTTCATCAGATTCTCCAATTTTTTTTCGCAGATGGTAGGCAGTACAGCGGAAGAAAACAAATCCCATATCGTATGATGCATTGATTTCCGTCGACTAGAATAAAGTCACAATATCAGAATTCTAACCAATGTCTCTGCGTGAAAACAAAGAGAGACTTGTCTACCACGACAATAAGACGTTCATCAGAACCCTCGTTTAGCTTCACCAGCTACTGCTCTTTAGCAAAATATCGATTTATCAAAAGGGTATTGGCATATCCCGTTCTTTTGACGATAAAGAATGTATAACATCTGACGCATTTGCAACATCGAAGGATTTGTTCCAATCACATATGTCATGTGTTTGGGGCTCAAAAAATGCGCCATGCAACTTTTGTACTCCGGTATGATGCTTCGAGTATCTTGGGAGCTATTTGTGACGCTGAAATATGCTTATATAGATAGACGATATTTGCATGTTTCATGACACATGAGAAAGGCATGTAGATGGTTACAATCTTTACTGCCTGGACGACTAATAATACACAATCTTCAGCACAGCGTCCATTCACCAAAAAAGAAATTAGGAATTCAATGAAATTTCATTTCTAGGACACAAAATTAGGCTAAATATGTAATCACAGACCTGATGAATCTCCTAATTTAAAAAACAGCTACTTAGATCTTAACAGATCCGCTTAACTACAAGAAGCAAGTACGTATCTATTAGAGATTACTAGAGGTGAAATTTACCACAATTTATTCCAAGGTTCTCACAAAGAGAACTTTGACTGCTGTCTTAAACTGATCTAACATAAAAGAGGATATGGGCGCAAACAAAGGTAGGTTTGACAGAACAATGAAACCAGGCATTACAAAACATTAAGACTCATTTTTCACAGTCAAGTATTCAAAGCGGATATTTAAGACGGCAGATTTAACAAAAGATCATTTATTGTTGTAAGCAGATTGCTTACGCTGATCCAGCGGCATGAGGCGGTAGTGTTTGGGACATGAAGTTTTGATGGCCCAAGTTTCATCCGAAATCATAGCTAGCTTGAGTAGGAAACTTGTCTGAAACCTGAATCCATACTCTATTTCGACAGAGAACTGTTGTCGTGGGTAATAATAGTTATGGGACTCTTTGAATAAACTTCAAAAGTATGTTGTAGATTAGCGACATTACTATAATGAGCGTATCAGAGATCATAACGTATCTGCAGACCTGTAAATCACCAAGTGCAATTGACTTACGGATATTTACCATATGCAGTTGCAAGCAGTATGACTTTGATATCGTCCGATATATGAAGGACAAAATAATGTAATCACTGATACTCTCTGACAAGAGTAATACATTGAAATTCTATGTAACTGTCTAGTGTGACAGGATGTACAACAAATATGGGGGTACATTATTTATTTCATCAATCAATTGATAGGTAGATTATATATGCGATATTTTCAGTAAAGCTAAAGCATTAATATGATTGCTTCATTCAGTCCAAGTTGTTGCCACAATATTTTAACATGCAATTTCACTCATACGTAGATACTCATTTCACTCATCATTGCTTGAATTTGATATTTCCTTTTTATCATTATATATTTAAATGTATTAGCGTTAATGATGACTGGAACCTGCATGTTTCCTATGTAGCGCGCGGGAGGGGGGGGAGGGGGGGGGGGGGAATATGTGGTTCTGCCTATGTTAAAAAATTTGTGTATATATAATATTTTTGTAAACATACGCACAACCCACATTTAGATTTAGTATGTTTGAGTTAGTGCCTGATAAATGCGGCACCGTATTTTTGGGAATATTGAAAATGAGGCTGCTACACGGTAAAAAAAAATGACGTGGGAGTTGTGTTGATATGTGAATGACTCTAAGGTGAAAAAAAGACCTTGAGCATTGTGAGCAGCTGTTTTGCTTTAAGTTCCACGTTCTGACAGAGATGGGTTTGTACTAAGAGCTCGAATGCCAAAAACTCTTTTGAAATAAAATTAAGTCATGTATGAGAAAATTAATAAAGAAATACAGGAATTAATCGCGACGGCTCAACAGAGTATCGCATAGCTTACAAGGAATGATCAGTTATTAAAAAGATGCTCGAAATTCGTTTCAAAATGAAGAACTGTTTAGTATGCTCCTACATCATGCGTCAGGAATTAATCACATAAAACGACCGAAAGTGAAAAACACACTAGTGGCCGAATTAAAATTTTTTTCCCATTTTCATCGTGTAAAGGTGTTTGCACAAAGTAAGTCTGTATTTTCGTAATTGTTTATCGAGATTTTTATGATTACACAGTCATTTAAGAAAGATAAATGAATGTACTATTACAATAATTTGGCACTAGGTTGTAAACTATTAATAGAAGATTGATTGTCTAGTTAACGGTCTCCTCTCAGAAATTGTCGCAGAGACTTGCAATATTTTGTCAGCATTATACTCACCTGCTCTGCGGCCCCATCTCTATCAAAATTATTGCACATTTCAATCATATGTGTCACAAACCTGTTTTCATTCTTGTACTCGCTCAGTCGCGTAGAACATCTATCAGTCAATGATTAACACACGTTTCTATCCTATTAGCATTGCGCCGTTAACAGAGATGTAACAACAAATAGCAACGCATTTTTTAGCTAGTCGCTTATCACTAGCTAAGCTGCGACGGTAAACAACAGTTTTACGACAATTATGTAAAGCTAACCGCAAAAACGCTGAAAATATGTGAACTATAATATCAATTTTCCAAAGGTTCTGACAACACAAACCATAGCTTTTTGGAATTGATTGTTTTCTGTGGCAACTTAAAATCTTTAACCAGATCTGAGAGTGTTTCAGTAGTCATTTTTCATTCGTTTTTATTACTAAAATTAGATTGGGCGCTCTGAGCGGCTTGCGGTGCCAAATGTGATATTTGGTGAGTACCGTTTTATTGAGGGCTGACAGCAGGCTTGGCGTAGTTAAGTGTGTTAAATAACCCTGCATGTGTGTTTGAAGTATGGAACAAAACTAATGAAAAGAGTGAGAGACTTTTACGCCGGGATGTAATCGGGTAACGAGCATTATTATGATGCAACCAGCCGGAGCAATACAAATATATGACCATTAACAGAATCAACATATTTAACATTAGACTGTGGAGCAGGGGTAGCAGTTTAACCAGGTATAATGAATAATAAAAACAAAAACACATAAATATATTCAAAAACAGCGACCCCAACTCACTAGATATTAATCTGCGTTTTCAGGAGGATTACCTGTCGGGATACAAATTTTAACGATTTTTTTCACCAGTCTTCTTTTCTCTAAAAAGTAGATGCTGGCGATGCAACTTAGTAGTCTTCTTTTCTTTGTTAAATAATTGCGTAACAAATTTTGTATTGTATTAGGCGCTGATTATTAAGGCTGGTACAAAATTTTTTCCGACGTTAAGTAACCCCATACCCGGTAAATCGATGGGGTGAGAACCTCTACCACAGGTACGTGTCAAACGGGGGCAGCTACAAACAGAATCAAAGTTATATTTTGGTCTCATCAGGCAGCCCCAACTGGTAGTACACACAATGGCTAAAGTGTGACGCAAAACATAGAATCCAAGCCGGAAGAAGTGATAACAAGAGATCAAATAGTATGTAATCATTTCGATATCGATCTTGGTCTGGGTGCTATATATGAAAGCAAATTGACGGCGAAATTATTGGTTTAAAAGAAGGGAACGCCACTAGCCGATGCACGTAGCGTCGTGGTTATAAGCATGCGCATTTTTTTATGATATATACCGCCGCTGCGTATAGTCATTAGCGTGTCTGCTTTGTCTCCAGAATTAAACGATGGCCGTGAAAACTATTAACGAAACATTTATCAATCTTTCTCAAGCTAGAGAGGAAGATTTCGTAATTAGGGTATAGTTCCTATTTTTTAAAATTAGCCGCGTCTATTTAAAGCGTATCGTTTACATAATAGCGAAAGTATCACTAGCTCTGTTATACATAAATTTTCTTCTGCGGAAATTTAAATAAAGTAAAGTTTTAGCGCCGCCTGACGATGCTGCTATCAATTACTATTCTTTATAGAAATACTTAAAATGAAGTTGGGAGCATATAATTTTTCTATGATAAGGCTAGTAGTATCTGCGATTGTTGTATTCGGCTTCTGAATAATAATCTCGTGTGAGTATAGCGATTAGATACGTGCGGCGTTCTGTCATATGTAATAATGTAGACTGTTAAAATCAGCAGATGGCGGATTAATGAATATGTGCAGGTGTAGATACAGCGGGCGATAATTGTGTAAATTTATTTATTGGTATTTACTTTTCGTTATTAGTTCAGAAGACAGGGGTGTACAATGTAAATATTCCCTCACTTTGATTATAATATTATTCAAAAAGCAGTAAATACAGCCTGTGAACATTAATTGTATTAAGCGGTTAAAATCTTTAGTGCTAATATCGGATCAAAAACTGTGAAATATTGAAGGTACCAACTATAATATTTAAAATATCGGTAACGCATCGTTTGATATACTAATTTGCAGTGTAAAATACGACTAAGCGTATTGTGTGTACATTATTTTATTGGCATTTTAATTGTATAAATTCTCCTTTTATTATTGGTTGTGAGAGCTGGAGGCACTCACTGCAGAACAGAGGGGCGATAATCCAGGGATTCATGGCGCTTTCGAGCTAAAAAATGTTATAGTAAGTAATAATTTGCGCATAAATATGCTATAAAGAGCACTCAGTGTCCAGACACCAAAAAACTAAATGTCTATGTTAAAGAGAAGTATAAACACCTATGGCAGGCATTCACCAAGTAACCACTTTGTCTTAGTAGTTGCAAACGTCAAAGCTAAGCCGTGGTTGGGCATCGTAACCTCGACCAATGACTCCGGCTTCTTCGAACAATGATTCGCTTCGGGCGCATGGAACATTCGGAAAAAGGTAAACCCGGAAGAAAAGGAAGGCAAGAAAATCACTATTCCTAGGGGCTGATTAACATCAAAGAATGGATACATGACATTCGGTTTTCCACACTTGTACGCATTGCTGAGGATAGAGAAGCAGATGAGGACCCTAGTCAGCTAGATCTTCCCGCGCACGCTCAAGGGCACCACCTACCTAACAGAACCCATCGACGGGTTACGGTCTGAGATTATGAATATGTGCGTGTAACGTATTTTAATTGGTCATATTAAATTGGTTGTGTAAAGCTTCATGAGGGAATGAGGGTGTGTAAGCTTAAATTTACGGAGATGGGATTTAATTATTCCTACGGGGTCATTAATTTTATTTGGTTAATTAGGCTAAAGGGACTTAGACAGCGGATAACAAGCACACCAGGTCAGTCTGTAGATATAATAAGTATGGGCTTATGAATTTTCAGTCCTGCATGGATTTCCCATTCATGTGAATAGAATTGTAAACGACTCAGCTTTCCAAATTTGAGATTTATTTCCGTCATAGTTTGTACAAATTTTAATTATACACACTATCCCGCACAGACTATTTCAACGTGAATATCAGGGGAAGAGTGAAAGGTTTGAGAGGAGGTAATGTATGAGGTATGTGAAGAAAGTTTATCTGTTAAGTAAATTGAATTACTTATATTTATCGCAGTGCTTATTAGATAAGTAGGGGAATTGACTAGTATATTTTAAGTATAAAGGATGATTTTAAGAGAAGGTTCCCAAGTTAAAAAGTTATTTTATGTGTGGTATAAAATAAAGTGTTGTTATTATCTTTGAAAGTTTAAAACTAGGAAATTTTCAGCCCCACGCGGGGGTAGGGGGGGCAAACAAAGTTTTGCCATGTTAGGGAGGGCTTGGGGTATAAGAAGGTTTCATGGAATATAACTTTCCACTTTATGGATAGTAGCCCCAAACCTTTTTCCCACCATCTTACTACAGTGTGCAGAGGAAGGTTTATTATTGTCCCTCTTTAATGGATGGTTCCAGAAAAAGAAGTATGGTTTAAACACATCAACTATGTCGGCAACTAGATTGGGTACGTATCCACCATGTAAGTAAAAAAAGTAACCAGCTGAACCTTTTCCAAAAATATAACAAACTTGGCCTGTAACAAAGTTCAAGTTCCAGATAGTTTTCAAGATCGGGAAATTGGGTCCAGTGCAAACTATTTATTAAATCGTGGATAACTTGTGTGGTATTTATAATCTTTTGGTTGGGATTTTTTTCTTTTCTTTAGATGCGTCCATTTAGCCAAAGACCGACAAAAATGTAATAATAAATAAAAAACGCTTGAAGGGGTAGGAATGGGGGAATGGAATGGAGATTGAAAGGATTTCCTTTGTTTATACCCTGTCATTCGAAGCGAAAGTTTTTTTTTACGAGTATTGTAAATAGGCAACAAAACAATTATGGAATTTGTCATGCCGTTGAGGAATGGAAATTAGTTGGGGGGGTGAAAATAACCGAATCGGGTTTGATTTAGTAGGCGATGTGGGGGAATTACTAATGTGTAATACAGCCATCGGGCAATTCCCAATAAAGGGGTAGAAGATAATAATAGGTGTGGGTTTGGGGGGGTTCAAGGATAAGTACGTTTTAGTCCAAAAGTAAAAACAAATTACAGAAATTTTTTTTTTTTTTTTTTTTTTTTTTTTTTTTATGATTGAAGAAGAAAATTTTTTTTTATTAACAGGAGGTGAATGATGGGTAAAATTAGTTTGATTTCAGCAGTGAAGCATGAACTTACAATTCGAGTTTAGATGCCAGAGTTCTAGGATGATGAATTAAAGTTATATATAGAATGAAAGATTGATTGGGGAACATTGGGGGGGGGAGAGATAGAACCAGGGTCAATTCCCCTGTTGTCATCGCACTTATGGATTGCCTGTAAGAAGAATGGACTAGGAATGTGAATCAAAGGGCACTTATAAACAATAAAAAAGAACAGATTTGCTTTCCATAGTAGATCGAAAAGTGATGGAATTTACAAGGAAGGAGAAGGGTCTAAGGGAAGGTTAGGCAGTTCAGGGGGGGAGGGTAAAACTAGCAAAAAGGGGAATATAAAATCCCCCTCCACCCATAGGCCTCAAGGATGTAAGGGAGGGTGGGGGTGGTAATGACATTTTGGGGGGGAAAAGTTTTTTTTTAATTTTGAGCCTTTGTAACGAAAGTTAAGGTCTATATCGCATATCAGTTGCGCAAGTTTATCATGTTTATAAATAAAAACCCCCCAATGAATTACGAAAAAAAAACAACACAAGCGGGGTATTTTAAATTTCTGTTTTTTTTTTTTTTGTTAAGTAACTAGTTTGGTGAAAACAGAAGAATTAAATTAATTAAAAAAATATAATTCTTGTTATAAGTCCTAAACGCGTTTTTATCCTCGGACCCCCACTCCTCCCCCTACCCTCTCCTCCCCTTGCCCCCCTTTGCCTCCTCCCCTCTCGGGTCAGAGGTGGAGTGGGGGCTCGGGGGGTAATGAGTGGGCCAAAACTTCCTTAAAATTAAATGTTTCCCCCCCCCCCCAAGGGGGTTTTGACTATCTAGGCCTTTAGTAACTTCTGTCCTAAACTAAACCTTTAAACTTGTTAAAAAACTTCGTCAAAAGGTTTTTTGACCTTTCTTTCCTTTATTTTTTTTTTTTTCTTCCTTTCTCACGAGGATTGATTGCATTTTTGAAATCCTTTTGGCAAAGTTTTAATAGAAGATGTGTATTTATTGAAAACTATGAAATTGGATAGGGCTCCTGTAATTCCGGGTTATTCTCTGACGAAATTAATTCAATTAAAAGTTGACGCCCTGACATTTGGTTATTTTGTGTGGTTTTTTATTAGGTTGCAATTTGATTTACAATTTAAATCTGATAACGTTAATCTGGAACCATCCGAAAGAAGGGGGGGGGGGGGGTCGCCTTTAAGGATGTGTAAAAAAAGGTAAGACGCCAAAGGCTTATTAGGGGGCTTGTTAGCATTTTGTTTATAATAGGGTAATTATAATTTTTTATTTATTAAATATTAATTAATGTATTATGTAAATTTGGAAGAAGTATATGAATTATTAATTATTTAATTATTAATGTAAAATTAAGGAAAAAAAAATTATAAAAATAAAAAAAAAAAAAAGAAAGATCTATATGTTGTTTGTTTTTAATAAAATATAAAAAAAAAAAGATAAAAATAGTTTGTCAAATTGATAAGTTGAAGTTTACAGAGATTATAATATAATTAGTATAAAAAAGTTTTAGTTAATAGCAAAAGAAGTAAGTATAGGGGTGGAAAAAAAAAAAAAAAAAAAATGGCGTAGGAAAGAAGATAAAAGAAAAAAAGAATATAAATGGTGTTGTTTTTGGTTTTGTTGTTTTGAGTTTAGTATATTTGATTGAAGTTGATGTTGGAGGGGAAATGTGGTGGTGGTGTAATAATACAGGAAAGAAAAGGATAATTAATGTTTTTTCTGGTGTAAACTTTGGGATGGGGGGGGGTAAACAGTATGGGAAATATGTGAGAAAGTTTTTTTATGGAGTATGATAAAAAAACAGATATTCAAAAAAATAGAAAAAAATCTAGATAAAAAAGAGAATGGTAGTGATAAAATAGAGATTGAAGGGTTTGTGTAAAAAAAAAAAAATGTTAGCTCGGAAAAAACAAAAGAAAAAGATGGGGGAAGAAGAATGGAAAAAGAAATAAAAAAAAAAAAAGAAGGGGGATAAAAGGAAAAAAAAATCTATAATGTAAGGGAAGAAAAAAGTGAAGGAAACATGGATGTGAAAAGGTGGAGGGATTATCAGGAAAAAGAGAGTCGCAACTCTTGTTGCGACCTGTGGGTAAGGAAAATAAAAGTTGAAAAAAATAAACTGATGTAAAAAAAGGAAAAAACACTTAAGAGGTCAGTTTTTGGGATAACGCCCACGTTTTTACAAAAAACCCAAAGGTATAGGTGGGATCGTTTGGGGGTTAACGTTTTAATGGTGTAGAAGTATGAGAGGTGTGTTGGGGAGTTCCTACATAGGTGATTTGACGATTTACGTTGGTTAAACTACCAAGAACCCACCAAAGGTGACGCAGAAGAGGTTGCAACAGGTTCCTATCCTAGCTTAGGTTTGGCTCATTAATACAGTAATGGAGTGATAAAACTACAAGACCAACACGTTCAACGGATGTAATGTGTTTACATTATTCGGGAATACTGCTAGATAATGTCATAAAAAACCTGTCAACAACCACCCCAACCAAGTGTTTGTATGACACAATCCCTATAATAATTCAACTTAATCCTCCTTCTTAGACCAGGAAGAGCATGGTTTAAAGGATCGATTGGATAACTATTTGTTGAAATGGGGTACGGGGAAATTGTTTAATTCGCATTAGAGACCCCGACCCCACCCGTTCATATAGGTTTCCAGATGTTCGGTGGACATTTCCCTTAATAGGGATAATGGGAAAATTTTACAACAAACAAGGAACCCTCATGTATTATATAGATTAGGTTGGTAAGCGAGATGTGTGTAATTAATATTATGAGAAATTACTGGTTTAGCGACAGGGGGGGGGGGATTGGGGGGATTCAAAATCTGTTGTTTCGGGGGGGGGAAAATTAAAAGGGGATAATATTTCACAAAAGTGAGACAACCAGAGGGGATAGGAGGGGGCCCCCACACCCGAGAGGAACTATCAGAAGAATTCCAGGAGGGGGTTAAAGGCCTTGAATGGGGGAGACCATACCTAGCTTTTAGGACCTTCAGAAGGGAGGCACTAGGGGAGCTTTAATAGGGGGAATAGAATTGGATTGTTTTACAACCCACCAAAAGTGTCTAAGCCCACTGGTATGTTATATCTTTTTTTTTTTATCTCACCTTCTAGTAAATGCTTATTTTTATTGTAAGACACTTCGATGCTGAATAATCCCATAATTTTTTAAGAACATTTTCCCCCATTGATATCAGTTATTCAGGCAAACATGCGCGGTATCCACAAATTTCGGAGGTACGTTAATAGCAGCCTATTAAAAAAGTAATATATTGAACATAACTTGTTTGATCTTGGTCTTTAGGGAAGCCGATACATTTAATCAGCCCGACCAACAACTGTTGTGGTTGGATTGTAAGACGAAATATAAAAAAAAATAAATCTTGGGGACACATTTAATTTTTTCCAACGGAAGAACATGTTATGTTGCTGTGACCCAAACGGAATTTTTAGAGTTACACTAAAGTATTAATTTTATTATGAGGGTGTTTTTAATAACAGATTTTGTTTTTTTTAATATTAATATATTGTCCCTTTATTATATCGGTTATATATTCATTTTACCAGTAGATACTTCAAAAAAAACTTTTATATTCCATAGTGCCACCGTATAAAACTTGCATTTTTGATACCCCGTAGGGGATGGGGGGGGGGTCCACTGGGAGGGTTCGAAAATGACGGGGGGGGAGGTGACAGGCACTAGGGGTGACCAATGGTGGGCTCCCCCTACCCTTAACAGGAATCTAGGACGGGGGGGGGGGGCTCACACTGGGGGGGGGGGGAGGCGGAAACTACTTGGGACTTAAGCTCAAGGAATTCACTGGTAAGGGGGGGGCTATGTATCAATGTGAGGAGATTGGTGTGGGCTATAGGTTATGATGGCACCTTTGCTAAACAGACTATATTAGAGATTCATACCTGCTTACTGGGGAATTATCATATTATGTGGGCAGTGGCATACTGCTCAGCAGAAGCAACGGGGAAAGGATGGGGGGAGTTTGGGTATCCAGCTACCCAAAACCCATCAGCGAAAAAACGTGAAATGGTCTCTTGCCCCCTGATAGATGTAGTGGGCACCTTCCCTTAAATTCAAAAATTTACTGTCTGAGAGGGATGGTATGGGAAGGCATTTAAGTTGCAAAACGGAATATCACATGGCCCTTGTCGTCTTCCTAGCAGCCAGTTCTTAACCCTTTGGAGAACTTCTGGTTGTCACATGATGTTTGGTCATGTATTCGTGATGGCTGCACCAAGTCTGTAATTTTAGCTATAGTCTTTTATAATAAGGGGAAAAAAAAAAAGAAAAGCCTAACGGAACAATTCAATTGTTGTCTGTCTGTGTTCTTTCAAAATTGGATTCAAAACGACAAGTTTCGTGCTGAGGAGGCGTGCTGTGCCCCATATTTGAGTGATACCGTCCCTCATGCTGTCGTGTGGATGAGGACATTTCACCCTAAATGCTAGGCTAAAACATAATACATATCTTGGGCAACTATAGACTAATTCATAATGCCCTGACCATATAACGTTCTGAATGCTATGATTAAGTGCCGCTGTTAATTTAGTCGAATGTGGTCCGTTGGCATGAGATGTCTTAACTGATACACAAATATGATAAATTGCAGACGTTAAAAAATGTAATGTTTGAATTACAGTGTAAATTAATAAGGTCCGGCGGCAACAAGTCAGTTGAAAGTGATCTGCCTCTTCTGGCCTGGAATTTTTCAAAGATCGTAGGAGAAAAATGAGCTTTGTTGGTCACATCGGAGACTTTGGGTTACCTCATGCCGTAAGGTAACGTACAAACACGAAATGTCCCTGTCCGTGTTTGAGCCACTTACTGTCTACGCAAAAGTATAGTATCGCTTGTAACTGGGAATTGCGGGAATCATTCACGCTTCCTGCTTCTATTACTCTATTCGCTGTTTTCATTACCGATATAGATATTTCTCATCTTTATGGTTTTTAGTGTCTTACTGATGTTAAAAACAAGGAAAAAAACCTTGAGAATACGCAAGCGGAATCCTAAGCATGATTTGCTACTATTCCATTCATAACATGTTTGAAATGGTGTTTAAAGAGTTAAGGGTGTTAAATCGGATCAGTCACCAGATGTCTTTTCCGGCGATTCTAGAAAGAAAAAAGGTGCAAACCTTGATATGTTCCTGGATGTCGGCCGCAAAAAGCTTTTTGGTAAGGAACTGCGAGGGGTCCAATCACATTTGTCTGCACAGTGCTAAGGGATTACACAACCTATCCTACTCCATGTAACGCGTGTCCGTATGGTCGTGGTTAAAGGCCCACCCACAGCCACTAGGCAATTAGAATTTCACAATCGACTTATCAGATTTTGACTATATCACATAGATGAAGTGAAAATCACTATTCCATACAAGAAGTTCTCTGTACAACGTGTTCAGGGTTTAGACTATAATATTGACAAAAAACGCTTATCTAGGAGAGGAAACATGAGACTGTCTCCATGCTACCGATTAGACCATGATGTGGTCTAGATGGTAAATCTGTCTCATGACTTTAGTCTGACAAGAAGATTAGCTAGGTGCGACAAGGTAGGGCGGGTGTCGAATTTCCTGTTAATGTAAAATATATAAAAATAAAATAATAAAATTAAAAAAAAACAATAATACACGACCCTAATCCTAGGGATACATTACATATATATGTTGAGCGTGAAACGCCAGCCCACTTGATCTCCTTGTTCTAAATGTGTATATAACATATTTATGGGTTTTCTCCTTGGATCCCCCTGGATGAACAAAGAATCTTTTACAAACCGGTACGCTTAATTTCGTCTATGGCGACAATTTACCTCAAATATTATAGGCAAAAAATATATATTTAAAAATAGAGTGAGGGATGGTCAGCTTCCTTATAATATATTCGAGTATGCAGAAAAGGAACATCTGTTATGGATGTGGGTGAATATTAATACATCCCATAAGTTGTTACGGGAAAAATAGGTATCCCCTCATTGGTGGTATAACTCCCCCCATCACTTTTACAGCTGTCACAAAGCTCAAGGTTTTTCTTTACCTTGGCCATTCACATATCAACAACAACTCTCACGTCATTTTCCGGTGTGCCTTATTTTCAATCTCCCAAATAGTGCCGCATTTATCAGCACTAACTCAAACTCAATAAATCTACCATGTGGGGTGCATGGGCAGACACCACAACTTTCGCATTGAGGTCTCCCATTACTACGATAAGATCATATCTAGGTGTGTCTTCCATTTCTTTCTGCAGTTGTTGATAGAATTCATCCTTGACCTCTTCATCGCTGTCATTCGTTGGTGTGTAGCATTGTATTATTATAGTGTTGGTGAATCTCCCTCTCAATCTTATTCTTATCAGTTTGTTGTTGATGGGTTTCCATTCCAGTAGTGTCCTTTCTATTCCTTTCTGTAGAATAATGGCTACACCTTCATTGTGCTGTCCATCCTCTCTTCCAGAGTAAAGTACTGTTTCTCCTGTTGCTGTTTTAACTTTTCCTGCCCCTGTCCATCTGCTCTCGTTTATCCCTAGAATGTGTAATCTATAGTTTCTCATTTCTGCTGTGACCTGTTTTAGTTTACCCGTCTCGTTCATTGTCCTAACGTTCCAAAATCCTATTCTTGTTTTGCGGTCAGGACGTCCGTTTTCGTGTCAGTGGCTTCCTTTCGGCTTTCACCACTGACAGTCATACGAGCCTCAGACTCCGGATGTCCGTCCCGCAGAAAAGTTTGTTCATTTGTTGTATTTTCCGTAACTTCGTTTCTTTTTACATAGACAGGGGTGTCAGCCCTATGCTAAAACCCCCAACGTGGAGGACCAGGGTGTCTGCTTTAGTCTGACCCCTGCCCGCGCAAACCTGTCTAGCTTGGTAGAACCTTCCAGGAGTAAAACTCCCGCTGGCATAGCTCTGGGGGTAATCATGGTGCACAAGCCGCCATACCTCGACAAGGTATTGACACCGGTGATGGCAGCTGGGTGCCCAAGTGCTTATTTAATAATGTAGTCTGTTTAGGCACTTTAACAAGATCATAGTAATAACTAGATTATATGTTTAATTTAGGTCTCCACACACTATTTTAATAATGCAGTCTGTTTAGACACTTTTAACAAGATCATAATAATGACAAGATAACCTGGTTAATCTGGGTCTCCAAACACTGACAAGATAACCTGGTTAATCTGGGTCTCCAAACACTATTCTAACATTGCAAGTTTAGCCACTTTAGGTAACATCAACATCATCTTTTTAGCCTGGGTACCTCTATGCTCAATTTTAGCAATGTGGTCTATTTAGCCACTGCAGCAAAATAATAGTAAGTCACTGTCATGAGCTTCTTTCGTTTTATCAAGGGGTGATATGCTTTGTTTTTTTAAGTTGCCATTGGTTGAAAGTTCATAAGATTTGAAACTTTATTCTCAGGGTCTTAGCCCATGTATAAGAATCTATGACCAAGTGTTATTAGTCATTTAAATTCACAGACACCCATAATACGAACTGACATATGGTGTATTGATCCAACAACTCCGTATCAGAGCTGGAGGTGATGGAATATAAAGACATGGAATCAGATGATACTGACTTGTGGGCAGAAACACTGACCAATGAAATTCTGAAAATAGCAATAAAGTATATACCAAATAAAAATATGCCACAACACCTTAAACCAATAAATGACATTAATAAGAAAAGAGAAACTCAATGGAATAAAGAACCAGTTGCCTGGTGGAATAAAAGCTGTGCAGAAATTCATGAGAGAAGAAAAAGGGCCTTACAAAAATATAGAAATAACAGAACAGAAGAAAACTATGATAAGTATAAACTTATTAGGAATGAATCTAACAGAATAATATTCAAAGCCAAAGAAACTAACTGGAAGGAGTTTTGTCAGTCACTTAAACCTAGCACTCAAATTAGAGAAGTATGGAAAAAGCTTAAGGCAATCAAAGGGAACAATAAGAAAACAATAATGCCAACAATCAAACTACCAAAGAGAGCAGAAACAGATAAAGAAAAAGCTAATGCCCTTGCCGAGTATTTCTATAAAGTCAGTGCAAAAAGTAGCCTTGGACAGGAAGAAAATGAGAGAAGAGAAAGACTTAGGATACAGTTCTTAAAAGAACTACCAGACCAGATAGATGAAACAAACTATTTAGATGCTGATATAACAGAGGAAGAAGTAACTAATGCAATAAAAGATAAATCTAATACTGCCTCAGGGCAAGATATACTTAGTTATGAAATCCTTAAGAAAGTACCCAAAAGAACTATAAACATAATAACTTCACTTTATAACAAAATCTGGAGCTTAGGAAAGATACCAAAAGCATGGAAAGTAGCTATGATAGTACCCATTCTAAAACCCAATAAGGAAGCCCATGATGTAAGTTCATATAGGCCTATCTCATTAACATCACAACTAGGTAAAATACTGGAAACTGTTGTGAATAAAAGAGTTAAATTCTACCTAGAAAAAAACCAGTTATATAGCCCAAACCAGTCAGGGTTTAGAGCAGACAGAAGTACAGTAGACCAGCTTGTAAGATTAGAACATGATGTAAAGCTAGGGTTCAAGAGGAAAGAGAAAACAGTGGCAGTCTTTCTAGATGTAGCTAGAGCATATGATGAATGCTGGCGAGATGGAGCTCTTTACAAAATGAAAAAGATTGGCATTACTGGTAAAACCTATAGGTATCTAGAAAACTTTTTACAGGACAGGTATTTTGCTGTACAGGTGAATAATGATAGGTCAGAAATATATGAACAACAGAATGGGATTCCTCAAGGATCAGTAATCTCTCCTTCAATTTTCACTATAGCTGTAAATGATTTAGCAGATGAATTTAATGACATAAAGAATGCAGTATCACAATTTGCAGATGACTGTGCCATTTGGCGATCTGGAAAAAACTTGGACCATGTTTACAAAAAACTTCAAAATCAAATAGACAAAGTTTCAGAGTGGATGAAAAGTTGGGGCTTCCAAATTAATGTAAACAAAACAGTAGGTATGATTTTCAGCAAAGGAAATTTTAAAAAAAAATAACAAAATCAATATAACCATTAAAGGACAGAAAATATGTACCTCCTCAACAACAAGATTTCTGGGCATAACTTTAGATAAACAACTAAATTATAATAAACATATAGACAATTTGGTAGAAAGCTGTAGGGGACCCCTAAATATACTAAGGATTGTAAAAGGTAATGGATGGGGGGCCAGCAATAAAATAATGCTTATGTTCTACAAGTCTTTCATCAGGGGGAAACTGGATTATGCCAGCATAGTCTATGACTCAGCTGCAGCTTCTAACAAAGCAAAACTGGACAGGATTCAAAATGCAGCCATGAGAACCATTACAGGTGCATTTATATCGACACCAGTAGAAGCTCTAGAAGTAGCTCTTGGCATACCGCCCCTTGGTCTAAGACGGAAAGAACTGAGATTAAATTATTGGAGTAAAGTAGCACAAGAAGTGACCCACCCAGCACACAAAGCATTTGTCAAAAACCAACCAAGTGTATGGGACGTCCACTTAAATAAAGATAGATATCCAACAGGGTGGAGAACTATAGAAGACCTAATGCAGTTCAAAGAACTATCAAACACAATTGAAAATAGTAATAAATACAGAAGCAAAATACCACCATGGGAACTAAAAACACCAATCATAGACTACTCACTTACTGAAAAGATCAAACAAAACATAGAAGATAAGGAAGCCAAAATGATAAGTAGAAAGTTCATAGAGCAACTAACTAAACAAAGTCTGGCCGTCTACACTGATGGATCCAAGGGTGATAGTGGGCAACTAGGTGCCGGAGTTGTAATACCACAATGGGGAATAAAAAAGAGCTACAGTGTAACGGAAGGGGCATCGATTTTTACTGCAGAGATGGTAGCAATTCTTAAAAGTCTAGAAATAATCGAAGATAACCCACCAGAAGCTGTTACGATATTTACAGACTCACTATCATCACTACAAGCACTAGAACACCCAGGTAAATGTAGCCGGCCAGACATAAAGGAAGAAATTCTAGCAATTAATACATCACTAGAGAACAGAGGATGTAGTGTGAGGCTAGTGTGGGTTCCAGCACACATAGGTATAGCTGGCAACGAGTTGGCAGACCAGAACGCCAAGAAGGGAAGAACAAGTAAAAAAACAATATAAAAGCAGGACTGGGAAGGTCAGAGATCAAGAGCCAAGTGAAGGAAACTATAAACGAGGAATGGAAGACAACATGGAAGGAAAGTAGAAAAGGCAGACACGCGTTCAAACTGCTGAAAGAACCAACGAGGACATGCCAGGTCAGAGAAGAATTAAAGATACCATCGAACAAAAAACTGTGGCGTCTCCGACTCGGTGCAGCATACTTCATGGTAGAAGAACCACACTGCCAAGAATGTCAGGAAGAGAATGACATAGACCACTACCTGATCCACTGTAAAAAGTATGAACAACAAAGGCTTGAATTAAAAACTTACTATAGAAATCACAATATAGACTTAACAGGTGATAAGGTTTTAAGTATAGATGCCCCAAGAGATGCCCAATCAATACTTAAAAGATATATACATAAAACAAAGGAAAAAATATAAGGTTAGAACTTCAGGAAAATCATCCAACTAAATAGAAATTAAGCAGCAAGAACTAACAAAGCATTAACAAAAAAATAACTACTCATAGGACAAGGAAAGACAAGGTATTAAAAAAAAAAGGGACAACAACTCAAAAAGAACAAATACTAATACAAATTAAAACCAAGTGTAAAGGACAATAGTTATCTATAAACAATACAAAAGAGAAAATAAAATTGACAAATACTAATATAAATAAAAATCAGCAACTGCAAAAGACAACAGTTATTTAAATAGAATACAAAATTAGTAACTAAAATGACACTAAATACCCCAATTATAACCAAATTTCAGGTTGAACAGGGTAGACCAAGATGGGACGAGAAGAGGCAACAATGATCAGATTTTGAGTGCCTGATCTCCACCCATCAACTCATCAAAACAACAACAACATAATCACGAATCACGTGTATCAACACAATTTATATATATGTTCCATTCCACACATTCATCGCTGCCTCAAATAGATTCTGTATGTTAGATACATATATTCTGCTATCACTGCAGATATTGCCACTCTCATCGTAGTGGACTCACATAATTAAGATAGACATTACAGCCTCTGACATTTCTGAATAATAATAATATTAAAGGCACCTTGGCCTGAACTCTACACTGGAATGTAGGCACTGTGGCTTTAAACTTTACTGAAGTCTAGGCCCTGTTCCTTAGATACCTCCCAATGTCATAACCTCGGAAAAATGATGTTATACAAACATGCACTGGTGGAAATGTTATTCGGTGCAGAAAACTGCATCTAAATAATATTTTCAGTTTATAACACACCTCATATAGCATAGCAGCTTCCAATAGTCACACTTTGAGAACGTGAATATATCCTTGTATAACCCTAGACTAACTTATCCTATTATATGTTTTCAGTATGCTGACTTGATGAAAAAGAGGAAAGTTGTACTCAATGACAAAGCCAAAATTGCTTCAGTCATTGAAGAGTTAGATAAGAAGAAAAAAGCTGCTCTTATCAAAGCTTGGGAGCAGGTCAATAAGGTACGTCTCCTATTAATAATGTCTTCTGACTTTCTTCAGCCTCTTTTTCTCCTTCTCCATATTTGTTTCCAGGTATCTTCTTACGGTTTCTCATCCCTTTCCTCATTTTTGTTTTTGTCTTCTTACTGCTTCTCTTTCTCCATCTGTCTTTCTTCCTCTACTTTTTTATTCTTTCATTCATTTCATTTTTCTCTCATAATGAAGCATAGAGCCAGATATGCAGCTAGTTGCCTTGCAAGTAGCCCGTACCAAGGCATTCATATGCTACTGCCGTGGCAGTTTCTGTTAAAATTTGTTTTACTTGATGGGGTTGCTAGCCTCATCAAATTTTCCTTCTTTTCCTTTGCTTTTTATTTTTTTGCATGCATGTTGTAACTGTGCCTCCATGACTCTCTTTCTCTGATTTCTCTCCCTCTTCTCATACTTATTGTCTCTCTCTCTCTCTCTCTCTCTCTCTCTCTCTCTCTCTCTCTCTCTCTCTCTCTCTCTCTCTCTCACGCTCTCTCTTCTCTCTTATTTTATGTTATTAATAACATATTGTTATTTGAAGGCTTTTCTTGCTATTTTTATATTCTACAGGACTTTGGTTCTATTTACTCAACACTACTACCAGGAACTCAGGCCAAATTATGTCCACCTGAAGGCCAGACAGTCTTGGATGGTTTAGAGGTCAAAGTTGGATTTGGCTCAGTGTGGAAAGAGTCCCTGGGAGAGCTTAGTGGAGGCCAGAGGCATGTAAAATTAACCAAACTCTGCTATGTAAAATTAACCAAACTCTCGTCAGGTTGATTAAAATTTTCCTGTCCAATTAAAAATTGTCAGGCATGTTCAAGAACTCAGTTTATTCTACAGCCTCGTTTAACCAACTTCCTTCTTTTTTTTTCACTCTGTAATTTTTTTGTGCCTACTCACCCATTTCTAAAATATTGTCATTCCTCCTTTCTTCCCTCCACACCCATGGAAGGTAAAATAAAGGATCCCGTTACACGCCAATTCAGGCATATTGGGAATATGGTGTTAGGCCCATATTTTCTTGACCATCAGCACACTAGGGGTGATGTGGTCAGCATCACGCCGGCCGCCTTAACCTTCCCAGAGTTGCTCTGGTACCCAATTCATGAGGCTGGGTCGACCCCGGAGCCGTTTGCGGTCTAAAAAATCCCACCTCAACTGGGGATTGAACCATGGAACCGCCGAGCTAAGACCCATGCAGCATGGAACAAAAATCTAGATGGCCACCATGCTGGAAGCCTGCACTAGAGTGTTGCTTTCTGGATCAATTTGTGTTACATGAGGTTGAGAGCCCCACTCACAACTTCATATTAGTCACCTCTTATGACGTGCCTCAGGTAGCAGTAATCCTATTCTGTCTTTGCTTCCTCAGAAGACCCCCTGTGCATTTTAATTGACGAAGGCCTTGTGACCGCAACGTAGGTTTATCCTTGTCCTTTCTCTTAGTAAGACGTACTGTTTGTTTTTTCTGCATTTTAATTGAAGTCCTGCAATTATTAATGAAAATAGCATTTCACTGTAGTTCCTCCCCATCTTCTTCTTTGGTCCTTGGTCTCCACTTTGCTCGGTCGACAGCCATCCTTCCGTGTGGTTGCCTCAACTCGCTCTGGTTCATGCTTAGCAATATCTCTGCTCTTCCACCAAGTGGTTTTTGGCCAATTTTTGTATTTTCACTTTCCTTCTGAATCCATAACATGGGCCATCTCTATCATAAGCAAAAAATGTAAACTGAAACTGTCAATCCTGTGGGTTTTTTTTTTTTTAAAAGGTCAGTTGGAGTTATATAAGGGCACATGACCAATTCTAATATAATAGACTTTGTGACCTGGATATTATTAATTCCTGTGTGTGAATGCCTTATTATTCAAGAAATTCAGTTTCAGATTGAGTTTTTTGGTCTCTTCAGATTTCTGCCACTCCTAGCCTGCTCCAATTTCTGATTGTGGCAGTGGTTACTATTCACAATATTCCAGGTCATTTCTCTAGTTGCCTTATCGCTGATTTTTGGCCAATGCAGTCTTACAATTCGTAAGCCAGCTACCGATATACATCCTGGATGAGGTGGGATGTCGGCCCCTGTGAGAAACTGTCTCACACTCCACAGAACAAATGGCCTAAATGAATCAAATAACTCACTCTCAAACATAATTACTCACGCAGGTGAGTTGTCAGCTTTTTGTGGATTAACCGTATAAACTTTGAGTCATAATACAATGGTATGATTGATCTGACTATATAGTCGAGCCCCTTAGACTTTTACACAGCACTTTCTACAAAGCTTTTAAAAATGAATGACACTGATTATAATTCAAAACTCAGTTTTCTTTTTTATCATATTCCGAATTTCCAGCAATTGCATTTGGAATTTCCGTGGCTTTCTTCCTGCACATATCTTCTCACACTTTAAACTTAACCCTTTCTCCCATCATAACTATGCACTTGAAAAACTGCCCGCCTGTCACAGTACAGAATACTTAGATTTTTGTACGGTCACATTGTCAATTAAGCAACGAGATCTAAGCAGTATAATAGATTTTCGGATACAGATATACTATGAAAGTCTTCTGTTTAAAATTTTAAATCTTCTTAACGGTGGGGATAGGAGGAGATACACTGAACTGGTTTCATTAATCTTTTTTTTTTTTTTTTGCAACTATATAGTTGGCGGTAATTTTTTTTCTATACAGGTCCAAAACTCTGGGAATTAATTTTTCTTGAATTATATTCTGTTTTTGGAGAGAAATTTTATGTCACGCAAATTTTACATAGGCCCATATATTAGTTACTGGGGGGGGGGCTGGGGGAGGGGGGGGCGGGGGGGGGGGGGGGTGCGGGGGGGGGTGGGGGGGGGGGAGGGGGGGGGGGGGTGGGTTGTCCCCCCTGGGGGGGGGGGGGGGGGGGGGTTGGTCCGTATAAGGTAACTAATCATGAAAAGGTAAACTAATATGAGTGGTAGGAGTTCGGAGATGGCTAAAACAGGTATAGGGCGTTCCACCTGACTGCTCAAATTCGAGAGGTTCCTGGTTCGTTTTCCCATAGAGGGAATATCTCTACTTCCTCTTATCTCGTGAATCGTCCTGTAAAAGGATCTGTTGGTATTTTATTGATGTTTGCAGTTGTGTCTTGTTTTACCACACAACCACCAATAAATATCATCCCTCTAATCCCAAATCCACCCATTACATACCACTACCACCCATAAACCTACCCATACAATACCCGAGGAGGTGGCGAAATATCTTGCGCCTTTCATACAGTGACATCACATCCGACTTTTCAGCAACACGGCAATTTTTTGGGACTGAGCGAGTTTGCCTTCCCTTCTCCCTCTTTTATAATCATTCGAATCCATTACTGTGACCACCTCCGTATAATACCAGACTGCAAACGTGAAATGCAATGCCTGTTTTCCAGGAACCACGAGGTGGAGATAGCGTCTGGTATTCAGCTATTGGTCGTCTGTCGACCAAGCATACAGATCTCGATGCTATGGGTCGCTGACTGCATCTTTCCCTCTATTCTGCCTCTCTCTTTGTGCTCCCGAGAGCGCAAATACATAACTTATGTCGCACACATTTGTTTTTCACGAGAACAACCAGCTGGCAATCCCTACAATTTCCATGTCCACATATACTAACTCCCCCCTGGTCTCATAAGATGATAATGAGATCGGAATGAGTCCTAGCCTTCTCGGTGATAGCGACGGACGACAAATAGGAGCTCTTTGTGGTGCAGGTTTAGTTGCGCACTGTTGATACAACAATCCCACAGTCTAGTGCCATTGGAAATCGTAAAGGAGCAACAGTCGTTCAAAATAAGGACGCTAGCTTCCCTGGCTAAATTTAAAATTTTTTTTTTTTTGTTTTGTTTTTTGTTTGTTTAGTGTGTGTTGCTTTTAAGAAGAGTAACCCCTACCTCCACCGACAAATTCTTATTTTATAGAAACAGTGTGCACATTCCACTAATATTATACAAACATCAAATTTGGAATTCTCTATTGCCATAAGCTTGCACGCAAAGAGTTTTCTGCACTGTGCTGAGGATCCTCACTTGTGGTGCACTCTAAAGGAGGAGATCGGAGGTCACTTGATGGAAGTATGTCTGTGTACAATAATGAAGATAGTCCTTAAAAACCAAACCAAACTAATATGAGGCTTGCACCTGCAAGTACATTCTGTGTGAAACAAAATGCTACAGTAAAGCGCGCCCGCGCTAACCAAAACTGAACAGCATATGTCAATGCTACTGCGGTGCGGGCTCGTTCCCCTGCAAGGGGGGGCGAGCGCTGACGTCTACACGAGGTGGCAAAGACATAATGCTCCATAAGGAACAAAAAAAGAAAGATACTTGACATTGTTTTTACAACTGGGTAACCATTCAAACAGATCCATTTTGATACATTGTTAAAAGTAAGGATTGCTCCCATGACAAGATACCTGCTTCTCTAGGAAATGAGTATATACACGTGAGAGAGAACAGCTTGCTAGGAGAACTTCACTTGAGAACTGCTGGCCGTACGACGGAGGGATGAAACGGTGGAATGAAAAAACACGCACAAAATTAAATACTTTTTTTTCTATATTTTTTTTTTTTACAAAAACACAAATATAAATAATGACGTCTTACAAAAGATAAAGGAAGGTACAGACAAAAAACCTGCGTTGCGGCCACAAGGCATTCGTACGTGGACAAGACAAAACAAGAAGACAAGGAGGGAAAAAAAGTGAGAATTAAGTGGAGGATAATAAACTACAAGACATAAAGACGAAAAATACTCACTCCCTTATTGTGTTTTCACATTATGGAGCAAAGATGGCTTGCCACTAAAACCACAGAAATGATAGATGCCATTAAAAAAATATGAAAACAAGGACTGGAAAAATAAAAACAAGTTGAGAGGATAATTGATAATTTTAAAAAAAAAATTTAAATCCATAAAAAAATTATAATATATATATAATACATATTATATATTATATATAATATATAATATATATAATATATAATATATATAATATATATGATAATAATATAATATATAATATAATATATATATTATATATAACATATATATATAATCTTATGTGTGTATCAAGTTTCTTCTACTCCAAGAATTGTATTGGTTGTCTCACCTTGGGACTCCAGAACAACGTATGATCGCAAGCCTTCTTATGCCTATGAACTGTAGGGAAAAAGGTAAATAATTATGAACGGTTTTTCTCCCTATCATACCCATTATAGTACGTACACACTACAAGATGAGGTGGCACAGCCCCCATGAGCACAAGGGCGGTAAGTAAGAGTAACAGTCTAAAAACAGCCTAACGTGTTTGTATCTGGAAGATTTAGAAACAAGAAAGTAAAGATTTGAGGGTACAGAGAGGAGACAAACGAGATCAACGACAGATAGGAAAAGATGATAAAAAATGTGTCAGTGGGCTCAGATCCATTGAACTACCAGTAATTACAAGTTTTCCACCATGTGCCTGTAAATTATTTTTTGAAGAATTCTAATCAGGATGAAGTTGTTACAGTCTTTTAGGGTAAATTTGTATGTTTAAATCTTTTCTTGGGGTCGTGAAACTTGTAACTTTATTATATATCCAAACAGTAGGGTGTAGTTTAGAGAATAGTATAGATAGAGGAAAGGAATGGAAATATAAATTGTTGGTCCTTTGGGTAGTGAGTAATTAACACAAGTACAGTATTCATGAATTACTTAAAAACATTTTTGCAATGTTAAATTGAAATAAACTAAAAAACACAAAAAAGGTTAACTAGAGAATTTTGAGCTTTACCAATGGACAAATTACTGTTGTAGACAATAAAAACTGTTTCTTTTTAGTCTTTCAAACATTCAAGCGTTGTAATCCATTAATGAAAGTCTAAAGAAAAACATTGATTAAGGGAATGGCCTATTGGTTAGTACACCAGTTCATTAAACTGTGGTTTCATTATATAGAATAAAATAAATTATGCAATAATATTTGCATTTAGTTAGATAGAATTTTCAAACAAATAAAGAAGAAATAAACTCTACTCATAAATAAAAGCTTTTTACATTGTTGTATTAATTTTTTGGTTTTACATAATGATACCCTAGCTTCATCTTCAGTCTATCTACCTAGTGACTAATAGTGATTAGTAGATTTCGCGTTCATATAAGGTCTTTTTTGTTCTTGTTTTGTTGCTCTTTCGGATTCGGCAGGAGCACCGTAGAATAGAATGACTATAAATTACTATGGCCCACATCAATCAACTCTAAATCTCAATGTGGTACTTGCTTTTCTGCAAGATTTAGACATTTGCCGTACATTTGACAAACAAACTGTGACTACCAAAACACTCATCGTCAATGTTGTTCTAAGTAGTTTGTCTAAACACATTAATTTGCTCTTAGGAGGATCTTAGAAAATGTAAATTATAAAAGTGTGACATATATTTTCTGAAGCAAACATAATGGATAGCGAAAAACACTAAACGCCGGTTTCGGTGAATTGTCACACAAATTGGTGGATAAATAACAAACAAACAACACGCACACTTGCTTGCTCGTGCTGGTCTTAAATACATCTAACACTCAAATTAGTTTTTTTTAAGGCATATAGTATCGGAAGCTGTCATTCTATTGAGTTTTAAATTCTAGAAGTATTAAAAATATGAGAACTGGAATGGCATTAAACGGACGACATTTTTGAGGATCATATTCTTGATAATCTAACAAACAACTCCTCCGGAACGTATTACTGGTGGCATGGACAGTTACAATTCTGGCAGCGCTCCTGAGCGTTGTTCTGGAGTCAAATGAGTTAAAGGAATTATGAATATCTCCTACCCATCACTGGACACCCACACAATATTTTTCTTCACATCCCCCCAACACATTTGTTTCCCACTGGATAATGGTTTTGAGATTCTTGTCTATCTATTAACAACATTGATAATCTGGTCATACAATTTTGAACATTCTGATCTGCGAAGACACCTATTTAGACTATGACATTGTGTAACATTTTGGTTGTTGTTTTTGTCCTTTTTTGTTTTCAGAGCCACCTAATTCTTATCAGCGGATTTTTCTCATAGGGTATATTTATGATTGTCTTCACTTTTTTTAAATATATTGTATATTCTTTCAAGCAGATCAATATTCAGATGCAGAAGTCATTGTTAGAAACGTAGATTTTTATCTTTTTTTTTTTTCTTTCTGCAGTTCATTGTTGTATCCCTCAAAGATGGTATGTTCAACAACGCCAACGTTCTCTTCCGCACCAAGTTTGTTGATGGTGTATGTATGTTGATGGTGTGTCGGCAGTGTCCAAAAAACATGTGCCAGCTACAAAGCCTATCATATCTTCAGGCTCATTGATCTGACAAAAGGAGTACTGACAACGAGAAAATGTTGCTGTGAATGGACTAAAGGAAAAAAAAAGCTGAAGAAATAGAAGTGTTGTCTTCTCTGATTGTATATGGGTTGTTTGTGTTTGTTAATACAATTATAAAAAGATTTAAATTTCTCATTTTTTTTGGTATTTACTTGTTTTTTTAAAACTGGTTCCCAGCCTTTAATCGGACCAGCCAGCACAACCCTCTACTCTTCCTGCCAGACCCACACCGACATGTTTTAAAATAGTGGTTCCCTATTTTGTGTTTGTAGTCCCCATCTCCCACGTGGAAATAAAAGATATTGGCTAACAAGCCTTCTAACGCCCTCTGGGGATACCGGGTATAAGCACACGATGTGTTACAATCAGCACAGTGATCATTTTTTCACAGAGCTAACATCAAGTACTATACTAGCTAAGAAAGTTGGACTCGAAGATAAACAATCTAGTTTTCAAAATCGGATACAAAATCCCAACAATATACTACAAAATTAATTATAACCTCATGTAAGGTTCATCAAATTGTTGATGTATAGAAAAAGATGTGCTCTTAAAGAGACTATTAGGTGCGTTAATTAAACCCTCACAGCAGAGGTTCAACTTCCACATCTGTATACTCTAGCATCTATGGCATAGCTAGTGGTCATAAAAAGACATTACTCCAGATATGAGCCTTCATTCATATACTTCTTATTACTTAGACTAGGTAAAATTGACGGAAATATTGCTAGGACTCCTCTTGTCCAACTATGGTCACATTATGGACAATATACCTAATGGATCTTTAGTGGAAGTTCAATCCCAGAGCAGGTCACTCCCGACTTCAAATCATCTATTCCCCATCTGCCACACCCCTCATGTGTTCCTCACTTTACAATTATTCGTCTGCGTATTATCCACATAAATAACCCTATCATTTTCTCATATTTTCATTCTTCTAATAACCGTGAGGTGTAGAGGTATCTATAGCAAGTAAATTAAAATAATAACCTTGCTTTACCATTCCATCATCACAATCACTTATTTTGTACTTCACCCTCTCCTCTTCTCCAATGCCTGATACGTTTTGTAAATCCCTAATTCATACTTGAACGTCCCTCAAGAGATTATTAACCCCATGGTATCTTACATGAGTTACATCATCACTCCAAACAAATCATTTACTCACAACACCACAACCTACTTTAAAGGACGTAAATCGGAATTGTATGTGGTATATCCAAACCACTAATGTACACATCTATATTCAAAACAAGCTGGTAAAACTCTGATAGAAACTTCACCCTATCTTTGTCCCATGTGACATTACCTCTTTGAAAAGATCATAATATTTTGACTGTATTACTGAACGCTGTCCTTCACCCTTGCAAGCGTATACAGATCAACTCTCAATTACTGTATGGGGTCATCATAACTGCCATGATTAATACATTACAGTTTTGAACGTGGCCAAACCTATATTAGCATAAATGGAGTAATACTATAGTAACCAATCTACACACCGCATTTAGCTTCCTGACCTACATGTCTAACCTATAATTTTACCCAATGTGTACACGAACTCAAAATCCAGGTCCATTACACTATCAGGTAATTAGTTTAAACTGAGCCACAACTTAACTACAGCGCGATAAGCCTCCATCACATGACTCAATATCCATCAAAAGAAAACAGACAAAACCAAGAAACCACCAATTAACCATGTAAACTCACCTAAACGAAGATCCCACACCCCCCTACTAGGCATTTAGCAAAACTGCCACCAGGCTGTATCATCAACACTGTTTCTACAAAACCCACCTCTAATCCCTCAAAATCCATACAGTTTCAATTAGCGAACTTACAAAGTAAAGGACATCCAAATCTAGAGAAAACATAATCACTATCAACTAAATAACGTCACAATACACCCTACAACAAAGTAAGATTAACCATACAATACATCCAACATTCATAATAAATTACCAATACAATGGACACTCCATCAACATATATAAACATTAAACGTGATAGGTTAATGTTAATCTTATTACCATCTCATCAATTCACACATCTAATTATCGACATTCCCATCAGCACCATTATTCACACTACTGACTATTTCACATCATACGGTAAACCATGGTGGCCAATGAGTGTCTCGTTCCAAATTACATATTACAAACCAGGCTAGTTTTAAATCTACCACCCATAAACATTCACAATAAAATCAATTTTTATTTTTATACCCCCACGTAATCCATTTCAAGTAACATATAATAAAAACTTCCTCTGAGAATAGTAATCAACATGGATCTCAACTTCAAAAAATCTAATTACTCACCAAACCTCCCAACTCAACCCTACCTTACCATACACTACAACGAGTTACTAACTTATCGGAATAACCAAGAAATCAACAAAACTCTTAGCCTCTAATCCTACATTATCCCCAAGTAAAAAGCAATCCCACCTAGTAACCTTAGGCCCAAGAACTAAGCCCTGACACCAATTAGGGGGGGACCAATGCAAATCTGATCCAAATCCCATCAATTCACAGCTTGAAGACATTGGTAAATGCATTATTTCGTACAGGCTTATGAGAACACCACTCTCAAATCCCCAACCCCACCCCACATCACTCCATATACATTAACCTCCCCCCAACTAATATCTACACAACAGTCACTCTATCCTTTTCCCACCTCACATCTACCCCCAAATTCCCCAATAAAAACACACACTCTTAGAAATTTAATTCGATAAGACAACCGAATATAATATCCCACAGATAATTTTACACCTTCCAACACGCTATTTAGGTGCCCATAAGCTTAAGGACACTAACAGACAGCCCCTACAATGAATACATTTAAAATGTCCCCTTCGAATGTAATTGCACTAATCAACCCAATTGTTACCACGTTCCCCAATCTGATTACATCAACCAGCCACATTTTTCAAAACCTAAATGTTAAACCTAAATCTGAGGCCGCCCACTCCTATACGCTTGACCACAATAAAATCGTAACAATTGATAGCCCCTCAATTTCTACTAATTAGGCTTCCATACTTATTACAACACTCTATCATTCTTTCATCTAATTTATCAAATCTGGTTAAAACCTTTTTCCTACTTAATCGCCTTCTATTCTCCACTTACAGTCAATTTCTAAAGTTCACCCCTTCTTTCCACTTTTCCTCACTTCCCTTCGTTCCCTCGACTCCCCCCTACAATCCTCCAGCTACTGGATTCTTCTCCGCCCCCACCCAATACTTTTCTCGTCCTTTCTAACCTCTCTTCATCTCGTTCCTATCTCCACTCCTTCCATTGTCCACTATCCTACACCCCATACAGTCCTGCACTCTCACAACCATGGTAGATGATCAACTACCTTCATCCGCTTCTCACGGACCTCTACCCAGGTGGTACATTTTCTTCACCTCACTCCCTCCGGGTGCCAGACACATCGTTCTCTTCTCCCTCCTAAAACAACCTCTCCCCCCCACACTAATTCTACTGTACTCTACGCCCCTCACCTAATTTTTTATCTCTCTCCCACGAAACCTTCATTTATCTCGCGCCCTGATCCACTTGAGTTCCCCAACATCTTAATCTTCCAACCCTCCCTACTCCTTAACCCCCACCACTATTCCAGATTTGCGAACCCCTTTTACCATAACCCCCTCCCCATTCCAACGTGTTTCTTCAACCGCCTGTAGAACCGCCAAACACAAACCCCCTCAACCACGTTACCTTCCCGCCCCAACCCCCCCTCCCCTTCCCCCACAGACACTACTACCCACATTACCCGACCCCACCCTCACCCACACCCCCTCCACTAAATTTAACTCGCCCGATACAGCTTTATTGCACACCAAACAGAACCTCCCCTAAGTACGCCCCATGTTCCTGTAAACTCCCCCCCCCCCCTTCAATCCCTGATGGGCCCCCGAAGACACTCCAAACCACCACCCCCCCCAAAGCCATCACTCCTCACACAACTTATAATCCCAACTCGTTTAAAATACATCACAAATCCATTTCCACACCCAATAACGTTTACCACAACATTTCCCAGACTTAATCAATCAAAGTTTCCAGAGTTCCCCCCATCAAAAAAAGATATCCCCCCCCAAACAGTAATCTTATTTTTCCGCACCACCAACCAAATAAACCAATCACCCTCTTATCGCGCGCCCCATTTTTTTATGTTTTGGACCCCTCACCCTACGCCAGTTTTCCAACCTGTTGAACAACAACCTAAACTTTTAATCAAAGTCCATTCCCCAATTCATACACATTCTACAAGATTTCATGACCTCATTCTCAGATTTCAACAGTAGAGTAAAACCCCCACCCCCCCCACCCAACCCCCAACCCCCATCCCCCCCCCCCCCCGTAACCGTACACCACCCCCCCACAAAAACACCCCACAACCGAACCCACCCCTTCCCCACCCCCCCCCACCCCCAACCCACATAATACCCCCACCCCCCCCCCCCCCCCCAAAAAAAAACCATAACCCCCCCCCCCCCCCCCCCCACCTAACACCCCTTTTACCCCCCCCCACACCCCCACCCCCAAAACCCCCCCACCACCCCCCCCCCCAACACCCCCCAACCCAACAAAACCCCCCCCCCACCCCGACCCCCCCCCCAACCCCCCCCAAACCCCCCCCCCCCCCCCCCCCCCCCCCCCCCCACCTCCCCCCCACCCAGTTACAAACCCCCCACCC